>CM075208.1:59651640-60114508 GCA_037577465.1 Liposcelis bostrychophila | reverse complement strand
TAACCTAACCTAACCTAACCTAACCTAAAACTAACCTAACCTAACTAACCTAACCTAACCTAACCTAACCTAACCTAACCTAACCTAACTAACCTAACCTAACCTAACCTAACTAACCTAACCTAACCTAACCTAACCTAACCATATAAAATCAAAATTGTTTTCTTATACCGTACAATTATTTTGGTTATTTTTATTTGCATTATCAGAAGTCTGCAACATCATATTTTTGGCCAAAAGCGCCCACAGCGAGTCAGACGATTAAAATTAGAATTTTGGAAAGCTCCGTAGGCCTTGGATAAATCGTCAAAAATAATGAAATCGCGGATTAAAAGACTTTATTTGATTTACGATTCTTGATTACTATTACTTGCATCGTCGGATTTGTGAAGTACTATACTTTGTAATTAATTTTTACAAGGATTCCATTGCAATCCCAAGTGGAAACTTCCTACGATTATAGTGTACATACTTAGTAATAAACGTATTTTTTTGAAAATTTTTGGGAGGTAGGTTTTCGGAAAATTCGGTTTTCCAGATTAGGTTAATGACCCAAAAGGTCAAAAGGTCATACCAAAATCAAACTATACAGCAAATGAAAGCTTGTCTCAAGACCTTTCGAATGAGGCTAAGTAATGTCCTGTAATTTCAAATTCAAGGGAGTTACAACCCGGTAAAAAACATGCAGGTAGCGGGTTTTTTCGAATTATCGGCAAACTTTGAACCCCCATATCTCCGAAAGTTGACGTCGGAAAGAAATTTTTGAAAATTTTTTTAAATCATTTGGTTGGTAGGTTAAATGAGCAAAATTAATTAAATATCCGTGGGGGTCGATGTGAAACCTGATTGATTTAAAATGGAATGTCTCATATCCAATCTTCGTTGCGTAGACAACAATTCAAAGAAGATTTTGGTTGGTTATTTTGCACCATAAACATTCAAAATAAATGTCTGTAGATATTTATTGCGGGTTCTTGGCAATCCGACACAACTGCGCACGATCCGCTCTACAGAGCCGTAAGTTATTCCCCTGTATTTCCTCGATTGTTTAAAATTCTTCTCAACGCCAAAGGCGGTCATTTAATGATACCTTCCGCGGCCGACACTACGCAAAAAATCGCACTAGACTAAATAGCACGATCATTTACGATCACTCAATCCATCTGAATTATCTACGATACTAAGGGCTGCCTGACAAGGACATGTAGGACCTAAAGCGGCTCATGTAAATTTCACAATGTTGGACCTTTAGAATCAGTAATAGTTTTTTGCAATGTTGGACTAGTCGTGTCATTTCTATAATTACTTATGTTAAATCAATACTGTCAGTACAATTTCACGATGTTTGACCATTTAAGTCCGTTCTTACTTTTGTGTTGGACCATTAAAGTCATTTTGCAATTTTACGATGTTTAACCAATTACATAATTTATCAATTTTACAATGTCACACCAATTGTGTCATTATGTAATTTTACAATGTTAAACCATTTTTTTCGGCTAAAAATATTGTGTTCATTTTTGTTTCCACTAATAAGGAATACATGTTTCCGTCTGCTTTTTTCATTTTAACTTTCAATTTAATGCCCGAAAATGCAAAAAAAAATTTTAGTTCTAAAGGTAGCCGTCGATCCCTATTGATGGCGCCACCGTAAATTTTCCATCTCAAAAATCTCCGTAACGGTACGAGATAGACTTTTGGTTAATCACATGTTCGTATTTTAACTTTATGGTTTCTATCCGAAAATGCAATAAAAATTCAAATTTTTCAAAGTCGAATAATTCCGAAAATATGCTAGATAAACCCTTCGTTTATCAACTTTCGCTATCTTATTCAGATCTGATGGAAGAATTTATAAAGGTATGTCATCAATAATGTTATTTGCGTTTAAGTAAATAATTTAATTTTTTTACGGATTGGCGCAGTTCGTTTTGTGGGGATTTTTCGACGAATTTAATTGTATTGAATTGCCAGTTTTTTCTGTAGCCGCTCGACAAATTGCAGTCGTTTTGGCTGCAAAAAAAGAATACAAAAAATATTTTGGACGGAGGTAAAAAAAAACTTGGTTTTCAATTCTTTTATGTATAATGTCCTTTTTACTACAGATTTTCTGAAATTTTATACAAAAAAATCTTTTCCTATCTTTTATGCTTTTTTGCCTTTTAAAGCTCAAGTTTTAAATGGCGCCTCTGTTTTTATTGGCTAAGACAGACGTTTTTTGAAATTCAAAAGTAAATTAGAATTTTAAATTAATTTTTTGATAAAAAAAAAAAAAAAAAAACTTTTTACGGAGCAATTTTAATAATTTTTAAATAATTTTCATGGCTACAGAAAAAATGCAGATGTCGATTATTAAAACCCCCCTACTTCCACCACTTCTTGTCAGCAAAAGTCAGCATCTTAATTAACCTCTCCTCTTAATATGTGGACGTTATAATTTAAACACAGCATTCCAGTAAGATTGTTTTTGCAGATTTATGAGTCTTATTTAGCTCTTACACGGATTTTTAACATATTTCTAATATCGCCGTCCCTCGCCAATTCTGGCGAAAAAAATCTGATAACAATTTAAATATTAAATTATTTCATCTTTAAAAAAAAAAAAAAATACTGCGTGTTTTTGACCTACTGCCTCTAGGGCAAGATTCAGATCAGGATTCAGATTTTTAATGACTAAAAATTCTGGCCTAATACTTTCTTGGTGAATTCCCCCGTCCAAAAAGTATTCCTCAATAAAATTATAAAGTTTTAATTTTGTATTTAAAAAAATTTTTGAGGCCAGATTTGCTAATTTTATTCTAGAACTAAGAATCGATTTTTTTTTCTCTTGGAGACATGTGATGTGAATTCCTAATTTTTATGCCAGTAAAACCTTTTAGCCCTTAAATATATTTTTATAACGCCTAATATTTTTTTAGCTTCTTGAGCTCTAGGGGATCATACAAGTATTACGTAAGCACTTAAGGGGGGGGGATCATCGAAATCCTTACTCTAATGTTAAATCTCCATATGAGGAAGCCTATTTTTGCTTACTATAGGGGGGGAGGGGGTCTGGAAAGACCAAAATAATGCTTACGTAATACTTGTACGACCCCTAGATTTTTGTTCCATCTCTTGGCTATTTTTTTTCTTTTACAAGGAGTTGCAATTTATCAATTCACGTTTCCAGTAATTTTATATATCACTCTCAATTTAAGAATTTTGGCTCAAATTTCTAATCCCTGTTAAGTATTGGCGAATTCATTTCTGCAGTGGAACAGAATAAAAGCTGTAAATTTTATTGACAGTCGAAATCTTTTTTAAAAATGAAAATTTTTATACCATAAAATGGGGTGAAATTGACCGTTTTTCAACTTTGACTGAAGCAGCAGCTTGATCTATTATAAAAGTTAAAAAACATTTTACGGAATAATTTATGGGTTCTTTAGATTAACAGATTACTCCAGATTTCCGATTTTTAGGTTAAGGTCTAAAGGTCAAAAAAAATTAAAAACAACTCTCGGCATGCATTTCATATTATTCAGCAAAACGTGACAAAAATTGGCTTAAACACTTGAAAATTTTTGTTTTTAAAGTTTATTTCGCCCAAAACCGATTTAAGGCAATGTCAGGGCTTCTTAAGATCCTTTAAACGAATGCCCAAAAGAATTAGGTGGCAATGGGGGTCAGATAAATTTGATACCCACATTAAAATTTCTTGAGAAAAGTTCTGTTTTTGCTAACAAAGTGCAAAAGGATATTTAAAATTAAGAAAACTGTGCAAGGGAGCTAAGGGGGGGATTTGCCCAATTGCTAGAAGCGACTTAAGTCCTCTCAAAATAGTTTCTGTAGTTTTTAGTGTAAAACATGAATTTTTGGTAAAAATCGTATCTGATCTAAAAGCTAACGGCCTTAAGTTCCTTGAAATTAAAAATTTGCCCAGGGAATATATGTTACGCCCCGTTTGTGAAATTGCTTAGTTCATGAAATGGGCAATTTTTTTGTCCAGTTCAGGAACTGGACAGGCCTGTTGCCCCATTCATGAATTGGGCAGCAGAATTGTCCAGTTCGTGAACTGGGCAAGTTGATTTTTGCCCAGTTCATGAACTGGGTAGGAGAAAATAACTGAATTACACGATCTGGGCAAGGATCGCTTAGATCGTGAAACGACATAATTTAAAACTCAAAATTAGCAATAAAATAATATTTTAAGGGTTTTAATAAATTTTACATTTGAAATAAAAGAAAGAAAAAAATTCGGAATAAAAAAAATTAAAAAAATAAATATTAAATCGCTAATTAGGCCTATTACACTTTCGGAGTAAAAAGTAGAGTTTTAGGCATTTAGCACAGCCGTAAAAACAATGGACACTTAAAATTCTGAAAAGATGGAATTTAAAAACTTGTGAGTGGGATCGATGCCTAAAAGAAAGGAATTCCCAGGAATGAGAAATAAAAAATTATTATTTTTTGCTGAAGGAGATACCGGGATGGCAGGTATAGTGGCAAGGCTGACCCGCTTTATTGCGTTTGCATTTCAGAGGAAGACAACTCATATTGCAGTTGCAGCGCTAATGGCCCTGCCAGTTGCCTATCGATAAGAACCGCACAATACTTCTAATTGAATGGGTTTCACTGGGGACGCCTGCAGAACGTATTCTTTTGAATTTATTGAGCTCAAAACAATTCGTTGGAGCCACTGCTCGATGATCCCCTCTTTTGTGCCTATTTCGTATTTCCTATCTCTCACTTCGAGAATTACACCAATTATATTTAGAGGGTTGGCGCGTTTCCATGTCAAACTCAGGTACAGAAACTATACCAGAATCCCCTATCTTCATCTCATCTTCATCTTCAGGCTTTACAGAGCTTGAAACCCTATCGCCGGATCGACAATAGTCCGCCATCCAGACCTATCTTGAGCCGCCGCTCGCCAATCTGGCGCCCCCAGACGACCGGCGTCCATGAAGACATTATCCGCCCACCTTAGACGAGGCCTTCCCAAAGGTCATGGGCTTGTAGGACGGTTGTCCAAGACCCGTCGTATAGTCCGCTCCGGAGGTGCCCGTGCCACCGCAGCCTCAATCCCCTATCTTAGCAGCCGACAATTTGCGCTCGGATTTCTTGAGAATTTTCTCCGCTTGCTTCTTCAAATTGTCTCGAGCGGTAATGCGAATTTTTTTCGCGGGGTGGCTTTCAGAATCACTTTCCTTTTCAAGACTTTCATCAAGATCTTCGTTTTTCCCGTTGACACTGTCATCGGTTTTGTCTTCGTCATCTTCATCACCTTTATCACCTTCAATCCTTTCAATGTTGCTGTCGTTCAATTATTTTTCCCGCTTTTTATTTCATTTTCTTATTCAAATAATTTAATACTTTTTTAAAATCAATTTTGAATGTAAAATTTATTAAAACCTATTAAAATATTATTTTATTGCTAATTTTAAGTTTTAAATTATGTCATTTCACGATCTGGGCAATCCTTGCCCAGATCGTGTAATTCAGTTATTTTTACCTGCCCAGTTCATGAACTGGGCAAAAAAATTGCCCATTTCATTAACTGGGCAGTTTCACAAACGGGGCGTAACATATATAAAAATTAATAACAGAATTTTGGTCAAATTTTGCCCCGGTTGCACCGCAGATGCCTAAATTATTTCGCTTGCCCAAATAATGGAAAACTTTAAAATGCGTAAAGTGCTTCAGAAACTTACTTAAGAAAGCTAAAAGTTAATTCGAAATTTTCGGTCAATTTCACCCCGTTTTACGGTACTAAATAGTTTACTTTTTTTGCATATGCAACGATAAAAATGTCTAACGATAAAATCTTCGCATTGTTAAAAGCAAAAATTAGATAAAACCGCTTTTTAAATGCTTAAGTGTGTGTTTAATACAAGCTTAACAGAAATATGCTGATTTAGTAATTGATTACAAATTTTTTTTAGTCGCAATATTGGCACTTCAATCGTCTGTGATAAGCATAAGCTTTCTGTTGTAAATAAAAAACCTAAAATAAATATTTATATACGATGATTTATATAGTAAGCGAAATTAAAATTATTAACAATTAAATGATTGATTTGATAACGATAATGATTTCGTGTTGTAAGAAAAGGATCTTCTTACGGGATCTGATGTCAGATAAAAAGAAACAAAAAATTGCAACGGAATATAACGTAAAGGCTTTTTAATTTCTCGTAAAAATTTAAACTAACAAACGATTATTAAAAGGAAATTCTATATTCGAAATTGGAAAAAGAGTCATTGATTTCCCCCATTTTTTTTGTCTTTGATTATGCAGTTAATCGAATAAAAAAAAAAATAAAAAGTAAAAATAAAAATGAAAATAAAAACATCATACAGTATGTTCTACGTTTTAACTTTGTTTGAACTTCATAGCCTCGTAGTCTAACAGTGATAGAATTTCTGAATTCGATACAGAGTCACTGGGAAGGCTTAACGAACTACTCGAATAATCGACATAATGTTTGATGTAGCAACAAAAAAAAAAAAAAAAAAAAAAAAAAAAAAACCACCTTGCAGCTCGAGTTGCGCTCAAATATTCAAAAAAAAAAAAACACCGGAAGCAGAAGACAGTCAGGTCAGGTTCGTGTCAGCAGAATTTCAAAACGTAAGTCAAGTGCCACGCCACGTTTTCTAACCTAAAAGGTTGATTACGGGGTAAGAAGCGGTCGTCGGTCGTATAAGCATATTTCGCATGTATTGAAGGTGAAAATATACCGAAAATGGCCGAATTTGATTTAACTGGTAAAATTGGACAGTATTTAGATCGTCATTTAGTTTTTCCTCTATTGGAGTTTCTCTCCGCTAAAGGAGTAAGTACATGAACAATCGTATCTGTGTATTCCTGTAAACATGTTGAAATGATCATTTCAGATTTACGATGAAAAAGAATTGCTTCAAGGGAAATTGGACATTTTGAATAAAACAAACATGTTGGATTATGCCATTGACATCAGAAGGTTGCTTTATCCTTCGGAAGAACCGGAGTCGTTAAAAGCTAGGAGAAATAATGTTGTAGCTGCCTTGCAAGAACTTCAAAGCGAAGCTTCTGTTATTATCAGCATAATGTCAAACGATGAAACCATGAAGCAAATGGAGACAATGAGAGATTCCAAAACTCTTATTTCATATTTACAATCACATTTTGATGTAAGTTTTCCTAATTAATTTCCAAGTTCATTTAAAAAAATGATTTGTTTTTCAGTTCAAACTTGAAATGATGGATACAATGTACAAGTTGGCTAAATATCGATATGAATGTGGGAATTACTCTGTAGCAACTAGTTACTTGTATTTTTACATGCTTGTAATGCCTCCAACAGACAAAAATTATTTAAATGTCATGTGGGGCAAACTGGCATCAGAGATTCTTGTTCAGAATTGGGAAGCAGCTTTGGAAGTATGACTCATTCAATTATTATAAAGATCTCTACCAGCTAAAATGGATTTTTTATTTTTTTTATGAATTGAATTCCAGGATTTAAACAAACTTCGTGATTTCATTGACGGAAACAACTTCAGTCCGTTACAGCTCCTACAGCAAAGGACTTGGCTGATACATTGGAGCTTGTTTGTATTTTTCAATCACCCAAAAGGTCGAGATAACATCATAGACATGTTTCTTTACAGACCTCAGTAAGATATTACATAGTTTTTGAATTTATAAAAGATTATCAACCTTTTTTGATTTCATTTACAGTTACTTGAACGCGATTCAAACGATGTGCCCTCATATTTTGAGGTACCTCGCAACAGCGGTCGTCATCAACCGGTCTAGGAGAAGCTCATTGAAAGATCTAATAAAGGTGATCCAACAAGAATCTTACACCTATCGGGACCCTATAACGGAATTCATCGAACACCTTTACGTTAATTTTGACTTTGACGGTGCGAGGCAAAAACTTCACGAATGCCACACGGTTTTGTTTAACGACTTTTTTCTAATAGCATGCCTCGAGGAATTCGTCGAGAATGCCCGGTTGATGATTTTCGAGACCTTCTGCAGAATTCATCAGTGCATTAGCATCGGGTCGGTCTCTTCTTGATTACGTTAAACGATTCAGTTTATTTTATTTTATTAATTTGTATTTTTTTTACCAGAATGCTGGCGGAGAAACTCAATATGAATCCGGACGAGGCCGAATGTTGGATCGTCAATTTGATCAGAAACGCTAGACTAGATGCGAAAATTGATTCGAAGTTGGGTCACGTCGTAATGGGAACTCAACCTGCATCCCCATACCAGCAATTGGTCGAAAAGATTGATAGTTTATCCGTGAGATCGGAAGCCTTGCAAAATCTCATCGAAAGAAAAGTAAAAGCAAAGCAGGATAGTAGATGGGGGGCTCAGGATTTTTATTAAACACTTGATGAATATATATTTATACCTATTTTACACATGTAAAGTGATTTTCTTGTCATAAATGGAATATCTAAAAAAGGAAATTGGCGGAAAGAATTTAAGTTTCGTCTTGCAGCACTTGGAAAACCAGGGATATAACATTAAAATTTTCGACTTTTGTGCCAGCTCGACCTCGAGATTACCACCAGTCTTTAGTGGCTTAACTTTCATTTAAGCAAAATTTTTATTTTCCAACTTCAGCACGGTTGGAGTTGTTTAAATGTTATGTGCCTCTTTCATAGACAACTAGGGTTATACAGAGGTAATCGAATCGGTGCTCACTTATGCATAAATAAACCTCCGCAACTCGACAGCTGATGTTTCTAGCAGCAAACTAGTACATCGCGAGAAAAAAACTAGTTTTAAAAAAGGTCCAAGATTTAACTAAAATCAATATATATTACTAGATTTTAAATACATTAATCCAAACGGAATGGAATGTTAAAAAGAGTGAACATTTTACAAAGCATCGTTTCCGATACAAAATAAAAGTAACATTAAAATTATTACGAGAGAATAAGATTTGGCTTTGCTTTACATTATTTTTAGTTTCTTATCTAAGTAAAATAAATATTAATTGGCTCTCGCTCATCGAGGTAATTTCTCAATTCTCATCTCGATTAAATTATTTCCCAAAAGACTTATAACCCATTGCCTTTCAGCAATTTGCTGCATATGTAAGCATGTTTCAATGTATGATACTCTACTCCATAATTTTTACTCTTTAACTACAGCTAAGCTGTTTTACGAGATTAAAATTTTTGATAATGTTGCCAGCTGTAAAAACTATGGAGCGACTTTGACTAATAAAATTTGTCACATCTTGGATTTAAAAAAAAAAAGACTAGATTTGTATCTCTTGATAATACTAAAAACTTAAGAAATGGCCCAAAATTTTTGGAGCATCTTAGTTGTAAAACTTCACTGAAATAGTAGGCAAAGGTCGCGCAAATATCGAAAAAAAAAAAAAAAAGAATATATAGCAAAACAATTTTCAGTCGCTCTCAATAGTCAGTTTTTAAAACAACTCGAGGATTACAATTATGACCGTAATTATATAAATTATTGCAATAAATATTTTTTGCATGGAATTTTTAAAAAAAATGTTTCCAAAGGTAACCCAAGTCTGCAATATCTTCCGACCTTTTTTTTAAATTTCACATTAAAATCGCGGGTATTTTAATATTTTAAAATTTTTTCTAAGGATCGGCAAATATGTTATTTGGCAACTTTAATTGTAAATTAATGACTAAACATAAACAATTTCAAAATACTAATTATACAAAAAAATTGGCAATAATGTCAAGTTTTGACTAAACTCTTAGGCCGTGTTAATTTACATGGCTGGCGAAATTACATTTTTAAATCTTAATACGATCAAGCAATGGAAGAGTTAGTGATTACATTACGTTGGCTCTTTAAAAACTGTATGCATGTAGGTATGTAACTTTTTTTTTTCATTTTCAATTTTTTAACAAGTAAAAAATACCGAATGCATTTGAAATCAAAGTGAGAAAACAAGCGTATGCCTAACTTTTTTTTTCTCACTAAGATCAAAAGCCCATGATAATACATTAACCGATTCTTCTGCAACATAACATTTTTTAAAAAAATTATCTACCTCTTTCGATTGTAGATTTGAAGTATATAAAAGAAATTAATTAAAATAATACAAAAATTATCCATCGTTGTGTGATTATCGATTCAACTAAATAAAATTTCAATTAAAGCTCAATTGTCGTCATCATTTTCAAAAAAATGGAATGGAATCTATAATGCGTTCAAAACTGTTTCAACGTGTAGTTAAATAACAACAGCTGCCTAAGAACGGAATTACTATTTTTTAGATCTTAACCTAAAGAGAATACAAAAGAAAAAAAGTCTTTTCTGGCAAGAGTTACCGCTCGAAAATGTGCCAACGATAAATAAAAAGTGTCTAAATCCTTACACAGCCCAAAATAATTAGATGAATAAAATAATACTTTGTATCCCCGACACTTGCTGTTTCAGCGGCCAATGAGAGAAGAGACTTTTTTTCCCTGAAGTTTCAGGAGGTTGCCTGCGTAAGTCCTCCCGCGGTGCTTCGGATATTCAAGAGTCCGTGGAGACGTCCAATGTGCCTCCAGAATCTGGAGTGTCTGCCTGAAAGAACACATCAAGCATTCTAATTTTTTGAAACCTGTGGATTAAGGATAAAGCGGAATTACTTGCGAACTTTCCCCGCTGCTGGATTTATTGGAATTCCTCAGATTCCGATTTATCCGGTAAAACAGACCGCGGTCGAGGCTTGGGAGCAACAGGTGGGGCGGATCTCAATTTGCATGTTATTTTTCCTAAAAAATTGATAGAAAAAATCAACCACTTGACTTTCAAATAAAAATTGAAATAAATTTAAAAATCAAATTTCATTTTTCAATCTTTTTTTTTTTTTCGACATAACAAGATGTTGGCAATCAAGAAAGCTTTTAGGGCTGGATGAATCCAACTTTCAAAAAAACCAAAATTTAAAAAAAGAGTTTAAAATTGGTGAGCGAATGACATTTTCGGCGTAAAAGAGTTTCCTCGACTAAATTATTTAATTAGCACAAATCCTCGCAGTGGGTTTTGACAATTAAAGTAAAAAGCGATTTTATTGCCAACGATCTTTAACTGTACCAGAAACTATAGTCTAACACATTCCAACAACGACTACTTAAGTGTACTAAATTACTAAATTTACTACTGAAAATAAAAGGCTAAATTAACAGGCCTGCCTGAATTTTGAACACCAAATTAAAAATCCAGGCAGTTGAAATCGGATATGTGATCTCTTGCAAAAAAATATCTAAATTAACATCAAGATGCAAAAAAGTTTCTGCACGAAAGAAAATAAAATGAAAAGTAATCGGACTAAAGGCAAAACTCCAGCATGTTTTCTTTTACTTTTTTTATTTAAACACGTTGGAAGACATTCTTTGAGTAAAACTTGCATTGGATCGTTAAGAAGGGCTACTCGAAATGCCAAAAATAAGACTGTTAACACTTGCTCGAAGGAATCCAGTCAGACGGAAATCCTACATCGCAAATTTCGAAAGGTTTAAATCGTTCGAACTAGCCACTGACTTCGCGAGTTGGGGGGGGGGGGGGGGCGTCTTACCAAAAAATCTCAGCCAATCAAATGTTAACGCCAGTCGGCAAAAGCAAAATATGTGACGGGAAGAAAAGTCTCTAAGAGTCAAGAATATTTAGTCTTTATTTAGTACTGTCTACGGGAAGCGATTGGATATTGAAAATTCTTATTGAAAATTCTCTGAAAGTTATAAGTATATAATTAGTTTTAATTAGTTTTAAGTATATATGAGTATATAATTGCTTATTTTTTGGTCAAATCTCAAGAAAGCAATTTTTATATTTTGAAAATACAAATTAACATTTTTCTGCATCGAAACGCTTAATAGGATCCAGGCTAAGTTTAGTAAGGAACAGAAACTGAAAGCTTTCACTTTTTTTACTCCCAGCGAGCTTTCGTATGACTTTTTCCAACTAAAAATAAAATTTTTCTATTCCTCATAGTGTAAAAAAATTCTTTTTATATTCTACAATTTCATAAGAAGAGTATATTAAATTTGGTTTTAAGTGAAGGGTACCTCCGTTAATATCGAACGGAGAGCAAAACCATGAGCAAAACGAACGGCACTTGCCGGGGGTAACTTTTCAATCCAAAGCTATTTACACATGTTCGTCCGTCCGTCCGTCTGTCCTCATTCTTCACTCTTCGATTGGAGACACAATTTGAGACGATCGATCCCAAATTTGGTATATGAGTAGGGGGCACTAAGGACAAGGACTGTATAAATTATGGTCTAAATACGTTCGCATATAGCAGAACGGCAGCCGTTCGAAAGGTATAATAATAAATTTAACAAAGCGGGAACCTTTTTTTTTCTCTTATCTTTGTTTTTCGTATACAAGTAGATATCGCTCTTGCTTTCTGAGCTATGTCAGCGAAAATGGTTATCTCACATTCCGGAATGTTTGATAAGTCTTTTTGGGGCAGACAAAAGAAAAAAGTATTTACATTTCGTGGCTCTTTTTTTTTCTCACTTTTGTTATCATTATGTCAAATTATGCATTTAATATCCGATTGAACGTTTTGATGTAGTGAACGTTGTCGATACATCGAACGGTTTTTGTATTTTATCTCATTTGTTAGGACCTGGCTTTTTTTTTTTTTTTTTTTTTCCAATTTCGCACATCTGCAATTTTCTAGAACATTCTAGAACATTTTAATACATTCTGGAACCTTCTAGAACACTGTAATTTGTCTGTGTATTGTGTTTAAGAACCACTACACTCAAAACCCAATATAATATTTATTGATATTTTTACTCGTGGGAGTAAGATTTAAATGAAATTGAAGAGTAGGGGGTGTTCAAGTATTAAGTAAGACCGAAAGGGGGGGAGGGGGTACTAGAACATCTTACGATTTCTTACTAGGTGGAGGGGGGAGTTTGGCAAATCTTACGTAAGAATTTCCATTATGACTTATTGTTCAGAATTTTTTTTTCATTTCAAAAAGTTAAAGTTGTTTTAATTTTTTTTCGAATGTCTAAAATAGAAAAAAAATTGAAAACTTTTTTCAAAAAATTTTAAGGAAATAAAAATTTATTTTTTGATGAGATTTTGTGCCAATTGTAGCCATCTTCAGGGATATGAGAATGAACTAAATCTAGATTTAAGAAAAATATTACTTCAATTTAAAATTGGAGTTAAAAAAAAGAGGGGGGTCCGCGAAAATCTTACGTAATACACGGCGGAACAATTTTTATGGCGGTGTTTCCTATGTTTACCTTAATAAAATCACACCATAAAAATTGTTCCACCGTGTATATTAGGGGGGTTCAAAGAAATCTTACTAATTCTTACGAAGGGGGGGGGGGGGGAAGGGGAGTCCGAAAACCAGAAAAAAAAAGTTTTACGTAATACTTGAACGTTCACTGTAGCTTGTTAAAAATTATTTAGGGACTTAAAAGTTAAACTTTTTGAGACATAGAAAGAGTATTAAAAAGTGTGTTGCACACTGTCTCGAAGTTCAGGAAAGTGCCCCTTGCTGTCCTTGGTATAAAATATATTATTACTGAAAAAAAATTCTACTTCTATTGTATGACATTTATTTTAGGTGAACTTGTTCACCTGCCTTCCTCAGAAACTTCTAGTAACAAAACCTGACTCTTTAGAGACGGCTGGCAGGCACTCACTTCATACACGGTAAAACTACGGGTTTGTAATCCACGTTCGGCGCGAGAACTCTTACTTCTATGTCAGGCCGATGCTTTGAAAACAAAGTGCAAAGATCATCTCCCCATTAATTTTCAATGATTTTCGCCTTTTAAGGACCGAAAAAATAAAAACTCGCTAGGTTTCCCAACCCACACCAAGTAGTAAATAATTTTATGTTATTTTGAGACTTGTGAAAATCTAAGGTGCGTCATATGGGTACAACTCAGGCAAAATAAAATACTTTTTAAAAAAAACCAAGAACCAATATTAATTAACAAAAACCTAAGCAACGACCGAAAAATAAAAAAACTGGAGCAAACCTAGAACCAAATTTTACCTGCCTCTGTAGGTTTGTTTTCTTTGTCTTTTGCGATAGATTTAAAAACGGGTGACTTTGGAAGTTCTTTGATTATCTCTTCTCCTAGACATTGCTTGTGCTTATTGCTTGCTAGTGGCGAAGTCGCCAGTTTCTTGTTATCGTACGAAGGTGACAAGGCGTCTTTTTTGTCAGTGCTGCCTCCCGTGCTCACTGAATCTTTCGCTCCGCTTTCTAAAATTGGAATCCCAAACTTAAACTTGTTGTCAACCGCAAGTCGACTGCGACCGGCAGCATAAATAAGTACCTTCAGGAAGAGAATCGTCTTTCACCAAACGCTTCGAAAGGGAGGACGGAGAATCCACCGTTTTGTGTTGAACCAAGGGAGATTTATCCGTCGTAGCTTGCTTCTCTAAGTTATCGTTGGAACGAGATCTACGAGTTTCCCCAGGTTTCATCGAAGGAGACAGTCTGCCCCTTCCGCTACTCTTGGAAGTGGGACTCGTTTGGCATACAAATGTCTGTTCGCTATGTAAAAAAGTGAAAAAGTTTTGAAGTTTCCTTTTCGAGAGCAAAAGCACTGAGTTACCTTTCGTCGGAAGTCGGAGATACCAAGGGTGTTGTAGGAGTCACGCTCCCCGGCCGAAAAAAGTTATCCAAACCGGAATCCAAATCTTCGACATTTTCTATGATCTCCGAAGGTCTTAGCATCGGTCTTGTCGGCTGCCTCGTTTTTGCTCTAAAATTAAATAATAATTACTTTTTTCGCCAGGGTATGATTTCAAATTTTTTTGTTACCTTTTGGGGCGACCTTTAACGAGATGTTGAAGTTGCTGAGTGGGTAATTCGGCCACGGAATCTAAACTTTCCTCAGCCGATTTGGGTAACGTAGGTAACAAATCGGGAATGTGATCAGCGGAAAGACCGTCGACAGAATCTACGACGCTCTTGGGCCGAAGCTTTCTTCCGTGCAAACTTTTTTTCTTGCTAGAGAGATGAGGTGTCGCCTAAATCAAAAAACAATGTCATATAAAATTACTGGAAGTAAAGTAATAAACCAACAAAAACGGCCTTCCAAGACACAGCCTATTGGTTATTTCGTTGACTCACCAAATTGAGATATTCCAATTTCTAGCATGAATAGCAAATGATATAAAAACATTGATTGCGTCAACTTTTTTTATCTCAATTCAAATAACAAAATTTAAAAATAGAAAGTGAAAAGACCTTACCAAAGGGGATTGATCAGACATTTGACTAACGGTATCCGCCAAAGAGCAGCTTTCGCTGTGATCTTCGCCGGAACTGACTCTCGAGCCGCTTCTTAATACGTCCGGCGTCGAAGATCTTTTTCTTATAGTATCGCCGATCTAAAAAAAAAGTTAAACTTTACCTTGGAAAGTGATAATGTAAAATGTAAAATAAGAATGAACTTACGAGAGCTTTGTAATTTTTGGAAAGCTGATCGATGACTTCATCGGTGATTCTATCGGAAACGTGAGCGGCAACAGCTAAATTAAGTTCGCTGTAAAAAGGAATCCATATTAAATCGCCGTTAAAGCGTGATTCATCGAGATAAATCCTTACTTGACGCGATTCATGATATCAGTTCCAGCCTGATCCATGATGCAAGATTCCACGAATTCCAGCGGAAGGTAGCTTTTCTCTCGACAAGCTTTCCTAATATCGTCTGCCACATGCTCGCAGTTTAAAACATGGGGGCACTCTTCCTGAACGCATTTCAACATGCTTTCCAGGGTATCCTGCAAAAGCATATTCATTTCATTTTTCGTCCGAGCTCGGCTTCTCTTTAAACGAGGAAAAAAAATGTTGCAAACCTGGAGATAGCCGACTATGACTCCGTGAACGTCTTCCGATATGCTGCGAAGTTTAATGTCGACCGGATTCCCGGTTTCCTCCCGTCTCAAAATGACTTCGTGAAGCCTGGGGAGGAGCTGCTTGGAATTATCCGCGTCTTGGATGAGAGCCGTCGCATTGTTTATTTCGTTGTTACGAGAAACCGTTTCGGCAGCCAAAGTTTTGATGGTGTCCTGAGTCTGGACGACCAATCGATCGACCATTTGCTGCGTGGAACTCAAAAGAAACCCTTGCTGTAACCTGAAAGCTTGGCCGTTGCTGTATTTTTTAGGAGTAACGTTTCGATTAAGCAGCGCTTGAATTTTCCTCATGACAGCATCCGTTTTTTCCGCGGAAATCTTCATGCACGGAACAACGTCATAAATCGGAAACGGCATGTACCTAACGGTGTAATTGCTGTAAAAAAAAATAAAAAATTAACAATTTACCACATTATGTTTAAACAAAATTATTCTTCAGGGAATTCACCTTTCTAAAGCATACGCCAAATCACAGTATCCTTGAAGAGTAATATTATTTCTATCGTAGTAAATACTTCTTATCCTGGTGTTGATTTGCAAAGCTTTTGCCAACAGTCTAGCCCCTCCGTCGCCCATTGCGTTTCCGCTGAAAATGAAAAAAAATAAAAATATCAAATTACCATCAATTTTTTTTTTTTTTTTTTTTTTTTCGAGTTACCTTATGTCGATGGTTTGTAAGCATTGATTGCTGCCCAAAGCATTTATCAAATTGTACAAGTCCGATTTTAAGCGAGAATCGGGTAACATCAAACTTTGGAGCACACAATCTTCTTCTTGAACCAACTGGACGACGGATTCCATGACGCAGGAAATATGCTTGGCTTTCATATTTGTTAAATTCCTACCCATGTGAAGGTGTTTGATGGATTTGTTTTTGCTCACGGCCGTGACAACGGAGGCCAGCTCGACATCCATATCTAATAAACAAAAGAAAAAGAAAAAACCTCGAGTCACATCCAACGACCTATAAAATTAAAAAGATAATTCCGGCTTACTGTTTTCGCTGATGTCGAGGCTCGATATGCACCTGACTCCGTGAACACAAGATTCCAAGACGTGGGCCCCCTGGGCTCCCAGATTGTTGCAACTGATATCCAGCGCCATTTCGACCGTCGACTCATTGCACGCAAGTCCCAGCAGCAAATTCCTGTAATGATTAAAAATGAGATTATCAATTTTACTCCTGGGAGGGAATGGAAGGCCAAAGTCTAAGACCTACTTGAGAGCTTCCAGCGGTAATTTACAATAAGACATATTTAAATATTTTAAACTAAGCGTACTCGTGAAAAACTGCTTAAACGAAGGAGGAACTTCTTTGTTTTTCTTCAGATTAAAGTAATTCCTGGACACATTTAAATGAGCCAAGTTGGTGGCGCAACCTCGAAGCAAAGCTCCAAATAATGACTCCAGCACAAAATCTGTGCTTGAAATGTCTAAATGTGTTAAAGCGTTAGGCTGAGCCAAAAAGTTGCAAAGATTCTGAAAAAAAGAGTAATAAGTTGATATTGTTACTGGTTAATGCCTCGATAAATTGCTACTCACATTCATTTCTTCTTTTAAATTATTCCCAGAAAGATTTAAATAAGACAAGGTAGACGGCATAGCTTTGTTAAGCGTCAAAGCATGTGCAAGTTGATTCACTCCCTTAGAAGTCAAACCGCAATGAGATAAATTGAGATGAATCAAACCTTTGGGAAGCTTGGAGAATGCGTTTCCTAAATGAACGGTTCCTAAAAAATTATAAAAGTGCAATTAACTTTTTTAAAACTCAAGTAAATTCCAGGAAATCTTTTGATTAAGTCCCAATCAATAAACATTACACACGCCTTTTTCTCTAGGTTACATCAAATTAATATTTTCAAAAACTAATCTCACTTGCATTTTTATTTAAATTTTTTACATATATAGCTTGTTTAAACAAACAAGTCAAATGTTAAATCTGAAAAAAATGAATTAAGTTTTTAATGATGTTTTAACACCGTGGTCGGCAATACATTAGTTAGTTTTTTAAATCAAAAAAAAAATGAAAGGAAAACGAAACTTCTAATGGCTAAAAGTTAAACGGGTATGAGGACTAATTTTGGGGGATATCGGAGCTCGAAATTTCCTTCTGATAAAGTCTAAAATTTTCGAAATTTTATCGTTTTTTTAAAAATAAATTTTAGGATTAAGGAAAAAAATAAAAATTCATGTTACATTTTTTAGTTATTCTGTAAATTTCTTTAGTCAATGCAGCAAAGTTAAATTGGTGAATGGAGGAGCACCAACTGTAATCTCCGTCAACTTAGAAGGCTCCTGTGATGGTTTTCTCAAGTCCTAAAATCTTACCTGCATGAAATTTTCAAATAGTCTCATATACGCTTCCAAAATATAATAAACGAATGGCGGAATAAATGCCAGAATCGATTTATACATCTCCTACCATAATTTCTCACACGGATATAAAAAATTTATATCGGGTCCCTTCAAATCAGATCTTTAATGTCTTAATTACTTAAGCAAAAGGCAAATATTTTAAACGTGTAAAAGATTTTTTCCAATTGCTCATATAAACATATACGGAAAACCAGGGTTACGCAATCATTGAGGCTAGCCAAAAGAAGTTTCACCTTTTTAAAAAAAAGCTGCAAATAAATCTCTAGTTAGCTGATTAATACAAAGCTAACACTTCATCTACTTCGGATTAAGTAGGGAAAAAAATTAAAAATCCACCGTGTTATATGCTTTTATTATTTGGCACCTTTGAAAATATCAGCCCCAACTAGATTACTTACAAGGCAATTACAATCCGTCCAAATAAAATTCAGACATAGAATGCTTTTGACACATAGCCCCTTCAAAAGGGAAAAGTTGACAAAATATTGTTGGACTTGCACATAAAATTAAAAACATCGTTATCTTTTGAAAATAGAGAAAACAGTTGCTTTAGGCTTTGGACGAACGGTAAGGAAATTCGTTAAAGTTTCAGTTTCAAGCAATGACAGATGGTATATAAAATAAAAAGTGACTGTGAGTGAACGGAAAAGCTTGCATGCGTTCCTTTTATATGAAATATTAATAAAAATTAAAAATTTAATTCGAACCTTGAACTAATTTCGCAACTATTCCGGACAAACTACCGGCACCTGTGGTAAAAAATGGCATTTTGTAAAATTAAGAAAAAAAAAAAAAGAGAGAAAAAAAGGCATCTTTAAATTATCATTCATTTAGATTATTTGTTGCGCAATGAAAAGTGCATCTCTGGAATGCACCAAAGCATATAAACCAAGATTGCTCTGCAAGGACATTTAAATGAGTGTATTAAATACGAATTTCTTCTGAAATAAAGAAGCAATTAAAGGGAAAAAATTGATACAACCGATAAATACCTTTATCCTCTATAATATTATTGCTGAGATCTAATGTATGCAATGGTGTGTTGCTATTGGAAATGAGACTAAGTGAGAGTTTATGAGCGAAATCGGCCCTCACATTTAAGTTGTCTAGATATAGTTCTTCGATGCTTAAAGATTTTTTCATAACATGGAGAAGTCTGTCTATGGATTCGTGAGTTAGTCTGATGTGACTTGCTCTTACTTTTCTGAACCAGGTGTTGTATTCCAATGCACTAATAATTGGTACTAAATCTCTGTTGGAAAAAAAAAAAAAAAAATCATTTTTAAAAAAACAAATAATTACAAAGTAAGTTTGGGTAAATATTTACTTGGGATCTAGATGTTCGAAATCTTTCAAACATAATTCTTTAGTATCTTGACTTAAATAAATGGTATCAACATCCCAGGCTACTTCTTCTCTATACGGCACTCCGTGGTAATCACACATGCAAGCATACTGAGTACTAAATCCTCCGCAGGGACCCAAACCATGCGAATCGGCATTCCTAACTTCCCAATTTCGAATTTGTTCGATCCTTTTAGCAGGGGCGACATCGATTTTCCGAATTATGTACCTAAATGAGAAATGAAAAACGTTTGAAAATCAATATATTTTTGATATTCATTATGTGAAAAATAAAAGAAATATTACTGTAGTGGCACAGTCGGAAAAATGTTTCTTATAGCTGTTGCAAGCGCTAAAACCATAGCATCCACATCTTGAGAATTTCCTTCTCCATCTCCCTGGCCCGCATCTCCTGTCGTTATGAAGGAAAATACCTTTTCTCCAACTGTAAGACTCAGTCTATTTGGTTTTTTGCTTTCGATGCCATGGATTTCCAAATAATGGAAATGAGAATCAATCTAGATGGAATAAAAATTGTCAATTAAATAATCAAAAACAAGAGTCTGTTTTTTTTTTTTTTCATCCACCAATTATTTGACTTAAAGTATCTTTCTACAAAAAAATTTTCAAAAATGACATGTAACAGAAGTGTCAGCCTGTAAAAGATATGAAAATTTAAAACTTACCCTGGTAGGAACTTTGGCAGTAAGCAAAAAAAGTCTGCAGGGAGAAAATACAAGCACTCTGTTTTCGGTCCTGTCATTTTTAGTTTCTAATTTTACAACATTCTTGAGCAATATCTTAATTTGCTTTCCTAAAAGATTTTTTACACTCTCTGAAAAAAAATTGCAACATCATAAAATTAAAAACTGCTAGAAAAAAAAAAAAAAACAAACCAAATAATTAATTATACTCATTATTATTAATATATAGCATAATTAAAACTGACAGTAATAAATACACTTCTTTTATGAATTAAATTTTAGGAAGACATTTAAGATGGAAAGTATTTTTTTTAAAAAGACTGTCATTGTTAAAACAAAAGTTACACATTAACATACAATAAAACAATTTTTTCAATTTTTATTGTGATCGTGTTCATACAAAACTGACTATTAAACTTCCAGGTTAAATATAAAGTACTTAAAATAAATAAACAGAAAATAAGTAGAAACATAAACTTAACAAAATAAAGTAATTAAAAAGATGTGCTTTTAAAATTACTTTTAAGTTCAATTTTCATGATCATTTTATTAATATTTTTTTCGTTTTTTCATCTTTTTTTTTCCATGTAACTGTTAATTTAAAGGAAAGTCTTGCACCAAAAGTGATAAAATTGCAAAAAAGGTCTCTTTATATCTTTCGAATCGTAACAGGAGCAGCAGACCAGCGATAAAGATCATGAAATTCGTAGAGAATAAGACACTCCCTCAAATGATTCATAATTTCGCAAAATATTACTCTTTATAAAGAAAATGTAAACAACTTACCGTTTAAATCCTTTGTTAATTGAGACCTCGTTGACATTTTAATAAAATAATGGAAATCGTCATGGGATGAGTGTTAAACGGAAATTAACTAAACGAAAAGCATGTAAACAAGAATGTTTATATACATATAATTTTTGAAAAAATTTGGTTGATAAGCCGTAAAATACTTGACACTTCGGCAGCCATTTTTATTTTTCATCAGATTGTCAAATCTTGAGAAATGAAAAACTCTGCACTGCACTCTAGTGTCCAGTGCTGCCACATGCTGATTATTTTTTTGGCCTAAACCAACCAGCATTGTCTTTGTCCGTGCATATTTATAGTTATTTACCATGAATTACTATGTAAAAACAATCGCAAGGAAAGTAGGGAAAACATGTATTGATAAAGGTATTTTATGAACAAAAAAAACGGAAAATGTCTCTGGAATATGTTGATTCGGGTCACTTTGTTGAATCTGTTATTAGTCGTATAGAAAAAAAGACTTTGCCGGAGCCGGCGAGATTCTCAGGGACAGTAGATACAAGTATATTTTAAGATGTAACAGTTGGGATTTGATACCGTTCTTGTGTAAGAAATTGAACGACAAGGATTCATATGCAGGTGTAAAGGAAGTGTTGGAATTTTTAGCCGAAAAAATCGATCCTGATGAAGCCATCCTCGAATTTTTAGAACAGATGGAAGAAGCCAATGAAATTCAGTTCTCCGTTCTCTTATTGCTGCTGAAAACTTTGCTCATTAAGGATGTGGCACACCAAAAAAATTGTTTAGAATGGTGCCTTAATTCGTTTAGATTGTACCTTGAAAGAATTTCTGCAGCCGATGATTTATCTAACAAAAACTTGGAGAACTCTTTAAAAAGTATATTATTGTTTTTAGAAGAATCTGTTGCAAGAGTTGAGATGTGTGACCCAGAAGCCAAAATTTTTACAAAACTTCTGGCCTCACGATTGATACAGCTTTGTGATGTTCTATTGCTTTTGGAAAAATCCTCCAATTTAAATGATATCCAAAGAAGGGTCAGAAATGGTATCTTAAAATTAATACCTGATCCTTATGTTTTGTTGAAGCACATTTTTTATAGGTCTATAGAAGTGAAAAATTTAGAAAAAGAAGCCCCTTGCAGAAAAAAATTTGAGGACCTACGCAAAATCACTGATAAAGATTTAGAAGAATTGGTACCTTCAGTTTCTCCTTTCAAAGATGAATCTGTGACATCAAATTTGTCATATGCTGTGTTCTTTTATATTCTTGAATCCCAGGCAGATTTTCAAATTCCTCTTGTTTACAATACTAAGTATGTTTTTTTATGTTTGAGTTATGTTGCCGTGTCTTTTTTTGAAAAACCCGCCGACGCGGCCGTCGAAAAAGGCTTAGTCTTCCTGGAATTGATACTGGATCGGCTCAACGAACAATTAGAGAAATGCGACCTGTTCTTCGAAACTCATCAAAAACTCTTGGTCGCCTTAAATAGGACCATGATTTTTTCGGAAGCCAAAGAAAACAGAACTTTAGCTTTAAAATGCTTCCGGAGTTACATATTTTCTTTCGATTGGGAAGCTAGATATTGGTTGTTATTTAATTTAAGAACACACGTTCGTCATTCCGGGACGCTGGGCTATCTTGTAACGATTTTAAAAGAGTTTGTGCTTCAATTTTCAAACCTTTCTGCTTCTTCAAAAACTTGGAAAAAGTTTTCAAAATATTATACTGGGAAACTGCTATTTGACTTGATTAAAAAATATTGTTTTTTAACTGAAGGCACTTCCACGGATTTGGTGGAATATGCCGACCACGTGATATCTTCCTTAAATTTCATTCGATTTTTAATAATAAAGGATAAAACAAATTTGACAGATGTAAAGTGCTTTATTAAAAAAATTGAAGAAGAATTTTTGAAACCCCTAAAGGATTACATTTCAGCGTCCAGAAATCATTACCAAGTTCGTCTCAGAGATTTGGAGAAAACGGATAGCGGATTTTCCAAAGTAGTCCAAGTCAGCATAAAAAATGAAATGTTGCCGAAATTAACAAAAGAAGAAGAAAAAGCGACCTGTTTATCGTCATTAAACGCAATAGATCTTATTGACAGTTTATTTAACAGAGTCTCGGAATTAATTTATGAGTCTTATTTTTATCGAATATAATTTTTTTGAAAAATGAATCGTGACGAAGTTATTAAGTTGATCCTTAACGGCTCAAGACCGGCTCCAGAGCAAATCATTACAACTGTCTGATCTCCTTCGAAAAAAAATGGGCTAAAATGGGAATTTTTACAGCTTCTAAGTACGAAGCCAATTGATCAACCTAATCTAGCATTTACTATTAACTGAAAAAAGGCACCAGACTTTTTTTTTTTTTGTCAATCATAGGTCTTGAGGAAATTTGTTTTTCACAGACGTCAAATACTTATGGATCCCTGTCAGTCAAAGAAAATCTTGTTGGTCCAATTTTATGTGTAGCTTTAGCCGGTTTAGGAGGGATGTTGTACCCAGGTAAGAGCCACTATAGAGTGTTTTGTACTTTTATGCCTTTGGTAGGGAGCACTCTGAAATGGTTGTTTCCAAGGTACGAAATTCTCTGCTTGGGTTAACAAGCACTAAAAAGTAGAAAAAAATTGTCGGCCACAGGGGATTCTTTTTACAATTTTTTTTTGTTTAAACTTTTTTTAAGGCAATTAATATGGAGTTGTAATATTAAAAAAAAGGAGAGAAATCAATTTCTAAAAAATTTTATGCCGAATGTTTTTGGAAAATATTGTTGAAGTGTGCAAATCAAGTAACTAAACAGACTGTACCTACTGTAATATAGCAGGCGCGGGGAAATCTCCCATACAACGGGAAACCAATTTTTAAGTTTTAAAAATAACAACACCCGTCAGTCTTTCTCTTTAATTTTAATTTTATAAAAATTGGTATCGGAGATACCAGATTTTTTAGCGACTTGAATGAAATTGGGTTTTAGGTTAAACCTTCGGCTGTTTTGCCTTCTTTTTTCGAAATTTAGTGAATGCATTACTATCACTCACTAGAGAAAAATCAATCTAAAAACCTCTTTTACATCGTTTCAAACCTTGTGCCCAGGACAGATGTTTTGCCAAAAGCACGTAGCTTTTTCTCCATACGGTCGCTAAAGCCAAATTGGAGGGAAGGGGGGGTGCTTGATACCTGAAATTTTCTTTTTACCCCTAAAGTACCATTCACTCTCTCCTGTAGCTATCGTAAGCTAACCTAAGGTACACCTGGCTTCTCCAACGAATAAGTGCTTGCCAAGTATTTGGAAGTCAAGCATGAGAGACGAGTCAGGTTACCAGCTGCGGGGCATCCAGGCTTGAGTTTTTTTAAAGAAGTTTACTAAAACTTTTTTTTCTATGCAGGTTTATACCGTTGGCCGTTCTATAGGCATTGTTCTACCTCGAAAAACGACGAGAACCCCAGAGAGAGAATTAATAAAAAACAAGAACAGGAGTATGAAGAAAACATCAAAGAGAAGATTTTGGAAGCTTCGTTACCTTTCGTTTGTAAACTGGGATGGAGCAAAGCAGCTGCTGCCAACGGTAGTTTTTTGAACCTGAACTGAATCTTACCTGAATTGGGTCTAAAGTAGTTTTTACATAATTGCAGGTGCGGAATCCTTGGGTTATCCTGGAGTTACAACCGGATTATTTTCCAATCCCGAAGTAGATCTCATTATTTACTTTAACCGAAAATGTAACAGAAAACTTGTCCATCACATGAAAAAGATTTCTTCGGATTCTACCCTGTAAGAACTAGCTTTCAAATTGAACCTTACCAAATTATTTGTATTTTGTTTTTTTAGTAAGTTCGAAACTGAAACTTTTATCGAAAATTCCATTAAAGAAAGACTGACAATGATAATACCTCTGGTGGATAAATGGCCTGAAGCTCTTGGGATTTTGTCTTTGCCTCCGAATATTCCTGCGGCTTTGACCGAATTTACGTCGTTAATCGACGACATGTGTTACTACGCGGGGGACGAATCCGTAAATGTAAAAAATCTTGGCTTAGTTATTGCAAAATTGGACAGATTTTAGTTTTGAAAGATATGATTTTTGTTTTTTAGTTTAGCTGGTACGCCCGTAGGTTCGCCATCGGAGGAATTTATAAAGCCACGGAATTGAGTTTAATCCAGGACAGTTCCCAAGATTATCAAGAAACTTGGAGATTTTTAAATAGAAGAGTTACAGATGGTTTTCAGATAAAAAAGTTTTTAAAGAAAAGCGTTCATGCAGTCGAAAATACTGGGGATCTGTTTTTGGCAACTTTGACAACGGTTTGCCCTTCAACATTTTTTTTTAGAGAAGAACAAGTTAACTTTTTTTTTTTTTTTTTTTTTTGCAGGCTCAAAACATTTTTGGGATAAATCAATTCAGATAGAATAGATTTATAAAACTCGACATTGAAATCGGATTTACATTTTGTGTTATTTGGTTCGACAAAAGTCTTGAATTTAACATGGAAATATGAAATGAAAATATTGGGCAGACAGAATTGCACAATCCATCCATCAGAAGCAAACCTTTTGGGCCATTTTATTTTTGTGAGATTTTACTAGTCTTCTTAATAAAATTTTCATAAAAATTAAATTTACACCAATATTACTTCAGTATAACCTTTTTAAATTAATATTACATATATTACCTTTAAGTTAGGATTCTAAAAATTAAACAGTTTAAATAAAAACCAAAAATTTATTTCTTACAAAAAAAAATATATATAAGAACGTATTGTTCTTCTTTCATTTCCAGAATGCAAGGCCCTCCAAGCAATTAAATGCTTAGGGGATTTGGTTAAAACAAACTTTTTTAGCCGAAAAGCTGACCCAAAGGTCAGTCGCTAAGATCCGGCCAAGCAGTTTGTGTCTCGATGTCGACGAAATTGAAATCGAATAACTGATCCACGTCTTCGGAAGTCTGGGTGCACATGTTTGAATATAGCAAAGAATCGAAATCGTCAGTCGTTTGCGTTTCCGTCGTTGAGCACAAAGTAAAAGAAGTGTCCTCTCCGCATTCGGTCAAAAAGCTATCCATTTCCGTCTGAGTTTCAATGTTGCATAAACGATTTATATCGAACATTTGTTGATCTGTCGCTCCCCCTGTATTATTCGGGTAAAAGACGGAGTTTTTACTTTTAAACGACTCGTTAAATCGGTTCAAATCCGAAAAGAGTTCTTTTTTGGAGAAATTTAACCCTTGGAGCAATTCGCTTTTTCCAGAAGTTTTGTCGGCTCGGGGGACAACCGAAATGGACGATACCGTTGGAGACGTTGATTTTTTCGGCTTTTCGTCCCAGAACCATTTGCCGTCCCTCGTGAGATTAGTTCCCGGTATTCCCTCGATGTGAACGTCCATGTTTACTTTCCCTTTTCCCATTTTCAACGAAGGAACAATAAGTTTTGCGTGTTCTCTGGTCTGGGTTTCCATGCTTTTTTTTCTTTTTTTTGAAGTTAATTTTGGATAATGCCTTTGCTTGTTTTTCATATAATCACCGATTGTCTGAGTTTCCGCGCTTATTTTTAAATTTTTATTTTTACCTGCAGTCGTTTGTGTTTGCCGAGAACTTTTTCTCTTTTTATTTTCCAATTTAAATGTCACCATGGTACCCTCTCCCTGAACGTCCGTTTGTACTGCCACAGATTTCGCTCTGGACAAATTACAAGGAATGGAGAGTTCGCTCAGAGCTATCGCAGCGATGTAGTGAATGGGAAAATTTTTGTCCAGCTTTGGATAAATTAAACGGTTGCTTTTGCTTTCGCAAGTTCCGCAGTTACTGACAGTTTCTTCCAAATTAACTGGTCGTTTCGGAGCCGAATCGTCTTTCTTGACCAAAGAGTGACCCGCTCCCTTTCTTTTACAATGAGTCAATATGGCTTCAGAAGAATTGTAAGTCGCTCCGCAAGTGCAAGACAAAAACTTTCCACAGCTTTTGACGTGGAGATTCTTGAAGGATTCCGTGGAGAATCTTTTCCCACAGGTACTGCATTCATATTTTTTGGCGGCGTGAACTTTCAAAAAATGCTGCTTCAGATATTTTAATTTATCGAAACACTTTTTTGAATTCCTGTGATAAATGCACATTTTGATGGGGCAATAATACTCGCAAGTTCGACTCTTTTTTGAAAGGACGTCTGCTGCGATTTTGTGGTGCTTGAGCAAGTGCATGTTTAAATTGGAAGAAGATTTAAAAACCGCTTTGCAATCGGCTTGAGAACATGTAACCTTTGATTTTACGGATGAAAGTTCCTCAACTGTAGGATAAACTTTTATTGCCTCGTCCATTTTTTTACACAAGTCATTTATTCACCAAAACCAAAACAAACAAACAATTATACAGCACATACAGCAGAAGAGAAATGTAGATGGCAGCGCACGCAAAGTACATGCGCCTTCGCCGACGCCGACGAAACAAATAATAACAAATATTGACAGTCATGTCTCATGTCATGGTGCTGGATGCTTGGGGCGAGTAAATATATTTTTCAGATTGAATAATTAATCGTGAAAAGGTGTCTAAGAATCAGAATCAGGTGCGGTTAAAAATAATAATTGAATAATGGCTGCAAGGGACTTTGGAGGAATGCTGTTTTCTTACAAAACCCTCGTTCATGCTGTGGCTGGGTCGACGGTAAGCACGTAATAAACTTTTAAATCAAGATGAATAGAATATGAGAGTTACAAGTTTTATTTTTCGCTTTTTAGGGCAGCGTTGTGGCAATGACAACCTTTTACCCCCTCGATACCGTTCGTTCGAGACTGCAATGTAAGTGAAACACAGCCTGTTTTTTCCTTCGCATTAATTAAGCAGCTCATTTAATTTACAATTAAAAATGTGTTTAATTTCAGTAGAGGACAGAGATGCGAAAAACACATTGGCAACAATACAGGAATTAGTCAAAGAAGAAGGCTTGTAAGTCAAATTTTTCTTCCACCCTTCTTTTTCTTTCCCCAATTAAGATGCTAATCTGTCTTGAAATCAACAAAAATATATGTGGTATGATCCTATCCAAATGATCAATGTCCAAAGTATCAAGATCATGACTAATGTAATGGATTTTTTTTTCAATCTTGATTGTCATAAAAACTTTAATGCCTTTGCAAATTTTCTTTTGCTTTTTTTCAGTGGCACCTTGTATCGAGGAATACTCCCAGTTTTAAAAAGTCTTTGGACCTCCAATTTTGTGTATTTCTACACATTTCATGGGTTAAAACTATTAAATCATGATAAGGAATCACAAAATGCTGCAAAAGATCTTTTATTAGCTAGTATAGCTGGAATAACAAATGTTTTAATGACGACCCCACTCTGGGTGGTAAACACAAGGTTGAAAATGGCAGGATTGAAGAATCACAAAGAAGTTAATTACGAAGGGCTAATGGGTACTTACTTCTTCCAGTATTTCCTGTAACGATATCCTTTTTTTTTTTTTTTTTCCCTTAAAATGTTTTCTCCCATTTTTCAAATTTAACATATGCTGCATATTTCTACAAAATTTTTCTTGCGGATTATGTTATATTTTAATAATAATTTTAGTCTCTTAATGAGGAGTTTAAAAAAAAAAATATCAAAGTTGTAAAACATTTTTGGCAGAAGCTTTAGGTCTAGAAATAGGAGGCACAATTGACATTTTTTTTAAATTTAAATTTTACTATTGATGACTAGTTGACTTATCAAAAAAATTATAACTGGTGTTTAAACTTTTTTTTTCAGATGGATTAATTAATATAAAAAATGAAGAAGGAATTTTAGCCCTTTGGAACGGGACTTTACCATCATTAATTCTTGTCTCAAACCCTGCCATCCAGTTCATGATTTACGAGGCAGTAAAACGTCGACTGGAAATTTTGTATCCTGATAGAAAGTTTGGGGCGATGGCCTTCTTTTTTGTCGGTGCATTTTCCAAAGCTGTGGCAACTGTTTTGACTTACCCCATACAGTTGCTTCAAGCTAAGTTGAGGGTAAACAGAAAAAAAAAAAAAAAAATTGTTCACATTTTATTTATTTTTTTTATTTAACAGCACGGCCATACATACCCGGATTTGCCTCGAGATGTGGGAATGAAGGAGCTGACATTATACATTTTAAGGTAACTCTATATATAAAAAGATTTCAATTGATGTGCAATGGTTTGAATCTTTTTTTACTTTTTTATTATTATTAGGAAACACGGTTTTTATGGATTATTCAAGGGGATGGAGGCCAAGATTTTACAAACGATTTTAACTGCTGCTTTGATGTTTGCCACCTATGAAAAAATCGCAGCATTTGTATTCCGTTTAATGAGGTCCCGATGAATTTAATTGAAAACATTTTAAAAAATGAATTGTTGAATTTGTGCTGCTTGAAAAATTAAAATGACCTAGGCAAAGATAAAATTGAACATTATTAAAAATTAATAATAATGCACTTTTGTGGATTTTGAACCTAAAACCAGAGTTTTGATAAAATTGAAATCGCCAACACAGGCTTTCCTCTTTCCACTTTGGAGTTTGATCATTCTGATGTCAAACTTGAAATTTGCGAGGTTGCATAATATGCTAGAAATTTGTTGTAAGGCCTTTATTCGAGTGTTGAGTCATAACAAGGGTTAAGTTTACGTAAAAGTAAGAGAAATTTTGTAAAAATAAGAAATAAAATTTTGGAAAATCATATCAGAATTTCTACCTACCTTAAAGGGTTAGCATTTCTTAGGGTTCATTTAAAGGGCTGAACTTATGGGAATGGCATATTTTTACTCCCGGAAATCAATGGAACAGAAGTGGGTCTTCTTAAGAATTTGGGGCTGTACACTTCCCAGTCAATGAGGAACATTGCTCACCACGGACGATGAATGTCCTAAAAGTCATATATTGAAATAAATAAATTGATAATGGAAGAATTTATAATTGGTTGTTTGAAAAGTTAACCAATTAAATATACGTATCTTAAGCAATAACTTTAAAACCTTTTACGAGCGTAGCGACGCGTAGAGAACTCATTCTATCGAAGTACGAACTTGAAACAAATAAGTAGTCACTTTATTTGTTTATTTATTTATTTATTTATTTATTTCAGTTAAACTAGCTACGTATATCTTTTTTCATCACACAGTACGGAAGTCCACTTTTCCGTCCTAGGCAGTATATTTACGGACTATTTTACGCCGTACTTTGTGATAAAAAATATCTTCCAATGCAAGAAATGCAAACAACTTGCCCCTCTCGACGGGTAATTTTGTCTTTTGCCTTCCTTGTATTGGAAAATACTTTTCATTACTCAGAGTAGAAAGAGTCGACTTTCAAACATAGTTTCTACTCTTGAAAACCGGTTTTTACAAGAGACCTTGAAGCAGGGTAAATATTTCACTTTTCATCCCGCACACTCACTTTTCTACCCGGGGAAGAAAAGTAGGCTGAACTTTTTTTTTTTTGTTTTCGATTAAAGACTCGAAAGACGCGTAACCAATACGTTAAAAGTAGATAACGCTACGAGTCTTTTTACGATTCCACTCGAATCTGTAATTCGGTATCGTTTGGTATAGTTCGTTCCGGGCGCGCATAGCCAGGAAACTAGCGGTTATTTTCACTTGGTTTGAGCACCTTTTTTTTTTTTTGATTTTCATATCGATTTAAAGTCCACTGGGGGGCTCAAGCATTCTCACAGGGGGGGGTTTGAGTTACCCCTTGCTCCTGCCCTGGCTGCGGAGCTGCATATTAATTTTTTTAAAAAAGTCCGGCTTTCCTTCGTAATGAAAAGCAATTTACGTTTCTCGTCCTTGAAAGTTGTGTTTCGCAACTCGGCCGCTTCGCCTCGCGCTGCAACTTTGCGCCCTCGTTGCAAAACACAACTTTCAAGGACTCGAACGTAAATAGCTAAAAACAACTTGATTAGAAAAAAAGGAAATCATTTAATTGCATAATCGAAAATTATTTATTACAAGTTTGTCGGCTAAACTTTGGATCGATTTTTGAATGTTTTATTTCTAAGGTCACTAAATTTCTATTTAATCAGAATCACTGCTAGAGGATCCGGTACAGGAATTGTTTTTTGCCTTGGTGCTAGTGGACCGAGAACTGAAATGCCGAAACATTTTAATGAATTTTAAAAATTTATCTCTTTGATCTTTAAACTCCTGCTGTTGATGTTTCCTCCAAATTCTGTGATCCAGATCCAACATGCCACCGATTATTTCTTCGGCGAAATTTTTCGGAAACAATTTTTCATCTTCTATTACGTGAGCAAATCCATTTTCCCTTCCAAAGTCCACGGCAAAATAGGAAAGACCCTTGGGTATGCTTTTTCGAACGTCTCTAGTCTTCAAATCTACGACCTTTTTATTGTTGGACCACTCAGTTTCCGATTCTGAAAGCGCTTTCTGAAAAATTCCGAAAGTTTGCCTAAGTTTTGAAAATCTTTCGGGCAGTTCTAGTATTGCATAAGTCGGCGCTATACTTGAACGACCCTTTTCAAAAAAAAAGCTACTTTACCTTAAAGTAAATGGGTGCCAAATCTCCTTCCTCTTTGTCAACAGGCACGCAGTGCAACACCATGTGAGGGAATCGATGAAGAGTTCGAGCATTTTCGAAAAAAATTGGTTCCTTTCCGATCTCGAAAAACATGTCACAAAGATTTTTTCTAAAGTTCTGCATTTCTTCCCAAACGTCTTCATCCGTTGCGGTACCGCAAGGTGTGTGATAGATGGGAACTATGAGGCAGTGACCTTCGGTCAAAGAAGTTTCTTCCGGTAAACACAAATAACATTTGCTTCGGATTTCGACTATTAAATGTTTTGACTCATTTTTATTTTCTAAACACCACTTGCATCCTTCCAAAGACTTTTGTTTCACTTTGGCCGCGTTCAGAGACTCTGCTTTTTTCTTTTCTTCGGATTGTTCGTATCTTGCAGCGTCCAAATAAATTTCCTCTTCCTCTTCGTCTCTTCTGTTTCCTTTGCGACTCCTAGAGCCTTTGGCCAACTTTTTAATGGTCGCCCTTTCTTCATCTTCTGCTGTCGTCCCTTTTTCTTTCACAAACTAGAGAAACGAAAAAAAAAGGATTTTATTATGTATTTTTTCAAGTAGCTCTCGAACTGAAAAAGAGAAATAAATACCATTTCTTTTAGAGAATATTTATCGTCATCCGGAAAATAACGTAGCCTTTGGCCGGATTCGTGAGTCTCCACTTTACGATTTTTTTTCCCGCTACATTCCCCTCGCGAGCTTGTCCGGACGGTAATGTCTGCGGGAACTGTGAAACCTTGTCGATTAGTTTTCGTCAAAATGATAGTCTCGGTCTTTTCGTTTGAAACCATCCCTTGGGTCTCCGCCTCAGATCTCCTTCTTTTCGACTCCTCCAACTCTGATTTAAGTTTTTGCACTAGGGATTCATTTCCTAAAATCTCAGCTTTGACCACTTTTGCCGCCAAGGCATTCAATTCAGAGTCCGTCAGAATTTTTCCTTTCTTCGCTTCGTGATTCGAGGTAGAGTTGTCTGAAGACCAAGCTTCTCTTTCATTTTCAACAAAGGTTTTTTTCATCCAGTTTCTTCTTCGTTCTCCTTCTGGAAAAGATGACGAGGAGAATGCTTCGTCCGAAGGCTTCAAGAAATTTAAACGAGGATCCTTTTTTCCTTCATTGTAGCTTTTACTTGTTATCTGAGAAGTAAAAAAAATTAAGTTTACACTACCAGAGTGAGGGCATTCTTTATTTCTTGCATAAACCTACTTCGATGTTTAAAATTTTTGAAAATACTTATTTTAGGTAACATTTAAAATAATGGAATTTTATACTTCACCAATAACGCAGGTAAAACTATTTTATTGAATTTAAATATTTCATAAAAATGTATCTACTTTTAATCAAGCTTAATATAATACTCATTATATTTGAGAAATTTACTAGATTGTTTCAGTAAATTCAACAATTTAAGCTTTTTCAATTAATATTTTCTTCATTATATGGCTCTAAGTTGCATTATATTACAGTAAATAAAAACGTAATTACTCCTTTTTCTTTGGGTAATCCATTTCCTCCGTCCTTCCAATAAGGATTTAACTCTCTAGCACTTTGCCCTGGTCTATCTGTGATGCATCTATTTTTATTACCAGGTGTTTTTCCCTTTGTTTTATCAGAAACAGTAAGTAGAGCAGATTCCATTATGTCTTGAGCATTCTCTTTTCTTTCTATTATTTCTCTTCCTTCATGTGAAACTGAATCTAAATCTAAATCAGAATCAGAATCACTATATGTTCTGCTGCTGGATTCTGTGTCACTTGATACACGTTTTCTTTTTTTCTTCAACTTTTTTCTCTCTTTCTTGGACTTTTTAGATTTCTTATCCTTCTTTTTCTTTTTATTCTGTATAAGGTACTTATCATCCTCTTCCTGAAAAAGAAAAAAAACTTTGAAATATCGATTTATTTTGATAAAATGAGGAAGATATAATATTTTGTTCACTTTCTTATCGTTACGTGTGAATGCTAGCTGATAAGGTCGCTTCCAGCAGTTTTCAAGGTTCTCCATTTACAAAATATAAATACCTTTTTCTTATGCCTCTTCCTTTCGTTGCGTTTTACAAATTTTACATCATATGCAACATTTGAAGACATTTTTAAATTACAGTATATTATGCACGATCCTTACATGACCATCAATTCATTTTGGGTAAGAAATGAAAAAAAAAAAAAAATTAACACCTACTTCTTCCACTTATTCATGTTTACACTATGGTTTCGTTTACCGAGGTTACACAATACACAACGACGTACAGCGTCGTTTCGACGAAACTTGTTTAGCGCGTTTTTTCAAATTTTGTTTTCGCTCGGGGCTCGATTCACTCGATTCTCGATTAAAAATAAATCATTAAAGATTGATAAATGACTGTGTAAGAAAGGTCTTTGCCTAGTTTCATTCATAGATTCATTAAAGCAGGAGATTACGTAAGCAAGGCAAACATTCTGATAAGGATTCTTGAGCAAAAGAGCAACGATCGTCGGCGATAGTAATCGTCGGGAAGGAAAGGGAGCCATAATCCCGAATGGCCATTATTTCGGCTAGTCACAATTATCACAGGCGAGGAGTGTCTTTATTGAAGAAAGGATTATGGTACCCAGTAGGGTTTTCTGTACGGGTAAGTCAAGTTTGCACGAGGTCGCAAAATGCGGAATGGAAGAGAGGTCTCTCCTAAGCGTGAAGGTCCATGGTTTTCCGCCATATTTGTTGTCACTGAGTTACATGGCAGTTGTGTCGTGTCTGGGAAAAATGACATTTGCCTTGTAGATTTCTTTGTTGTAGCAATAAGCTACAAAATAAAATGAAATATAATAGTAATCAAACCAAATATGAAAAATTATCAAAAAACGAAAAGAAAGAGAATTTTGGAGATGTGAAAAACCATCCTGAATCCGAGGTGAGAATAATAAAGTGATGTTTTTTTTCTTTTTTGAATATTTAACGCCGGTGTATTTACTCTGACAATATCGATTTTTGATTTTCCTTTTCTAGATGTTTCCACTCAAACCCGTATAATTTGTAACGGCTGTTATCTTTTAAAAAAGTGATCCTTTCAGAAAACTGGAAAACCGAATGCTCCTCCAATAATCTCTTCCTTTAAAAAAGATATTGATTTTCTAGAATTCTATTATTTCAAAAAAAAAAAACTAAAGCAGTATTTTGAACTTTTGTTCCTGATGTTATTAAAATTTATTTTATTTTTTATATATGTTCAAAAATTCATTGCACTCCAACATTATAGTTCTTTTTCTTTTTTCAGGAAGAAGAAGAAATGTGGCTCAATTCTTCAGAATGTAGCATCCTGGGTGCAGATGAATGTGCTGCCAAACTTCGAGTCGACATTAGGTTTGTTTTTGTGAAATATAACATGATATATAAGAGTATTTTATTTCTGATTGTAAAAAGTCAGGGACCAATTGGGAAAAATATTATAGAGGATATAAATATTGACCATCAGGAAATTTATACATCTTTAAGAAATACTCAATTTTCACGATTTAGGGATTGTAAGAGGACAAGATTTCTTCCAATATATATATATATTTTTTTTTTGCCCAAAGATATATTTTGTCCAAATATGTGGGTAAATTACAAATTGAATAATTTTTTTGCTTTAGAAAAAACTGATTGGTTTATTCAAATAAACTATCTCTGCCTTCAGCAGTTCTAGGTGCATTATAAAACTTCATTTAAAAAATTATTGGAGGGATAAAAAAATTAAATCTCTGTTGTATCTTATGAAAATACTTCCCAATCTTTATGAGTGTTTTGATGAAAATTGGGTTGATATTATGTCTTTTTTCCCTTGCTTAGTTTTTTTTTTCTTTTAGAAAAAAAAAACCCCAGCAAGGGTTGGTTTTTGGAGCTACCAGCTCCAAAAAATTAGCCTTTTAAAATGATGATGATGGACGTCATTACTGTCAAGTTGGTTTGTTCTTTGAAACAGTTGTGTGAAACAAACTGGGTTTTTTTTTTTTTTTTTTTTTTTTTTTTTTTTTTTTTAGGAGAGGCCTCAGTTGGCGTGAAGCCGAATCAAGAAGAAAGCTCACCGGATATAACGAGCTGATGGTGCTGGAGGAAGAGCCGACATGGAAAAAATACATCGAACAATTTAAAAATCCTTTAATTATGCTTTTGCTCGGGTCCGCTTTCGTCAGCATATGCATGAAACAATTTGACGACGCAGTCAGTATTACTATAGTAAGTATTTTGGTAAATCAAAAAAAAAAAAAAAAAAAAAAAAAAAAAAGGAACGTAAATTAAACAATATTTTAGAGAAACCAGAAATGGGAAACCAAAACTTACTAATTCAACGCTATCGATCGTTTACCGTTCGTACTCACACAATTCCTTTGTTTAAATAATTGAACAAGAATAAAAAGGTCTTTTTCATGAAGTAATTTATCGTTTTCTTACCTTTACACGTTGCTACTTTTCGATTGAATATATTTTTTTATGTAGTTTTTCTTTTTTTTTCAACAGTGTCAGGAGTTACATTTAATAATAGTTCAGGCAAAATGTCTCAAAAATTGCTTTGAAAGCAATTTAGTATAAAAAAAAAATACAGTACACTTCGGTTATAAAGCCCTCGGAAATAAGGCAAAATCGCTTATAGCGCGGTTATAACGTCGGTCCCGGCGGAATCCCATAAGATTATGTATATTTGTCCTCGCTTATAACGCAGTGAGACCCCGGAAGTAACGCGGGCTTCTCTGAAATATTTCGGTCTAAGAGCGTGAACCATTTTTTTTTTCAAGACTTATTTCTTCCCCACATGTTATGATGATTCTTTCACATCGGTTATAGTGCGCTTTTTTGGATGGTTTTGTTAAAATCCTATATGGTCATATGTATTTGCCCCCCGCTTTTAGCGCGGTACGATTTAGGTCAGTCGGGTTGTTTGTCAAAAAAAATTTGTATTGACAACGGAGCAGGAAACCTTTTTCTTATTGGTTTCTTTTATTGAAGTTTTGTGGGGTGTTTCAATTTTTCTGTAGAACTTTTATTTGGAAGTCAGGTACCGAAAAATATGAATGAAAAAAAAAAAAGCCAACTTCATTTTTAGTACTTCAAGGCTTTCTTTCTCAACATTTTGTATTGAGATCAAAAAACGTAACCCTTATTGCGTACCTAAATGGCAATATAATTCATAAAATCAGTCTTCGGGTGTTCTTTACACCAAAAAGCAAAAAATAATTTTTTTCTTGTTATAATTAAGTTTTTTAACCTGAAAAACATAAAAATAAAAGAAAAAAAACCAACTTTGTTTATAACGCGACCCCGGTTATAACGTGGTTTAGGCTCCGGTCCCTTGGATCGCGTTATAACCGAGGTGTACTGTAATAAGAAAATAATGTTAATAAAATTATTAAAAAAAGGAAAGAACTCTGCATAAATTTTTACAAAATTGTAAAAATTTATGCAGAGTTCTTTCCTTTTTTTAATCTTTGTATTAGGTATTTCACTGTAAGAATGTGAGTGGTTTATTAGGAAGAAAGGAATCCTCTTTTTTAAAGTATATACAGCTGTAATATGTAGTCTTCTTGGGATAACTTACTGAAAATCTTAAGAGGAGGCTTCACAAAATACCGGAAGAAATGACTGTTTTGTCCAACACTCGATTTACGGGGAAAAAAGTCAAATTTTAGGTATCTAACGAACTCCTTTTACTTTTTCTTGTATTTTCGGTAAAAGTTTCATCTTGTTCCAAGGAAACAAAACCAGAAAGGAGGTAGTCGGAGTGGTGATTCATTCAGAATAGCGGCTCGTGATCAGTGAAGTTAAGCAGCATTGATGAGGATGGGTGACCGCCGACACTCCCGCCCTCTAGCAGGCATTGTAGGATCTACAGTTAAAGCCATCTTAACCTCGTAATACGTAGATCCCACAAACGCTAAATTTCAAAAAGCAAGTAGATGGTCTACGGCAACAAGCCGACCAATAGGGTGTACAGAAAAAAAAAAAGTGTTTGGAATTTTGTTGCTCACCGAAAAAATAGTTTCCTTGGGGGGTAAAAACCTCAAAAAAATTTTGAAACATTTTTTTTTTACCAGCTGGAGGTCGCGCTTTGCGGAAAAAGGACCTAAGCCAAGAATTTTTTGAAAGCGTTCAATTAAGTTAATATTTAGCGCATTTTTCAGTAATCGATATTTGTAAAAGGGGTCTAATTATGTGTTTTTGAGGTCGTAGAACACGAATTTCACCATCCCGATTTTCTCCGACCAATGCCTGAGTCGCTGTTACCGCTTTTTTAGCGTTTAAGCCTGATTTTTTCGGGCTTGATTTTTATTTATGTCCAGATTTGGAGCCCCCAAAATTTTTTTTTCCTTTTAAAGTTGCTTATACTTATGAAAAAAAGCTTGAGGAACACGAATTTCACTATCCCGATTTTCTCCGACCAACGCCTGAGTAGGGGTATAAGTAAGAATTTGGTTTTTTGAGCCAAAAACTAATTTTTTTGTAAAAAATGGCGACAACTCCTCACCAGTTCGAGTTAGAGGTCATGTTCTATGACATTTTTTAGTCAGAACACTCTAATTAATAAGCACTTTTGTTTTTGGATCAATTTCCAAAATTTTCTAACGGACGGAAAATTCTACCAGTAATTTTTTTGAATTCCAAATTCTTTTCGTTCGTGAAAAAATTTTGGAAATTGATCAAAACACAAAAGTGCCTTATTAATTAGAGTGTTCTGACTAAAAAATGTCATAGAACATGACCTCTAACTCGAACTGGTGAGGAGTTGTCGCCATTTTTTTACAAAAAAATTAGTTTTTGGCTCAAAAAAACAAATTCTTACTTATACCCTTACTCAGCGTTGGTCGGAGAAAATCGGGATAGTGAAATTCGTGTTCCTCAAGCTTTTTTTCATAAGTATAAGCAACTTTAAAAGGAAAAAAAAATTTTTGGGGCTCCAAATCTGGACATAAATAAAAATCAAGCCCGAAAAATCAGGCTTGAACGCTAAAAAAGCGGTAACAGCGACTCAGGCATTGGTCGGAGAAAATCGGGATGGTGAAATTCGTGTTCTACGACCTCAAAAACACATAATTAGACCCCTTTTACAAATATCGATTACTGAAAAATGCGCTAAATATTAACTTAATTGAACGCTTTCAAAAAATTCTAGGCTTAGGTCCTTTTTCCGCAAAGCGCGACCTCCAGCTGGTAAAAAAAAAATGTTTCAAAATTTTTTTGAGGTTTTTACCCCCCAAGGAAACTATTTTTTCGGTGAGCAACAAAATTCCAAACACTTTTTTTTTTTCTGTACACCCTCGACCAATAAACCTCTTCTCCTTCTACCTTCTCCCTTTCTCCTCACCTTCCCTCAAAGTAAAAAAAAAAAAACAGAAAACCAAAATCAAAGTTTTTCGACCGCAATTTTTTTAGAAATTATTTTCCCGCTGCCCATGCATTTCAGACAAGTTAAAACTTGCACTAAAAATTCCAGGATATACCAGAGGAGTTGGAGTTCGTTAGGTACCTAAATTTGGATTTTCTCATCGTAAATCGAGTATTAGAGAAAACAGCCATTCCTTTCGGTATCCGTGAAGCCTCCTCTTAAGGAAAAGCTTTATAAAGTTGGTTGGTTTTTATACATATTTGGTTGATTTTGATTTTCAGGCCATCATCATAGTCGTAACGGTAGCGTTCGTACAAGAGTACAGATCCGAAAAATCCTTGCAAGAGCTTAATAAATTAGTTCCTCCGACATGCAATTGGTGAGTCAAAAAAATTAAATAGTAACGAATCGTTTACGAGATTAGATTCCGAATTTCAGTTTGCGAGACGGACAGTTGGAAACATTTTTAGCGAGAGATTTGGTTCCGGGGGACGTAGTTCATTTAAACGTCGGAGATCGAGTACCCGCAGACATCAGACTTTTCGAAAGCATTGATTTGGCCATCGACGAAAGCAGCTTTACCGGAGAAACCGAGCCCGCCACCAAAACGATGGCCCCCGTTTTGAAAAACAACGGTCACACTTCCCAGCGAAACATCGCTTTCATGGGAACTTTGGTTCGCTGCGGCAACGGAAAGGTAATTACTACCAGTAACTCCAGTTTTAAAATGATGGTAAAACTCTACTGTGTTTTAATTTTTTTAGGGCATAGTGATCAACATCGGTGAAAATTCCGAGTTTGGCTCCGTTTTCAAAATGATGCAAGCCGAAGAATCTCCGAAGACTCCGTTACAAAAGTCCATGGACACTTTGGGGCAACAGCTGTCCTTTTATTCTTTCTGCATAATCGGCCTTATAATGTTGTTGGGTTGGTTGCAAGGGAAAGCTCTTCTAGATATGTTTACCATTAGCGTAAGGTATCGATCTTTCATTTATCGATTTTCCGCGAGGAAAGGGAAAGTTCTAACAGAGCTTTTGCCAACAGTTTAGCGGTGGCGGCGATACCCGAAGGCTTGCCGATTGTGGTGACGGTCACGTTGGCTCTGGGAGTGATGAGAATGGCCAAGAGAAACGCAATTATCAAGAAATTGCCGACGGTCGAGACTCTGGGCTGTGTCAACGTGATTTGTTCAGACAAGACCGGTACGATAACCAAGAACGAAATGACCGTCACCGTCATATCTACTTCGGACGGACATTTTGCAGAGGTAAAGAGGATTTTTGGTTTTCCATGAGGTTTCTGAGCTCTTGAACCTGTTGTAAAGTATTTAAATTGGACCTGTTTTTCAGGTCTCTGGAGCCGGATACAATGACCAAGGTGAAATTCACATACATAAATGCGACAGTTTGGAACGGGCCAAAGATGCCATATATCAATTACTAGAAGTAGGTTCTGTATGCAATAACGCGGTGATAAATGACGATACTTTACTTGGGCAGCCCACGGAGGGGGCGCTTCTTGCCGTGGCCATGAAAGTAAGTATAAAGTTTGATTCCTTCCGGAAATGGCGGGTTCATGCTCTCTTTTGGTTGCAGCACGGAATGTATGGCGTCGCCGAAAAATACGTCAGGCTCCAAGAATATCCGTTCAGTTCCGAGCAAAAGATGATGGCTGTGAAGGTCGTGCCTAAGTACGCCGAAAACAAAGATGAAATTTATTTTGTTAAAGGAGCCCTCGAAAAAATTCTACAGCAGTGCACAAAGTATAAATGCGGCAACGCTACAGTGCCGTTAAACGTTAAAAAGGAGCAAGACTTTTTGGCCGAAGCCTACGAGATTGGTCGTAAAGGGTTGCGGGGTAACTCAATTTTTTGATTATAGGAATAGTTTTCTTCTTTCACTTTTTTAGTGCGCGTTTAATCCTTCGATACTTTTTTTTTCTTTTTTTTTTCAGTGGTGGGAATGGCCAAAGGAAATTCCTTGCAGGATTTGATTTTCCTTGGAGTCGTGGGAATATGTGACCCCCCTAGGCCTCGAGTCAGAGAAGCGATCACCACATTGCTCAACGGTGGGGTCAAAGTCAAGCTGGTCACCGGAGACGCTCAAGAAACAGCCACGGCCATAGGTAAAAAAATCGGCTAGTTTTTTTTTTTTTTTTTTTTCGTTTGAAAATTGTAATTAATTTTGTCCGTCATCCTTTCCAGCGTCTATGATCGGCTTAGACGTGATTCACAGCCAAGTTTTATCTGGAGATCAATTAGAGACGATGACCGAACCTCAATTAGATCAAATTATAAGTAACGTTAGCGTTTTTTACAGAGTTACACCGAGGCATAAATTATCTATAGTTAAGGTATGTACCTTTTTCAAGGAGAAGTGCTGAAAAATAACACAAGTTGACAAAATTTTATTTATTTTATTTTTTTTTTTATTAGTCGTTACAGAGAAACGGGATTATAGTCGGTATGACGGGAGACGGAGTGAACGACGGTGTGGCTTTGAAAAAGGCGGACATCGGCATCGCCATGGGGAAAACGGGAACGGACGTTTGCAAAGAAGCGGCTGACATGATTTTAGTGGATGACGATTTCCAGACCATAATGTAGGATTCACAGCTTTGCATATTTTCTTCCCGGCGGTCGTTATTATAGTAATTAATTAATCCCTTTGTTTTTGCAGATCCGCAATAGAAGAAGGAAAAGGTATATTTTACAATATTCGCAACTTTGTGAGATTTCAACTTAGTACTAGCATAGCTGCTCTTAGTTTGATTGCTTTGGCGACTTTGATGGGTATACCCAATCCTTTAAATGCAATGCAAATTTTGTGGATCAACATCATCATGGACGGACCGCCTGCTCAAAGGTAAAAAAAAAAAAATCGATATTTTTGTTCCATTTGTTGGGTGGGATGTTTATCATTTTGTTTTCTCCTCATCAGCTTGGGTGTGGAACCGGTAGACAAAGACGTGGTAAAGCAAAAGCCGAGAAACGTGAAAGAGCCCATGATCACGAAATCGGTCATTATCAACGTTTTACTGTCCGCCTTTATTATCATAGCAGGGACATTATGGGTTTTCAAGCGAGAGGTACTTATAAGTATTTTTTTTTTCTTAAAGGTAAATTATCTTTTCTTACCTCTTTTTAATTTACAGATGAGCGATAACGGGATAACGAAACGAGACACGACAATGACCTTCACTTGTTTCGTTTTTTTCGACATGTTCAACGCTTTAAGCTGCAGATCGCAAACCAAATCCATTTTCACTTTGGGATTTTTCACGAATAAAATGTTTCTTTTTGCAGTGACAGGATCCGTCTTGGGACAACTTCTCGTCATATATTTTGAACCGTTGCAGATGGTGTTTCAGACGGAGGCGTTGACTTTGGGGGGTAAGTCAAAGCTCTGTTTTTCCAAATAGTCCAAACGAATCAAACTTTTCGGTTTTCAGATCTGGCATTTTTGGTGTGTTTGACCTCGACGGTTTTCATCATTTCCGAAGCAAAAAAATTATTCGAACGAACCATGGAGCGACGAGCAAACAGATTGCCAAAAACGGAACTCGATTTCGTATGACATTCAAGAAAAGCGAGGGGTAAAGCTCGGGTGGATTAAGCGACTTTATTTCTTCGACGACAATATGACGACTTTTTAAAACAAAAATGTACGTGTTTAAATTATTCCAAATCATGTTCTAGTCTATTAGGTTGTGCTTAAAGATCGAAAGTGCGAAAGACCAACGCCATTTTGATCCCGCTACATTACACGTATTTTGTATTGTGCAGAAAAAAAAAAAAAAAAGATCAATTGCACCCTGTTTAAGTATCAAGCTTTTGTGTCGCATACAAAATTTTAAGAAATTAAAAAAAAAAAAAAATAATAATAATAATATAATAATAATAATAATAAAAAAGCGAGCATCGTAGTCTAGTACGTATAGCATGCCCGACTCTCACACTCGAGACCTGTGCTCGTGCTTGGTCCGATGCTCGCTCATGACATAAGGAGTGAGGCCATACTTTCTAACTCATGGATTTATGGTGTTTAACCTATGCAAGAATAAATGATTATTTAGGGAGAGATGCTATGATTATCGTAGTCATCTTCTTCCCTTTTCAGTCTGGTGTGATAACGCCAAAAAAGCCACCGCGACCTTGTCTTGCACAAAAGCAAAAATCCAAAAAGAACTCCAAAAATCTCACGATAACGGTGTGGTCAGGACAAACGCTTAAATGCAACCGTCTTCCCCCTCAATCGGAAGTAGGCTTAATCAAAAAATCTCTTTAATAAAATGGGAATATTTCAGGTCTATTTCAGAGATAAAAACTTTCGAGTTCCGACAGGTCGACGATGTGTGGGGTTACCGTAATGGTTTTACGGCCCCCACCATCGGAAAGGTGTCCCCCTAAGAAGGGAGTCAAAAAAAGCGAATAATAATAATAATTGTATAAAACTTTAAAATTACTCAAATATGGGTTTTTATAAGGTTTTAACTAAATAGCCTTGTAGTGATGTTATGTATTGCACTTTTAAGGTTATTTGTTTTAAATTTTATCTGAGGGAAGAAAGCCATTACTTATTATGTGACGTAGAAAGATTTTTTTTTTTTAAAGTCGGAATAGTTAATTAAAGTTTTAAATTATTTTTAAGGCGTCCTCGAAGATGATGGATCGTATCGTTCGTTCGTTCATTTATTTTTACGTGCCTTTATTCATTAAAAATAGAACGAATTCTTTTGTTTTAACGAAACGATTCCGGTTCTGTTTTCAAGGCTATATTTACTATCGGAAAGAGTTTTTCTTTCCTACTTTTTTAAATTTGCAATTCTCTAGATATTTATGCATCGATTGATTGATTGATTGAATGATGTTGTCTTTTTTGAAGAAATTATTATCATGATTAATTATTATATCGAAAGGAGGTCGGATAGCGTTAAAAAAAATTAGATATTGATATTAAAAGCTGTCTCGCATTTTTGTCTTAATTTCGGGCTTTGTACATATGATATCGCACTATTTTTTTTTTTTTTTTTTTTTGAGAAGTAACGAATTTTGAGTTTGAAAACGATAAAATGGAAACAGAATCTCTTTTGAAACGATTTCTATTTTTACTTCGATTCGTTGGAATAATTTAAACATCATGAGTAGATGTTGGGATAAAGTATATTAAGAAAACTTTTATTTCGTCACTCGAATTTCGTTGGTTTCCGTTTTCGCAGTCTCGTTCGACTGTATGAAACACATTTTTTTTGTTTTGCGTTATTTAGATTTTAAAACGGAAGAAACCTTACGGGTTATAGGTTTTATAAGGAGCAGGTCTTCGGATGGAAGTTTTCGATGTTATATTCTTCTGTTAAGCTTATGTCTGCATAAATCTGTCTGGACAAACAATTTTTTTTTAAAGTTATGTATTTCCTTTTGGGCCCGTAGGCAATTAAGAGGAGGCTTCACGGAATTCGAGAAGGAATGGCTGTTTTGTTTAATACTCGATTTACGGGGGAAAAAATCGAATTAAAGGTATCTAACGAACTCCATTGACTTCTTCTTGTATTTTTGGTACAAGTTTCAACTTGTTCCAAGCAAACAAAAACCAGGAAAACAAAATCAAAGATTTTTGACCGCAATTTTTTTTGAAATTATTTTCCCGCCGTCCATACATTTTAGACAAGTTGAAACTTGCACTAAAATTTCCGGGATATATCAGAGGAGTTCGTTAGATACCTAAAATTTGGATTTTTTCATCGTAAATCGAGTATTCGACAAAACAGCCATTCCTTCTTGTATTCCGTGAAGCCTCCTCTTAAGAGTCCTCTAAAAAAGCAAGTTAATGTCTGGATTAAATGTTACTTCTTAAGTCTCGTAAACAATACCACTTTTCAATTCTCACCGATTTTCTATCGTATCTATTGGCCTGACCTCGTTTCGGCTTCGATGTTTTTTTCATTGGATTCGGCAGCCCGATTTTGGTTTTATAACAGTCTCCTGCTAATTTTATCCGAAGCCGAAGTCTTTATCTTTTCATTAGGTAGCTTTATTACGATTAATTATATTTAAACTCTATAACTAGAAGATACATCTTGTTTGAAATTTCGAAGTTTATAAATTATCATTCCTTAGCAAGTTTAATGATTCGTAGTTAGATTTATGACAAGATATTACGGTTAATCTTTTTAAAAAAAGACGTCGTAGGACATCTCAGATCTCATTCGATCGCAAATGATCGCTTTAAAAAAAATAGATTGATTAGATAACATTTTTTTGTGAAATCTTTTCTTTTTCTATTGATTGTAAGGGATTTTGTATAGGAGGAACGCGACCGACATCGTTGATCCATTGTAATTTAATCCCGATTCACGAACACACAAGTAAAATAGAATAAAATAAAATAAAATTTAAATCCACATTAGTTACTTTAATTTCTTAATCCTGATTTTCTATACTTATTCACTTTGTGCCCGGTTTCTTGCCTTAAAATATTAAAGTTTTATATATTTCTGTAAATAACTTCCTTGCCTTATTGGTATTTTATGAGAAATGTATGAAACTGGTCTAAAAATAAATTGGACGAGGTTTCGTAGACCATTTTTAAAATTCGAATGATAATTATAAAAAAACTGACTATAATTTATTTTCTCAGATTTCCCTAACAAATTCTTTAAATCACCGTACTTTAAATTTTTCAAATGCTCGCTCGGAATTTTTTTTTTTTTTTTTTATAAAAAGAAGTATTGTGAAGAAAAAAGAAGAAGGATGTGGGCACACGGTGGTGTTGAACAAAAATATTATTCAACTAAAATGCCTAGAAAAAAACTGCTAATGAGGCTTTGTTAGGAAACATGTTAACTACCAAAATCCACTAAAATCAAAATCTTGATTGACCTGATTGTCCAAGCCCACCTCTTAAGACCCCCCCGACCCCTCAAATTTTTATCAAGGCTTGTTACATCGTGACCTTACGATTACAAGGCACTATCTCTGAAAAGAATTGGAAAAGCGCTGTGTAAGGCAAACATGGGCAGCACGCGTCAATTATTTTCAGAGATAATGCCTTGTAATCCTAAGGTCACGACATGTCATATGAAAGCCCATTGCAAATGCTTTAAAATGAGACCTCGCCGAGCTTTATATCTTTTACCTGGACGGAGATATCGTTTGAATAGCCCAAAATTAGACAAATAATTTTTGTTCTCTCAAACGATATCTCCGTCCCGGTAAAAGACATAAAGCTCGGCGAGGTCTCATTTTAAAGGATTTAGAATGGGCTTTCATATGGTATGTAACAAGCCTTGATAAAAATTTAAGGGGCCAAAATCAGGTAAGATTTTGATTTTAGCGGATTTTGGTAGTTAACATGTTTCCTAACAAAGCCTCATTAATAGTTTTTTTAGGCATTTTAGTCGAAAAATATTTTTGTTCAACATCACCGTGGGCATTGTCTCCCCGCGACTACACCTATGCCTCAATTTTTAGCATAAACCGCATTAGAAAACTGCAGACGTGGCATCTGATAAATGGTATGTATATTGATCTACTGGGCCATCAATCGCATGCAGTCCTTTTAGCACAGGTTTCTTGGCTTTTTGGACATAAGCAGTACAAAGTGCCCCAAAAATATTCATATTCAACCTTTCGAATCTGTAACGGCATTTAGAATTTTGTAAATGCGTTTTTGATGCCTTTTGTTTTAAGTAATTTTATTTGATGCCGATCGTAAAGGACATTATCTTGTAAAAATTAAGTATCCTCCAAAGCACCAATATGGAACCTAAGTTTAAAAAAATTCTTAAAAGTATTAAATGGTGACATTTAAATAGCAGAAGCGAAGCCCGGTTCAGGCGACAAGTTGCTCTGAAATGTTAAATATTAGACTGTGATCCCCCCCTCCCTTTTTTTAAAAAAAAAACTAATTAGCAAAAGCATGTGTAGTAATGACTTTAGATTTGCTATTTATTTAGTTTTTAATTTTGAAACAGGTTATTTAACATTTTTAAAACATTATTTTGTAATATTCGTTTTACAATCAAGCTAACAAAAGAGAAAAAATAATTATACAAATGTAGATTACTTTTCTTAAAGGTGTTTATTCAATTTTCTTCCATTTTGAATAGGTAAACAGTCTTTACTTTCGTATCATAAAAATCACGTACTTGCTTTGGTTAAGTTTTTCTCGTAACACGATTATTTTCTAATAGCGATTAAAACATAATAATAACAATAATATTTATAATTATAATTGTAATTGAATGCTCGAATACTCAAAAAGACCGAGAGATCTTACGATAGGACGGCGGTAATTTGATCACATTCTGAGATTAAAATATCACACTTCTTTTTTTTTTTTTTTTTTTTTTTTTTTTTTTTGATCGCACTTTTTTATACTTTACATATTTTTTTTTTACTTAGACTGATCTCGGCTGGACATCTGCAAATAGAAAAAAAAAGGTATTAGAAGACAGATTTTTAAAAGATATGGCCAATCTGATAAACTCACAGTGAGGTCGCGCTTCTTGTTCGGAGATTTTTTCCGGAGGAACCGGATAAAGCCTGACCGATCTCGCGTCGTCGATGTTGAAAACACGGGATCGAATTTCTTCCGAAGTCCGAACCGGTTGAGGTTTCATGGCTCTTCCTTCTGCTTGGGGAAAGATGTTTATTTCGCCTTCGACGGGACGGTCGAAATTCATGACTTTTCCTCGTCGCCCTTCGGGGTTCGGGAGAGCGGCTCCGGAATCGGCTACGGAGACGGAGAATCCGACCGGTATTTCAGCGTCTCCATTTTCTCCGGCGGTCGAGGCGTCGGACACCGTAAAAATTTCCGCTTCGGACGCTCCTCTCGGAATCGGGAAAACTCCGGCTCCGCGGCCGGTTCCGTCGGGAAGGAAGGATCGGTCGGACGTAGGAGAGGCAGGGGCTTCGGTGGCCTTTTCTGCCTCGATCGATTTCGAGACGGTTTCGGATTTTTCGTTTTCCGACGAGGGCGACATTTTTTCCTTTTCAACTTCATCGATCATGAGAGTGGAAGGTTCGGGTTTTCCGGAAGGTTCCGAATCTTCGGAAGGCGTCGGCTTTTTCGGCACTATTTCCAATTTTTCGAAAAAGGCCGGTTTCCCCATCGGTTCGGCTTCGATCCTTTCGATTTTGACGTCGACGGGTAAGGGCGCGGACGACTCGCCAGCGTTGACTGCAGCTCCCACGCCTTTGAGCACCGCTTCTAAAATGGCGTCGATCGGTATAGGAAAAGGTCTTCCCCCGAATCCCTGGGTTTCCTCGCTGTCGTCCACCGAATTGGAATCGGATATTTCCTTCTCTATTCCTACGGGAACGATTTTCGTTATTTCGGCGACGAGAGGCATCCGTCTGTCGGTCTGCTCTTCTGCCTCGGGAAATCTGATCCTTTTTCCGGGAAAACCGGATCCTACATTTTCAACCCTTAACGGTATCATCCTGATTATTTTAGGCTCCCGACGGAGTTCACCGAAAAGTGGATTTCCGGTCCCTTCAGGTCTTCGTGAAGGGAATGGCATCGGAGAGGGTCTCAAAAACCTTCCTTCTACGGGAGCAGGCCTTTCTTCGTCTTCTTCTCTGCTGGGAAAAGGGAATCTCGGTCTCGGAAATTGCGGTGAGTTGCGAAACATTTGAGGGATTTGTGGTTCGAACCTTGATTCTTCCCTTCCAAAATTCTGAAAACACCAAAAAAAATTGATTAAAAAAAAAAAAAAAAAAAAAAAAAAAAAAAAAACACAGACTTACCTCGGTGACGTATTTTTGGGGATGAGGAGGGACCAATCGCTGAAGAGGAACCGATTCTTCTTCGTTTCGGAAAGACATGTGAGTTAAGGGCATTCGAGAAAGAGGGACATCGTTGACTGCCATCGGTTCCAACGGTACTCGTCTATCAAAGGCGTTCTGCACAGGGTGCTGCGGGGGGAGGATCGGGATTTCCCTGGGTTGATAAACCATTGGAGTATGATAAATGGTTTGTTGTTGCGGACGAGGAGGGGGAAACCGTTGAATCGGAATTTGAGTCATCGGCGGCAAACGAATTATTTGAGACATCGGATGGATCCCGTTCAAGTTGAACATTGGTTGTACATTTTCTTCCTGAAATAGGAAACCGTGTCAAATGTCGTATCCTTTTAAAAATTTTATTACTGGTGTAAAAATCTTCTTTACCTTTTGTTCTTCCTCTTTGGATTGTTCTTCGTCGTCATTTTTACACACGACAACCATTTGTTCCCCGGTGACGTGTTGCAATCTAGGAGGAGTTGTGATGTTTAATCCAAAAGGAAGATCGAGTGATCTCGGAGCGTGATCCACTAGTTCTTCGTTCCTTCTCCTTTCGATAATGCAATTAACATTTCCCTTGGAGCTTTTTTGGATTAACATCTAATTGAGAAAAAAAAATTCAATGTTGTGCGTGTCACGAAAAAAAAAAGCAACAGATTTCTCACGTTGGCTATTTCGTCCAACTCCAAAGCTTTTTTGTCCGAAGTGGAAGGCGGCGGAGGCGGCGGAGGCACCAGCCCCAACCCCTCGTCATTCCTTTCTTCCTTATCTTTTCCGGCGGTTTCTGGTTTTTCTCGGGCGGCGTTTCCGACCGAATTATCGTTGGCTCTATCTGGTAAAACCTCCTCGGCTATTAAATGTTCGTAGCCTGGTTGCAAATCGTCCAAGAGCTCCTAAGACAATAAGGGATTTTTTTTTTAAATCAACTTTTTGAAGAAATAAAGTTTTTACTATCAGTGAAGACGTAAAAATTTTATTGTTATTATTATTATTATTATTTTTTTTTTTTTTATTTATTTAAAAAAATCCTCGTTTTCTCTAATACTTTCTCTTTCGTTCTTTGTGCGTTGGAGTCTGCCTAAAGTTTGGTCTTGTGAGTCTTTCTGGTATGGAGAAAAGCAAGAAAAAAGAATAACTCGAACTGTCACGTTTACAAATGAAAAATAATATATCGCTTTTCCTATGGATTTTCCGGCAGCTGTGGCACAGCTTTACAAGAAATATTTTCTATCTGCCGAAATCTCTTTATTTATTTATTTTCTCTTTTAAGTCTTTTGTTTTCTACTTTATTTTATATATTTATTTATTTGTTTATTTTTTACTTCTTTTTCGAAACTCAAAAGAGCTTATAAAAAAAACTGCAAACGATTGCATTTTTTTTCTATTGTTAATATATTGTACAAGTTAAGCATGAGAGAAAGTCGGAGTCGAGTTCAACGACTCTAAATCGGGTGAAACATTTCTTCATAGAAGACGAGGGTTATGTAAGACTTATTTTTACACACGATCGACTCATAGTGATAAAATAACTTTACGATTTGGGTTTGAAAATTCCAAACATTTTCATTTTTCCTGGATATGCGAGCCTTGTGTGCTTTCTTGATTGGGCAAATTCGCTAAAAGAGGTCGCACCCGTACCTGATTTAACGTGAGATCCAAATTTCTGGCGGCGTTGGCTTGAATCCAAGAAGCAGCCAAAATGAAACTTCCTAAAATGACGGAACTGGCGATCACAGTGAAAGCAACCAATTTTGCGATCCTCAAAGCCACAGATCTCGGTTTCATGTAAGCCTGTTGGAAAAAAACAAAAAGCATGGAAAATCATAATCTGCGAATTCTTTAGCTCGGCCTCGGAATTTTTCTTGTCCATTACGATGTTTCAAGGTCTTTGGTATCGGTGATACTTTTACAAAATCCCTTTTTCTTTTTGCAAAAATTTTAATAAAACACTTCAAACCGTCCGGAATCAGCTTTTATTTTTCCAGTTTTATATCCGTCTTAATAATTACCATTGTAAAGTTAACGAAAAAAAAAAAATTAAAGTTGGTGCATTTTCGTTCCGGTCGTAGAATCCTTCAATTATCGAATATAAAATGACGATCGTGTCAGGGTCGAATGCGAGAAAGATGATTCTTTCAAATTCGACGCCGATTTAAGGAAAAGAAAAAAAAAAAGTTGCGAAATCGTGTTACAATCGCTCGTCGTATTTGCCCTTTTAAAATTAATCCGAGTTTGCCTTTCTCTTGTAAATCGTCTTGGAGTGCTTTGATATAACCGAACCATGACTTTTTGTTTCATTTTTAATTTTTTTATTTATAGTATTTTATTTAAAACGGAATCCATTTATTTCAACTCTGTCATAGCGTAATCGTCTCTAGACTTTTCTTTCAGGATTAAAAGATAAACTCGGTTTGTGCGCGGGCAAAGATGACATTGAATCGAATACCACGTGATTTCTTACGGACATGGAAAAACCATTCGGACTTAACATCATCAAGGAGATCTACTTGCTGTTATATTATAGTCGAGGTTTTCTTGGATACTTACGGGAGGGGGCTCCGAACCGGGATATTCCGAAGAAGCGTATTCCTTCATGGTAATCACCGAAGAAGTATCAGATTGGTTTTCCTGAATTTTCGCGTCCGCTTTATCCATTTTAATAATTTTGCGGGCGCAAAAATTTGAAAGAACAAAAAAATATGAACCGATCTATTCGAGGAGAAAAAAGAGAAAATCCGTTTGATGAGAACTCCGGGTATAAACTGTTCTGGTCGAGAGAGAACCGAGACTCGGGTACTCGAGTAATAAAACGGAAAGGAAGAGGTAAGTTAAACAGGCAGCCGACGGTATAAACCGAGGACGTGGGCGGAAAACGTTAAACATGAGCGCCACATTCGATCCTACCTTAAAAATAATAACGAGGTCTCGAGCTCTTTATACTTCGTGCGGTCGGAGAGAGTTAGATTTTTACTTTAATGTAACAAGGTATCAACTATTTCTCTCCTTCTCAATATTAATGTCTGTTTCCTGTAAAAGGTTTAAAGGCCCTGTTTAAAAAAATTCTTTGCAGATGTGGGCATTTTCCTTAAAATTTTATTTCACTTTTTTCACAATTATTCCTAAAATTTATAATTATGCTTTTAATTGGTTTAGTTTTTGTTTAAATAACAGCACCTAATTTGTAATTAAATCATTAGTTGTTACTTCTCTAGTTAAAAACACAGGTGGTGCATTCATATGGTAAGAAATCCCAAATAATCCATTACGAGTCTCCAATCAAATATTAATTTACATTACATATTATTCTTCTTCCCCTTCCAAATTTATGTGGTTTCCAAATTTGGCATACAGCTGACTCTTAAGTTGGCTCATTAAACGTTTAAGCTCTTCTCCAGATTCTTTCAAACTAGTCATTTCATCTAGGATTTTGCTCTTTGCAGCTTCTAGAGCTTTCTGGAAAAAAAAAGAAAATGTTTAAAACATTTGCAGTTTTAAATTTTTAGTCACATAATGCAGTTTGCATGACTTACATTGGCTTCATCAGAATTCAAATAAACAAATACCTCCCCAGTAAGAAATGGTATCCCTGCCGTGTCGTCATCTATGAGTAGGAGCTCCTCTGCAGCATCTTCCAACTTCTGCAGTTCATTCTTAAATGGAAATGTATAATGAATTATTTCGTTTCAGCTTTCAGCTTCTAATTTAGAAAAAAAAAGTTATTTTACCTGTTTGGCTTTTAGCTCTGCTTTGATGTCGTCGTGTTTGGCGTTGTAACGAGCAAAATAATTTATTTTTCGTTGATCCTCTAAGGTTATATGGACGTCCGAATCCTGGAATCGAAATTAAAAAAAAAAAAAAATATGAGGATTGCTTGATCAGCCGAATGAAAAACAAATTTCGGCAGGGCAATCTCTTTGGTAGCTCAAGAAAATAACCGAATAAAGCGAAAATGCTCAAAATTTAATCTTACCGGCTGGAAAACCGTCCTTGTTGATGTCTGAGTCTCGGTTTCGGCCATGCTTTTGTTTAGAAGTCCTCGCTGTGAAGTTGGACGGGGGACGGGGCGGTTTCGGAGATACTACGTCATTAAGTCATTGGTTTTTCGTTGGGGCCTTTTTACCCACATTGCCTTTTTTTTTTTTTTAAATAAAGATAGGTGCCTCCAAAAAAACAGAGCCAATGCTATTTTAATTTAAAATGTAGATCATATTATAAAATACTGTTTAAAAAACAAAGCATTTATGAAATGGTACTTTCAGGGCTTCGGTCGGTCTCGCGAGCGGCGAGCCACGAGAGCGGCCATCATCATTTATAGCCTTCGCTTCTTCTGCTATTTTCCTTAAAAATATCTGTTTGAGGAAGGATGGCAGGAAACGTTGTGAAAAACCCTTTAATTCGAATATCTAGTGTGAGTATTCTTAAAACGGGCTAACGCATGTTATAAACCTTTTTCTTATGCAAGAATTTATAACTACAGTGCATAAGAAATTGACGGTTGCAAAAACTCGAAACCACGAAACACAGGCTAAAAATCTAGTTATTTTGTTGTTCGATTCTCGCCGAGAATAACAAACACTCCTCCAAAATAATTTTAATTTAATTATAATTTTCGCTTTTAGCGTGGCTTTTCGGCTCGAGCAGCGACGAATCCAGTAGAATCTTTACCAGGATCGGAGATTCAGTACACCCAGCTGCCTAATAAAGTTCTTGTCAGCTCTCAGGATTTGGGAGGACCCCTCTCAAGAGTTTCCATTGTTTTTAGGTAAATTTTGGCAAGATTTTTTTTCTTTAATGCAGCAGAGTTAAAAAGAAATGGAAATCAAACTATTTTCACTGTTACTGAATAACATAAATGAACCCTGTTGCTGATTTTCAAATATATTTTTTTGTAATGCAAATTCAATAAAAACTAACTGGTTTTTTTATTTTTCAATTTTATTCTGAAAATGTTTTAATTGACTTTTCAGGACTGGACCTCGAAATGAAACTCACAAAAATTTGGGAGTCACACATGTCATCAGATCATTGGCTGGGTTTTCGACACAGCATTTCACGCCCTTTGGAATACTTAGAAATGTCACACAATGTGGAGCTAATCTCTCTTGCTCCGGGGACAGAGAGACGACTTCCTTTGACTTGGTCGCTTCACGAGATAACATTGAATGCGTCCTAAAATACCTCGCCTCTGTAGCTTCGGCTCCCGCTTTCAAACCGTGGCAGGTATCCGACAACAGATCTAGGATCAAATATGAATTAAGCACTTTGACGCCTCAAGCCAGGACCTTGGACATCCTTCATAAAGCCGCATTCAGAACTGGACTTGGCAATTCTCTTTACGTTAAAAAAGACCACGTCGACGACATCGATCCGGAGATCCTTCGTGACTTTTACCGAAAAGGATTCACCAGCAATCGAGCATCCGTGGTCGGTTACAATGTGGATCATGCGGACCTGACGGATTATGTCCGCCAGATCGAATTTCCTTCCGGAGATCCCCCCGCCGGGAACAATATATATTACGGAGGGGAAGTTCGAAAAGATAAGAATTCTTACTTTGCTCACGTCGCAATCGCCACTCAGGGGGCGGGATTGAAAGATTTGAAAGAAGCTCTCACTTACGGCGTTTTACAACATGCTTACGGGACCTCTCCGAGTGTAAAATGGGGAAAATCTCCTTCTCCTCTATCGAAAGCAGTCTCCGCCTTGACGGAAGACGTTTCCGTCGTTTGCCTTAACGTGAATTACACGGACGCCGGATTATTCGGATTCTTCCTTTCGGGATCGGGACTTGCCGCAGGAAAAGCGGTGGAAGCAGCGTTTAAAGTCATTAAATCTGGTAATGTTTCCGAAGCCGACGTAAAAAGGGGAAAGGAACAACTGAAAGCGAAAATTTTAAGAGAATACGAAAATTCCGGGACGCTGGTGGAGGATGTGGCGAAGCAAGCCCTTTCCTCGGCCGAGGCCCCCGTCTTGGTTCCGGGACCTGTCCTAGCGGAAGCCGTTGAAAAGATAGCAGTTTCCGATGTCGTCAACGCCGCCAAAAAAGTTTCCAACGGGAAATTTTCCTTGGCGGGTTTTGGGAATTTATCAGAGGTCCCTTTCCTCGATCAATTAAAATAATCGGTTTTCAGGAAGTTTTTTTTAATAGGCAAAACGTTCTATAATATTCCATTGTAAAGTTCGTTAAGTATTTTTATGTATAAATATAAAATTAAATGAAATAATGAGAAGTAATTTAAATAAAATCTGAATAGTTACACATTTAGGTCGATTTGGAACACTACATAATCTTCAAGTTACACATTTACGTTGTCGATAGCAGAGTGAGAGAAAACATGGCCGATAAGATTAGATTAAAACAAATGTCAAATTTGAATTCAGCGACGTCGAAAACTCTTTAGTACCAAATTTTGTCCTGATCGGATAATGAATAAAAAAAAATACAAGGTGAAACGGATAAAACGTGAACTATAAATATAAGTTTGTTCATAAGATTTCTCAGAAGCTTTTGCAGTGTAGTTGGTATAGCGTCGGAGTTTCACCCTGAAGGACCAGGATCGATCCCAGCAGGAGGCAGATTGAGAAGCGTTTTTTCTGAGATGGGCATGGAAGGTTGAGGTATATTGTTGGGCATTATGAGGTCAATAGTCGATAAGTGTCAAAATTGGGCTAATTTTTTAATTTTCTGGAGGGTGAATCTACGGCAACGAGCCCGTTAAAAAAGTCTATTTTGCCTAATAAAAAAAAAAAATTAAAAAAAAATTGTGCGCCCGTTCCGAGCCACCTAAAAATATCAATATTTCAAACCAGCACGACCGGAAAATGAAATATCTCATCGTAAACCACCGTTTAGGGAACAAAAATTCCGAAAAAATAATCCCCCGGTAGAAGAAAATAATTTTTTTTTTAATTTTCCAATACCGGAGTCAGAAATGGCCTACGAGCCCCTGTTAAGACTAAAAAATTTTGGCGAGTCCGACCGGAAAATGAAAGCTCTCATCCTAAACCCTCCTTTTGAAAGAAAAAATTCCGAAAAAATCATCCCCCGGTAGAAGAAAATAATTTTTTTAAAATTTATTTCCAATACCCGGGTCAGAAATGGCCTACGAGCCCCTGTTAAGACTAAAAAACTTTTTTAGGTCTTTAGGACTGTTGGAATTTTTTAGTCCTAACAGGGGCTTCGTAGGCCATTTCTGACTCGGGTATTGGAAATAAATTCCGAAAAAATCATCCCCCGGTAGAAGAAAATAATTTTTTTAAAATTTATTTCCAATACCCGGGTCAGAAATGGCCTACGAGCCCCTGTTAAGACTAAAAAACTTTTTTAGGTCTTTAGGACTTTTTAGGTCTTTAGGACTGTTGGAATTTTTTAGTCCTAACAGGGGCTTCGTAGGCCATTTCTGACTCGGGTATTGGAAATAAATTCCGAAAAAATCATCCCCCGGTAGAAGAAAATAATTTTTTTAAAATTTATTTCCAATACCCGGGTCAGAAATGGCCTACGAGCCCCTGTTAAGACTAAAAAACTTCAGTCAGTTTTGGTCAGTCCATGTGAAATGACCAAATTCAAAACCATTACCTTCACTGATTTTTCTGATTTTCGGGGAATGGAATCTACCCATCGGTCATACGAAAATCCCAAATTTTCAAATTTTTAAAACCACCTGTTCCGAAGTTATTGACCTCCAAAAATTGCGGTAGGGCGCTTACTCTCTTTTTAAAAATCGCTATAACTATGGACCGCCTTGACTTAGAAACTCGAACAAGGTCTCATTTTAATTGTCTTTAGTGGGGCTTTCGTTTGATATGCCACAACAGCAATTTTTTTCGAAAATTCTTTTTTCGGGCTTTCCGGAACTTAAAATTTCAATTTTCAGGAAATGCGTATTTTTAATTTTTGCGAAAAAAATATATGTTAAAGTACAGGTCTAGGTTACCTTTTAGCCAAATTTTCAGGATGGGACAGCCATGGGTTCCTACACAGTAAAAAATTTTATGTCTAAATCAACATAAGCAGGTCCACATAATTTTTATGTTGTTTTTGTTTTATGTTTGCCTTATGGGAGAAACAACATAAAAAATTTATGTGGACCTCTTAGAACATATTTACATAATATTTTTTACTGTGTACAGTAATTCACTATCGAAAATGTGCTGTCGGGAAAAAAATTTTTTTTGATGGTATTTACGGATTATTTTGACTCCGTAATGAAGGTATAACTTACAAAATTAATTTTTTTAACAATTGACCTTGAAGTTTCCCAAACACCCATATAAGGCTCAAAAATAATTTTTTTTTTTTTTTAATAAAAATCCATCTATTCCTATTGGAAATTTTGCGTAGATAACGAATTTGAAGTCGAAAATTGGTTTTGGTGCTAAGTTTTTGGTCCACAGACAAAAAACTATAAAAATGCTTTTATAGCTTTAGCTCAAAAAATTAGCACCAAAACTAATTTTCGACTTCAAATTCGTTATCTACGCAAAATTTCCGATAGGAATAGATGGATTTTTATTTTAAAAAAAAAAAAATTCATTTTTGGGCCTTACATGGGTTTTTGGGACTTCAAGGTCAATTGTTAAAAAAATTGATTTTGTAAGTACAAACCTTCATTACGGAGTCAAAATAATCCGTAATTACCATAAAAAAAAAAAAAAAAAAAAAAATTTTCCCGACAGCACATTTTTGACAGCGAATTACTGTAGAACCCATATGGCTGTCCCATCCTGAAAATTTGGCTAAAAGGTAAGCTGGACCTGTACATATATTTTTTTTCGCAAAAATTAAAAATACGCATTTCCCGAAAATTGAAATTTTAAGTTCCGGAATTGCTGTTGTGGAATATCAAACGAAAGCCCCACTAAAGACAATTAAAATGAGACCTTGTTCGAGTTTCTAAGTCAACGCGGTCCATAGTTAAAGCGATTTTTAAAAAGAGAGTAAGCGCCCTACCGCAATTTTTGGAGGTCAATAACTTCGGAACAGGTGGTTTTAAAAATTTGAAAATTTGGTGTTTTCGTAAGACCGATGGGTAGATTCAATTCTCCGAAAATCAGAAAAATCGGTGAAAATAGTGGTTTTGAATTTGGTCATTTCACATGGACTGGCCCCGGTGGATGATTTTTTGGAATTTTTTCTTTCTAAAGGGGGGTTTAGGATGAGAGCTTTTGGACCTTTATTTAAATTTTTTAGGCAACTAAAGCTCTTAACTATTTTTTCATCAACATTTTTTTTGTCTGCTGCGACATTTTTATTTCTAAGAAAGCATATTTCTAAATCCCTTCATTTAAAAAAAAAAAAAAAAATTTTTTCACGAGTACAATGGGACACATTACATTTTTTTATATTTTTATACTGTATATACACAGATTGATACATATATTTTTGAAATTTTGGTCTCTAATTTCGAAATTAGAGACCAAAATTCTTCAAATAACTCAAAAATTTCTTATTCTTAGAGATCTCTAAATTTGAAGAATTTTTTGAGTAATGAAACAAATCGACAAAACTTAATTTTTGAATCTAAAATACTGTCTTCAATTACTAAAAGTTCCCGTTTCAAACCATTTTTTTTCACACTATGAGTGAGTGAAGATGGCTTATCTTGTTTTACTTTTCCGAGTTACAACAAAATGGCCGACATTCATATAAAAATTTGCTTTTGTCTGCTACGTAGCTTACGTTATTATACAAGGCTGACTCATGCCGCATCCCAAATCATTCAAACAAAACAGGGTAACCATTTTGTTCACGAGTCCGCCGCTTGGAGCGCTTTTTTGTGTCATAAAATACGATTCTATCCTTAAGAGTATGCTGCAGTCGTGGCAGCAGACAAAACGTAATTTTCGATTTGAGGGAAAACGAAAACGAATATCGAGCCCATTCAAAATTGCCCATATTCAAAATTTAATTCTAAATATGGGAAATTCTTTCGATTCTCGATACTTGTCTTCCTTTTCTCTCAAATCGAAAAATACGATTTGTCTGCTGCCACGCTGCAGCATACTCTTAAGACTCTTATGGGTTTTTACCAGAATCATTTTATTAATTTTTAATTTCTTGTATTATGATGTCAATTCCATTAAAAATCCTAAAGCCATATGTTCTTAGACATATATTATGTATGTTGACTATACCATTTTGCGGGATCTTTACCCATAGTCCTTCAAAAAAAAAATTTTTTTTTCTAGCGCCGGAATTGATTTTATGTGAATAGACATGGATTACCAGATAACTACTGCTTTTTATGATAGAGGGTGAATTTCAAGGACTTTCTCTCTTCCCGAAATCAAAGAAAATATATCATTTTACAACCTCATTTGAATATTATGGTCGCAGTGACCTGAAAATTGCAACCTAAAAGGTTCAATACAATGCCATATTATGACTGCCCCTTTTTTTTATTCCGGTATTTCGCACAAAAGGCTAACCGATTTTATTTTGCAGCATCCGGGAATTTTAGACTTAAAATATTTAAAAAGTTGAAAATAATGCCCAAAACTGTTGGAAAAAATTTCAAAAAAGAAAAAATCAAAACACGTTTATGAATATTTAACGCTCTGAAAAAAATTGTTAGCATGATAATTCTGCTTAATTTACGAATCAACAAATTTTGAACCTTAATCGTTAGTGGATTAAATTTAAATCCCTAAATGTAATAAATCAGCCGTGTGCACTAAAGCAAAAAGCTAATTTTTTTTATTCAGCCTAATTAAAATATGACATTTCCGAAAAAGAAAGATTAGTGTGCGCACTTTAAACTTTTGAAACTATTTCCCGCCGTTTTTATTACTATCTATAAGTCGTGCAATTCATTAACCCTCAGTTAGACAGCATCTCGAGAACACAAAAAAATCTTCTGCAAAAAAGAAAGCGCTTAGACATAAAACCTTTAGTAGAAAAATAATGAAAGTGTAAAATACAGACTGAAAGTTGCGTAGTTATAGTATCTTACTTGCGGACAAAAAAATTTTATTTTTGCGGAAAAAAAGGTACGACAACTCAAATGTTTCATTTTCATCTCAACAATACCTTTTAGTCTTTCGTTTGTTCTTATTTTGGTAAAGAGATTTCACGTTAATTCCAAGCATAATCGGAAAAAATAAATACGATTTCCCATATTGTTATATGTCTATGGTCTATAGTTAGTTGTGAGTTGGCAACATTGTATACGAGCTCGAAAATATATATTGTATATAGTTTAGTCAAATGACAAGATGGATTATTTTTATTTATTTTAGATTTCCCATTTCTACGCATATAACATGGCGCAGTCGTTATTAAAATGTTCCAAAGGGAAAAAGGCAAAGCGTAGTGCTGATGCAGCAGGTACTTTTACGTTGATCAATTGAAAGGCGGATTATTTCGAAAGATGATGCAATACAATCTTCCGTCACCACTTGATTTGACCTCCATTAATTTATCTGAAAATTGGAGACGATTCAAACAATCGTTCCACATATATTTGACGGCAACGGACTTAATTGCTAAAGACGATGTAAGAAAAGTGGCTGTGCTTTTAAATATAATAGGAGAAGATGCGGTTAAAATTTTCGAAACGTTTGGTTTGGACGCGACCACGTGTACATTGGACGAGGTATATGCAAAGTTTCAGGAATATTGTGAGCCGAAGAAAAATGTTCTTCATGCCAGATTTGTGTTTATTAACCGAAAGCAAGGGAAGGATGAACCTTTTGAGCAATTTCTAACGGATCTTAAATACTTAGTGAAGCATTGCAATTATGACAAGGAAGATGAGGCTGTCAGGGATCAGTTGGTGTTTGGATCAAATGACCAGGCAACTCAATCCAAGATTATCAAGAAAGGAGATCCAAAACTAAAGGAAGTCATTGATCTACTCCGTCTAGCAGAGATAAATAGAAGTCATTTGTCGGAGATGCAAAAGACAGAAGTCAAAGAAGAAAAAAAAGGAATTGAAACAATAGTCGAGGCTGACTCAGTGACTGCACAGCTGTATAAGAAACCTCACAAGCTAGATCGAAATCGAAAACCATTTAATAAGGACAATAAGCAACAAAGACCAAGGATGGAGAAAAAACAGAGGGGTGCAGCAGATGTGGAAGTCAATACTCTCATCGATGCAGGGAAGATTGCCCAGCCTTCAATCAAGTATGCAAAAAGTGCAATAAAATAGGGCACTTTGCACGAGCTTGCTTGACTAAGGATCAAAAACCTCCACCGTATGAATCCAAGGATTATTCTCAACCTAAGGATTATTCTCATCCCAAAGGAAAACAACATTTCCAGCATAATCCAAGGCCCCCGGAACTTCATCAGATGGAATTGGAATTGGCTGAGGAATATTATTGCAATTCAGTTGATGTGCTGACATCATCCAGCAGAATCTTCAACCGGTCCCCAGCATGGTATGAAAAGGTTAGGTTAGAAGATAAGTTAGATTTAGGATGAAATTGGATATTGGTGCTGATGTAAGCACATTGCCAATAAGATTTTATAATGAATTGAAAACGTTAAAGCCAGAAATACCTGAATTAATTCCTGCTTTTACAACATTAAAAAGTTGGAATGGCTCGAAAACAGCTGTATCACATGTTATAGTTCTTGATATTACAATAGGTAATCAGACAAAAAAGGAACCATTTTTTGTAGCAGGGGGGGATGAAGCTGTACCATTATTAAGTAGGGATGCTTGCATTAGATTTGGACTGGTTCAAAGGTCACCAGCTCAGAATGTAAATAGCATTGAATTACAAGATAAGGTTAAAGAAGAAAAACAAAGGTTAATTAGAGAAAATTTAGATGTATTTACAGGTGTTGGTAAATTTAAAAAACCTTACAGAATTAAGCTAAAAGAAAAATCGGTTCCAGTAAGCTTAGCTCCAAGAAGAGTTCCTTATGCAGTAAAAGGTAAATTAAAAGATGAATTGTTGCGTTTAGAAGCATTTGATATTATTGAAAAAGTAGATGAAGCTTCAGAATGGGTAAATAGGTTAGTTGTCGTTGAAAAAACTGATGGTACAATTAGACTTTGCATTGACCCTCATCATTTGAACGAAGCCATTGTAAAGGAGTATGCGGTTCCTCCCACGATAGAGGACTTATCGGCTACGATCGGCAAGGCGAAGTATTTCGCAGTATTAGATTTAAGTAACTCATTTTGGCATGTACAATTAGACAAAAAGAGTTCAGAATATTGTACGTTTGCATGTGAATATGGTACTTATCGTTTTAAAAGACTACCTTTTGGATTGAACATTGCCTCAGAGGTATTTCAAAAATATTTGAAAGAAATTTTTGCTGATGTAGAAGGGGTATTTCAATTTATTGATGATTTATTAATATATGCAGATACAAAAGAAGAATTTGATAAACGGTTACAAGAAGTATTTGAAATAGCGAGGAGAAACGGTATAAAGTTTAATGTAAAAAAATTTCAGTATTTGACGGATCAAATTGAATATTTGGGTCACATTTTAAAAGATGGTAAAATAGCATTGGATACTAAGACCGCTAAGGCAGTATTAGGTTATAAGATTCCGTCCAATAGGGAGGAAATTCGTAGTTTCTTAGGTTTTGTTAATAGTTTTAGGCAATATATTCCAAGAATAGCTGAGTTAACAGCACCATTGAGGGATTTATTAAAACATGATGTCGCTTTTCACTGGAATAAGGCCCAACAAGATTCTTTTGATTTGTTAAAAAAGATAGTTGTTAGTGAACCGGTACTTCATCCATTTAATCCGAATAAAATGTTAACTATCCAAACTGATGCTAGCAAAAATGCAGTCGGTTGTGTGTTGTTACAAGACGGAAGACCCATTTCGTATGCGTCAAGGTCTTTAACGAAAAATGAGCAAGACTTTGGTCAGATTGACAAAGAGTTTTTGGCAATTTTGTTTTCGTGTAAAAGGTTTCATCAATTCATATATGGCCGCCACACGATCATTCAAACCGATCACCTACCGCTCTTATCGATAATGAAAAAAGAGATTTCTAAAATCCCGTCGACACGTTTACAGAGAATAAAACTTAAGTTAGCGATCTATGACATTGAACTGCAATTCGTGCCTGGATCGAAATTGCATATCGCAGATGCTCTCAGTCGTTCATGCAATGAACCCAGTTATCAACCGATTGATAACGAGCTACAGGAGGTAGTTCACTCCGTAAATATCTCTAATGAGATTGAGGACGAAATTCGCAAAGCTACGAATGGAGATAATTCCTTCAATTTATTGAAACGGTATTATAAGCAGGGTTGGCCAAAACCTCATCAAATGATGGGTGAATTAAAAAAATATTATGTGATGCGTTATGATATTTATGTCGAAAACGATTTAGTGTTTATGGGTGACAGGTTATTGATTCCAAAGGGAATTAGAGACTTCATTTTAAAAAAATTACACGAACCACATTTTGGGATCACTAAAACCCAAGCTAGGGCAAAAGAATTATTTTATTGGCCGAACATTAACCAAGACATAGCGGATTATGTCGGTAAGTGCCGAATTTGTTTGCAGGAGTCTCGAAACAACATAAAGGAGCCCATGCAGATTCGAGCACAACCTGAGAGGCCTTTCCAATACATTGCTTGTGACATTCTAGAAGAAGACAAGCAAAACTATTTAGTCACGGTAGATTATTATTCCAAATGGATTGAACTTTACTCGATTAAATTCAAAAGTGCTGACGCAGTATCGTCTTGTTTAAGGGAAATTTTTAGCCGATTCGGTGTGCCCGAGAAGTTATACGCAGATAATAATCCCTTCGATTCTAATGAATTTAGGTGTTTTAGCAGACAGTATGGTTTTGAATTGGTTACTTCCGATCCATATCACCATCAAAGCAATGGACTTGCTGAGAAAGCAGTAGGCATTTGTAAGGGTATGCTTAAAAAAAGTAGATCATTAGGAATAGATCATATTAACATGTTAATGGAATATAGAAATACTCCAGTCGCTGGTACGCCGTATACCCCAGCTCAATTGTTAATGAGTAGAAGATGTAAGACTACATTTCCTATCAGGAAAGAGAAATTAAAGCCTACAGTGGTAAAAGATTTTAAGAAAACTTTGATTAGAAATAATGTTAGGGCAAAATCGTATTATGATCGTGGTTCTGTACCTTACAGTCACAAATTTAAAGTTAATGATACAGTCCTGTATAAAACTGAACTGTCAGGTACATGGTTTAAGGGCAAGGTTATAGGATTCGGACCCGGACCGAGATCTATTAAACTTTTAGGACACAAAGGTCGTCCAATCAGAAGAAACAGGGTTTTCATTAAGCCGTTATGCAGGGAGACAAAGGTCAATCAATTAGTCGACACTAGACAAAGCAAGGTTGTAACAGCAAATAATACGGTTAAATTAGTTCGTAAAGTAGTAGTGTTTGCTGATGAAGAAGACACGAATTCAGAACAAACTGATTCTGATTCTGACTATTCTGATGATGGTGTAAATGATAGTTTAGGAAATAATGATGCTAATGTATCAGAAAATAATGAAACTAGTGGAAGCGATGCTAGTCATGTAAACAGTGCAATTGATTCCGATGATGATAATGATGTTAGTTATGTAACTGACACTAGGGAAGAAAACAATACCGGTAACAATGGTAGTAATTTAGATAGCGATGATGAAGAGGATAGTCAGCTAAATAGTCACACGTTGTTAAATACAACATTAATGGATCACAATTATTATTCTTGCTTAAATTTCTTAGGTAGTAATGAACAAATCCATTCGACTCCAATTTTAGAAACAGAAACCTCAAACAGAGCAGAGAAGAGACAGAGATTTCGTAATACCAGACTCAAAGATTATATTTTAGACTTAAGTGATATTGATTTAGGATAAGTTTAATTAGATTTAAGCATCTGACATTTAGTTTGTAAGTTTCCTTTATTGTAAATAAATTAAAAAAAAAAAAAAAAAAAAAAAAAAAAAAAAAAGAAACATGTTATATGTCTATGGTCTATAGTTAGTTGTGAGTTGGCAACATTGTATACGAGCTCGAAAATATATATTGTATATAGTTTAGTCAAATGACAAGATGGATTATTTTTATTTATTTTAGATTTCCCATTTCTACGCATATAACACATATAAATATAACGACACCATGTAAAGTTATGACACAAAAAAGCGCACCAAGCGGCTGATTGTTGCACTAGCGAGCTTACCACTATTCTAAACACCGATGAGTCAGCCTTGTATAATAACGTAAGCTACGGTCTGCTACTTAGAGAGCCTAAAAGGAACCTCCTAGCCTGCTATTTAGAAAGCCTAAAAGCCTCCTTTTAGGCTCTCTACTGCTATTCTGTCCTGTCTACACTTATGGGTTGCCTTGCTCCTAACGTAGTCTTTTAAACGACTAAAAGACTATGGGTGCCTAGGAGGAAGTAACCATTAAGTGTTAGACGGTATGCAAGGGTGGGGAAGTAAAATGGAGTCGAGGTCTGGGAGTAGTGGGGGTTGGTTTAATTCCACAACCTATTAACATGATGCGTCCTAGATTACATGAGCTCTTATGGGCAATTTAAGCAAATTTCAATTTATTAAAGAAACTAAACTCAGAAAATTATTCATCACACGGTACTGAAAAGTCCACTTTTCAGTCCTAGGCAGTTTATTTACAGACTATTTTACGCCGTACCTTATGTGATAAAAAATATCTTTCAATGCAAGAAATGCAAACGACTTGCCCGTCTCGACCTATTTAAGGCCCTTGCCTTCGGCTCGGGCTTAAAACTCGGTCTCGACGGGTGCTATGACTCATTTTGAGTCACAGCTATCTTCGCGGAAATCATAAGTGGCACAGGCTCAGGAAAAGCCTAAGCCTGTGACCACCGCGGTAAGAACCGAGTTTTCGGCCTAAAACTCGGGGATTCGTTATGTAGTCGCGGAAGAGTGAAGTTCGAATAAGATCCGAAATCATGAAAGGGGAAAAGCTGAGGGTAAGGCTGAGCGAAGTCTGATTGTATATTAAGGTAAGGAAAAATATACATTATGTTATTTTATTTATTACACAAATGGCTGAGTCTTATTCCCTCCCAGCTCGACCATCTTATCACGGGAAATTTTGTCGTTTGCAGTCCTTGTATTGAAAAATACTATAACTGCACGGCATAGGATATATAAAAAAATTACGAGTTTAAATGCGAGTAATTAAAATTTATTCGCTTAAGCACATGCTTGAAAAACATTTTTTAAAGTTTTTCCCCAAGACTCAATGTAAGTTGGTCCTCCAGTGAGATTGTTTGTCCTCCAGTGACGTCACGCTAAATAGTTCGTTATGGAATTAGATCAACCGCCATCAACCACTTCCCCTTAATATGACGACACATGTTGCTTGGTCTACACCTAGCATTATGTACTGGAGTAATAATGTACCGGGAGCATAATGTAAACGAATGATAATTGATGTCCGTCTACACTATGAACTTAATGTCGTAATTTTATTCTGCTTCCTTGCAAAATGGAGACTGATGATATATATTTTTCATTTAGAGAAAATTATATAAGGTTATGATTTGCTTCCTTAAAAATTGGAATTTCCTGTTTAGGTAGCTTAGATGAAATATATTTATATGATTTTCTTTATTTTTACTTGACTACACCTTAACAAAATCAAAATTTTTACCATCAACCAGATGAATTTGGCATCGGCATTTTTTCTTTTTTTTTCTTTTTCGAAAATACAGACAAAAAATCATGTACTAAACGTTACAGATAAATATATAGTTTCAAAACAATACGGTACATTTACCTAATAATTAAACTATAAGAAAGAACAAGCGGAAAATGCAATTATTTGTTTTAGAAAGATATAACGCTTTTAAATTTAACGAAGACTCGCGGGATATAATTAAAACTTTATGTCATAGAAGGCTGCGCGATACCCTTAAACGTACATAATGTACGTTTGAAACGTACATTATGTAAGTTCAACATTATCCTCCATTTTGATCGTCTACATCTGACATTATGTGCTCCGACGATAATGAAAACTAACATAATGTATAGGTGTAGACAAGGCATGTCACATGCATACGGTCTATATGCCGTTAATCGCAAGTGCAGCCAACTTCATATTTAATTTTTTATTTTAATTTTATTCTGTGGTCTAGTTGGTCTAGTTTGCACAAGTCTGGTTACATCCGATCGAACTGATCTGTATCGTGTTCTTTTTTAGGGAAAAAATAACGTTAAAAAAAAAAATGAAGTTTTATTAATCGTCGATCAGTCGATCTTTCTCTTTTTTTTTGATGGAAATAACTGGAGGAGAGATGTCGTCCAACAAATACGATGGAAAATTAAAAATAAACGGCATCGAAGGGAAGACCCCTTTCCTAATTGGAGTAGCCGGTGGAACTGCCAGCGGAAAGGTAAAAATAAGTATAAGTACAAATGTAATGGCTTACTGACTGCATTGAGAATAATTTCCCAGTCAACGGTATGCAAAAGGATAATGGAAAAGTTGGGTCAGGCGGACGTGGATCACACAGAAAGGCAAGTGGTTACAATAAGTCAAGATTCATTCTACAGAGAACTCACACCTGCTGAAAAAGAAAAAGCTGCACGAGGGTTATTTAACTTTGATCACCCTGATGCATTTGATGACCAGTTGATCTTAAAAACAATGAAAGATATTCTGGCAGGCAAAAAGTGTGAAATCCCAGTTTACGATTACATTACTAATTCCAGGTAAGAAAACATTTCTTTTTAATTGTGCTCCAGAATGGTTTTAATGGATTTATTTTTAATATATTTACAGAATGGAGAGCCAATATACAACCATTTACCCAGCAGATGTTGTTTTGTTTGAAGGGATTTTAGTTTTTTATTTTCCAGAAGTCAGAGATTTATTTCACATGAAACTTTTTGTTGACACTGATTCTGATACACGATTAGCAAGGAGAGGTGAGTAATCCAGCTGTAATATGATTTGAGGAGGACATCATTATGTAAAATTAGATAAAAAAAACCCCTATGTAATGTAAACCTGTATTTACATTCAAAAGCTTCTTTTCTTAACTTCTATACATTTGACCTTGAAGACACTGCTACCAAAGTGCTGATGCCTAATAAAAAGCAAATGCTTTTTCTTCTTATACAAAATACAAAAATAAAATTTACACATACATATTTTTCATATCAAACTGTTATATTTTGTTTAGTGCCTAGGGACATTAGGGAGCGTGGTAGAGACTTGGATCAAGTACTCCATCAGTATATGAATTTTGTTAAGCCAGCTTTTGAAGATTTCTGCATGCCGGTAAGTCTCAAATATTACTACCAACCGATTTCTTATACCAATCAAATAACATAACATCAGCAATTATGATGGGGCTGTTTTTGATAACAAGTTCTTCATACTGTACTTTATCATTTCTAGTTAATTTGATCTTGGCGTCTTAGCAAAATTGGTTATTTACAACTTGCATTTTTAAAATTTATTTAAATTCTCAAAACGATGGAGCAGAGGGTCTTCTGCATTAAAAAAGAATTAATGTTGGTGGTGCCCAAGTAAAAAAAAAAGCTAGTCAGTTGAACTTTGTAATTGTAATTGTGTTAATCAAGATGTGCCCTTTAATAAATACTGTCGAACTCGGTTATAGTGGACTAAATTGTCTGGTCTTAGTCCCAATCCATACCTCTTTGTTACGGTTAACCAATTTTTGAAGAAATGGTCGATTTTGAGAGAATAATAACACCCATTTTAGGGCCAAATTTGGTCTTACTTTAGAGAAAAATCTTATAAGTTTTAAAAAAAGTCGAAAACATTTTTGGAGAACGAATAACGTTCCCTTATATTCCCTTAGATAATATAATAAATCCTGTGTTACCGTAAATTGTGGCAGATACGAAAAACTTTTTGACTTATATTTTATTTTCGATCTTTTCGTTAAATTATGACTCAGTCAGGCGTTTCGGATATAGTAGAGTATTTTTGGTCGGACCCCTGGAGTCCAGCTTGGCCAAGTTGAATATAATATTCTGTTGTTTTTTTCTCAACTCCTGATTTAACAGAAGTTTTGGGGACTTCCGGGAGGTGATTGAAAATTCGGATTCTTGTGTTACATTTGTTTAAATTTCATAAAATTATTTAATAAACTTCAAGAATGTAAAGATCAAGATAACAGTAAAAGATCATTTACATCATTGAATAAAATTCACACTCTCTGGAGTCTGGATACATTCATTTTATTAAAATGATTTTATCAATTGTTCTTTTCAGACAAAAAAATTTGCCGACGTCATCATTCCAAGAGGAGCCGACAATACAGGTAAATATCGGGTTATGAGATTAAATGAGTTTTTTCTCGGTTACAGTCATACACATTTATTATAATGGGAATAATGTATGGTAGTTATCTAAAAAGTAAGAGCTCTTAAATTGATGAATTAATTAAATAAGGTTTTCTACTGAGAAAGTCCCCTTTTTTAAAATTTAATTTTCTGACTTCGCTCGGCATGGAGACAACAGTTTTTCTAAACTACTATTGGATTGAGGGGCACAGAGTGCCCCCCAGCCAAGTTAAAAAAAAAACAAAATACAAACACCCGAACCTAACACGGTACCGACAAAACCTCACGCCTCACCTGGGCACTCGACCTGTGCCTACTTTACCGTACGCATAATACGGCCGATTTCAGACCCCTGTACCTCCGAAAATAAAAAAGCTAATTTTTTTCTGATTTCACCATCTTGTTACCGCTTGCCTTGTGACTCTATGTTCCAATTTGCAACTTTCTAGCTTTTGCCGTTTTCGAAATATTAGGGGCTAAATTTACGGTTTTTGAGCGTCAGATATATATATTATATATATATATATATAGAGAGAGAGCATAACTTGTTAGGGCATTTCTAATCGACGGAGAAACTTGAAACTCAGCATGGTGATAGATCTTAATTAGTAATAAACAGGAAAAAACCAAAAACCCGAAAAATATTAATGGGGGTCCGAAAAAAGCCGATTTTCTTATTCGCCTGCAGTATCGAGATTAGATAACCCTCAACATTAAACTAAATAAATGTTCGTAGTGAGGACGACGAACTCTATAAAGAACCCTCTGCTTCATTCCTTTATATCGTCGCAGGTGTTTTCATACCTGGAGCACTTTTGTTTTGAAAGGGGACTTTTTTTTTTGAAAGGGCATTTTTTTTTTCTTCGTTGTTGATTATTATTATTATTTAGGCCTATTTATTTTTTTTTTAATTTTTCCAACAAACCTAAAACTGCTTTAAGGCGGGGGTGTAATTCTCTCAGTTGGACTTTATCGGGCTTTATAGGGCTTTATTTTTTTTTTTTTTTGTTCGTTCACCGACTTTATTTTTAGCTTTTTAATATGTCGAAACAAAACATCATGGGGCTGTCACCAATTAAGTCTAAAATTTTTAAGAGTATAACTTTGAAAAAAAAAGTTAAGACTATTTCATTTTGAGGCATATATTGTACTGAATTTAATACCGTAATTTGGATATACATCCAAATCATATCGCTTTTATTATTTTTCATTTATGATTGATTGGGAGTGTAAAACCCATTGAATTTACTGTAAATTACCTGCAGGAATGCCGTAACCTAACTAAAGAACAATAAAAAGGCCAAAAACGTAGCATAGAGCCGAATTTTTTTTTTTTTTTTTTTATTCAAATAAAAGTCATCTCAAACCGAAACATTGATTTTAAAATTGATAAACATGAAGTACAATTTAAAACATTTTTTTTTAAAGTTTTTATAAATTAAAAATTGCAATGATCATCTAAAGGCTTTACAACGCTATTTCTTTCTATGGTCAAACGACTGACACTACAAGCAAATAATTGTTTAAAAAAAAACGTGCAGTTTCATTCAATATAACCCACATAGTTTCAATGTATACCCAAATTACGATAGAAAAGACAAATTGAATTCAGTCATTTCAATTTTATGTTGTAAGTTTCATGTTTTTTGCTATAGTTCTTATTTTTTGCAGGCAGAAATAAATTTTGGTGTGATAGATTATTGCTAACAAATAATTTTAATTTAAAAGGTAAATAATTTTGGAACAACTTGTAAAAATGGTTTGTAAAAGAGGTTAAATTTTTGCAAAAACTCGTGATATCTCCAAAAAAACAATTCCTTGTAAAAAGGTTCAGCCAAGTTAATCTTGCAAAAAACCGGAATGTTTCTGTCCTTAAAAGTTCTGATATCAAAAAGGGCAGCCAAGTTCCTACCAAAAATAACCAAATGCTTCTGCCCTTAAAAGTTCTGATATCAAAAAGGGCAGCCAAGTTTTTTTAACGACAGCTTTCATTTAAAATTCCGTTTTTCTACAAAATACATTAAAACTTGGCCGCTTCTTTGCCCACCCCCCTTTGCCCTTACAAAAATATCATTACGACGCGTATTAACAAAATTAAAAAACTTGTTGTATTTCCATTTATTATTTCCAATTGGCTGCTCGAATTTCACCCGAATGGGTTTATTCCGAATTCCGATTTCCGAAAATATTTATTCCGAAATCCGAATTCCGAAAATATTTATTCCGAATTCCGAAAATAATTCCGAATGAGGTTTTTTGATAAGGAAGACTGAATAATTTGTCATTAAATAATTAAATTATATCGTAGTAAACTAATCGGAACATATATAATCCTTAAATTATCGTTAAATTTTGAAATTGAAATTAAAATATATTAAATTAAGCTAATGTTCACAATCACAGGTCTTATCACAGTTCGTAAACGATAATTTGATCACAGGTTTTCCATTTTAAAGATATGTCGTGAAGGATACATGCAAGTAAAATTCAGTAAGGTTTCCGAGGGCGACCGGGTTTTCTTTTCAGGCCTTAATTTTTTGCGAGGTCGACCGCGCTTTTTAGGAGGATTTTCGACAGGGAGAAGTTCCTTCACTACAGTTTCCCGAGTATGATCACATGGCTGAATGGGACTCTCGTTATCGAAGTTGAAATTGCCGTTAGGAACGTAAAGAGGTTCCTCTTGATGCTGGTAATAAGAGGAAGAAGAGGAAGAGGAAGAAGGAGCTTCCAGATCCAAGATGTTCCGGTTGGTCGGCATCGCATACGTTGAAATGGTAGGACTTTCCAAAGTAAATAAACCGGGTGGTTCGAAAAAGTTCCGGTTGATTGACGTCGCATCCGTTGCATTATGGGGACTTTCCAAAGAAATTAAATTTGGAGACGCCAAGACGTTCCAATTGGTCGGAACATCAGCTTCAGCTAAATTCTTCTGATTTAGCTGAAGAGCAGCGTGGTGTTTCTGGACGAGAATTCGCTGGTGGTCCTATCAGACTTACAAATACAAGGAGACAGGTTAGAGGAAGGGGAAGAGGGAGAAGGAGAGGGAAAGGAAGAGGAGCTCCTTGGGAAGAACCACCGGGTTTATTTACTTTGGAAAGCCCTAACATTACAACGGGTGCGACGCCAACCAACCGGAACATCTTGGATCTGGAAGCTCCTTCTTCCTTTTCCTCTTCTTCTTCTTATTACCAGCATCAAGAGGAACCTCTTTACGTTCCTAACGGCAATTTCAACTTCTTTTCTGAGAGTCCCATTCAGCCATATGATCGTCCTCAGGAAACTGTAGTGAAGGAACTTCTGCCTGTCGGCAATCCTCTTTACGTTCCCAACGGCCCCCTCTTTATGTTCGATAACGAGAGTCCCATTCAGCCATGTGATCATACTCGGGAAACTGTAGTGAAGGAACTTCTCCCTGTCGAAAATCCTCCTAAAAAGCGCGGTCGACCTCGCAAAAATTAAGGCCTGAAAAGAAAACCTGGTCGCCCTCGGAAACCTTACTGAATTTTACTTGCATGTATCCTTCACGACATATCTTTAAAATGGAAAACCTGTGATCAAATTATCGTTTACGAACTGTGATAAGACCTGTGATTGTGAACATTAGCTTAATTTAATATATTTTAATTTCAATTTCAAAATTTAACGATAATTTAAGGATTATATATGTTCCGATTAGTTTACTACGATATAATTTAATTATTTAATGACAAATTATTCAGTCTTCCTTATCAAAAAACCTAATTCGGAATTATTTTCGGAATTCGGATTTCGGAATAAATATTTTCGGAAATCGGAATTCGGAATAAATCCATTCGGGTGAAATTTGAGGAGAGTTTCCAATTTACTCTAAGTAATAAAATTAAAAATTACTAAGAAAAAAATGTCAGCCATAATACTGATCGTACCTGTATGAGTCACAATAATGTGGTAAATTTAACAATAATAAATTTAAATTTGCAATAGCAAAAATCGATATTACACTAGGCTGAAAAGTAATAGTAAATTCAACTTTTTAATATCGTAAAAGGAATAATAAATACTGTAATTTATATTTCGACTTACAAAAGGTATATTTACAATGGATTTCTCTGGGTAATGTGCACACATCACATTTTTCATTATTAGGCTCTCAATTCGAACTTCCAAAATGTTAAAAAAAAATCCAAGTTTAAGCAAGTAAAATAACAAGCTTGAAATTAACCACCGCCTCGAGACCCACAACCGCCCTGTTCATTTTTTTAAAGAATTCACGCGAATTTTAAACTATTCAGTTATTACGATTATTATTTAAAAAAAAGAAAAAAGCGGCCAAGTTTTAATGTATTTTGTAGAAAAAAGGAATTTTAAATGAAAGCTGTCGTTAAAAAAACTTGGCTGCCCTTTTCGATATCAGAACTTTTAAGGGCAGAAGCATTTGGTTATTTTTGGTAGGAACTTGGCTGCCCTTTTTGATATCAGAACTTTTAAGGGCAGAAGCATTTGGTTATTTTTGGTAGGAACTTGGCTGCCCTTTTTGATATCAGAACTTTTAAGGGCAGAAGCATTTGGTTATTTTTGGTAGGAACTTGGCTGCCCTTTTTGATGTCAGAACTTTTAAGGGCAGAAGCATTCCGGTTTTTTGCAAGATTAACTTGGCTGAACCTTTTTACAAGGAATTGTTTTTTTGGAGATATAGGTTACCCTATAGCAAAAACTGTATGGATGTCTTTTGGCCTTTTGTAAAGGTAAAAAATGTTACTTTTTGCAGTATAGTATTTCGATAAGCCAATCGTTTCTGAAACGGATTAAATTGTGCTTTATGTCGATTGAAAAGCCCCTAAAGCTTTTAGAACCAAATCCCGACCCCTTTAATCGTGTAACTGTGAGGTTTTTCTAAACTAGTATCGAGTTTTCGAAAAGTCGGTTTGGCCAGTTAAAAATTAGCCTTTTATTCCTGTTTTCTTGATGTAATAATTTTCGTAAATGTTAATTTTTTGGTATTTTGAGTGCGTGATAATATCGACTGCTCCGAAGAAAAACTACTTATCTTTTTTCGGACAGTTGAAAAACGGCCTGTATTTACTTGGTCAGTATTTTTAATTGACTTGGTCAGTATTTCGTTGGTCAGTATTTTTTTTATTTTTGGTCAGTAAATTAATTACATTGTCAGTAAAAATAATGTAAATGGTCAGTATATAATTTAAATTCGGTCGGTAAATATAATAGATTTGGTCAGTATATTAAATGATAACGGTCAGTAATATAATTTTGTGGTCAGTATTTGTTATTAAAAATTTTATTCTTCAAAAAAAAAAAAAAAAAAAAAAAAAAAAATTTTGTTAATTTACCATAATTTTGTCGCTCTAGCCAGACAGAGACTAGCTCCCTTTGAGGGCGCGGGAAAAAATCAAAAAAAGAGCGCTCAGTCTTCCTCCCCCCCCCTCCCCGGTCCGTGTTTTTGTGACCGTCGCTGCGTCTGTAAGGGCGCACTTTTTGCGCAGAACGCAAGGCGGACCGGGAATTTCTCCATATCTCTGTGGGCCAGTCCGTGACTGGCACTAGCACAGCCCTTTTGGACTTTTAGCCCACCGATCACTAATGGGGGGGGGGGACCCTAAAACTAACATTCCATATAACCTAACTAAAAAATTATATTTCCTAGTCCATCTTTGTCCTGACTGTGCTATGTAAAAAAACTAGGAAAAATTTTTTTTTTTATTTCCCGGGGAAAGCGCCTGGGGCACCCCTGCATTCCCAAAACTTACCCCCCTCTCCCCCGCGTCCCTGGCTCTGAATCCACCAGTGCCAAAAATAACCTTTACTCCAGTCGGATGCTTTACCCCTGAGCTACCTCGGCCCTGACGTCACACAACTGATGTGAATTTTTTTGTTTCATAATACATTTTTTTGAAATATGATGTTTACGGACCACTTAAAAATTTTTACTGACCATCCGGGGAAAAAAATATAGACCATCTAATATAAATACTGACAACTCATTTTTTATAATGACCAATTAATATAATTACTGACCATCTAATTAATCAACTGACCATCTCATTAATTTACTGACAACCTAAATAATTTACTGACCATTCAATAAAAATACTGACCAAAAAAAATTTTTTTATACTGACCAAGTAAATATTCCCCTTGAAAAACCCCCTATCTTTTTTGTGTTACTGCAAAAACAATGTATCGTATATAGCAATGACCATTTAAATAGATCGTTTAGAAGTCATCAAAAAAAGATAGGTAGTTTTGTACAGCAAAAAAAAAAGTAGGTACTTTTTCTTCGGAGCAGTCCATATGGATGCATACCGTTACAGAAAAAGGTCACTAATCCGCTGTACCATTTGAGAAAACGGTGAGGCGAGATTAAAATTTTGGAGATAGCCATTTCAGAAAATTGACCCCTCGCGCTGAGGACCATTTGAGAAAATCACCTGATGTAAATAACAGGTAGTTTATTTAATTTTTTTTCCTCCTCATGAACAATATTAAACTTGCAACTCATTATATTATTAACTACATATCTCTTTCATTTTAAACGAGACTTTACGCTGTTGCAATGAATTTTAAAGTTATCAATGGTCCTCGCGGTGCTAAACAATTAATTTTTCAAGAACACAGATATTCACGAAAGTATATTTCTCAAGACGATCCTATTTTATGGTGGTGTACTAAAAACAATTGTAAGGGATATTTGAAAACCGATAGTGCCGAAATAGTATTTTTCAATACAAGGACTGCAAACGACAAAATTGCCCGTCGAGACCGAGTTTTAAGCCCGAGCCGAAGGCGAGGGCCTTAAATAGGTCGAGACGGGCAAGTCGTTTGCATTTCTTGCATTGAAAGATATTTTTTATCACAAGGTACGGCGTAAAATAGTCTGTAAATAAACTGCCCAGTACTGAAAAGTCCACTTTTCAGTACTGAAAAGTCCACTTTTCAGTACCGTGTGATGAAAAAGAAATTTTAAAACAACGATTAGGTTATCGTTTTGGGGGGAGAAAGCTTTTTTGTTTTCCACACTCTTTTTTGACTGTTTATCAACTCTTTGTCGATAGATAGTACTTAATAAAATTAATTTATAGCCTTTTTATTTATGCCTCTGTTGCTTTTCTTAAATTCTCTAATTTCCGTAAAGGGTTAATTTTCTCAAATGGCTATCTCCAAAGTTTCAATCTCCCCTGATTTTTTTCTCAAACGGCTATTTGGATTAGGGAAAAAACAATGAGATGTTCTCAAACGGGTTGCCCCTGATAATATGACATTAGATTTTCAACTGTGAAACATTTCCGCGCTCCGAAATGTGTGTCTTCTGGCTACACATATGCACTGGGCCAGGTAATAAAATGCGGTAAATTAAGTTTTACAACTTGGATTTTTTGCTCGGAATATGTCCTGAAGGTAAGATTTTTGACTTTAAAATTTTACTGATTTCTTAATTTTCTCTCTTTCTCTCTTTTTTTCCGTCTTTTCGGAAACATTAGTGGAAAAATGGAAACCGTAACCGTGTTTTTTTTCGCATTCGCTCCAAAGGAGTTTTATGATTGCCTTCTTCTCTTTGAAAAAATTAGAATGGCTTTTTTTTTTGATGTTTTTGTTTAGTGGCAATTGATCTCATCGTGGACCATATCTGCAATTTGCTTCGGTCGGAGAATTCAACTTCTTTTCCATTTTCCTCGTCGTCTTCCGATCAAGTCTATGATGGTTCTCTGCGTCGATTCAGCTCGGAATCAGGTTCTTTGAGCCGATAACTCTTTTATCATTGTTATGTGATTTACCCGAACTTTAATAACCGTTCCTTTTTTTAATTAATAATAAAAGGTAATTATTTTTTTTTTTTCATTGTCATAGTATTTTAATTTTAATTTTAATTTAAAATTGAACTCCGTTTCTTTTCCCAACTTGAAATGTGATACTGTACTTTAATTCAGAGAGAGAGAAAGAGAAGAAAATTTAAGATTTAAAGTGGGTAATACAGTCTCTCTTAAACAAAATCAACAAAAATATAAAATGAAATAATCCGTTTGAGCTTGAAAAAAAATATTGTAATCCTTTCGTGTTGTACATTTAATTTTCCGCAATTCTTTATGGGTTTTAAAGTAGTCTGTTGCAGTCCTCCGTTCTAGAAACCTACCCCCTTTCCCAAAAACCAGATCCGAAGCTCTTTTGTTCGTAAAACTGGGCGGTTATTTTAATTTAGGGAGCTCTGAACCCAGCCGAAAAGGAAAAAACTGTGTGATCATAGCCAATCTGAATGTACACCACTACTTTTTTTTTCTTTTTGATTAGGATGTAATAATATTCATGATAAAGGGCCATTAGAAAACTCAAAAAAACAATGAAAGTGGAGGATTGGTTTTGTCTCTTAAGAGACGGCATTGTTACTGCTTGTGCATACCTTAAAGATTGCTTAGATTATTAAAAAATCACCCTTTATAAGAAACGAACAAATTTTAAAGTAGAAAATGATTATGCCTTTTTTTTGTTTAAATTAGTCGCAAACATTCTATTGATTTTGGTTAATTTTGTTTGTTGCAGTTGCCATCGATCTTATAGTTCAACATATACGAGATTTTTTAAACAATAGAAATAACGGCGGTAATCAAGAGATGCCGCTTCCACCTTCTCCTGCACCATCACCCGTTCATGGGATAAGAAGATATAACACTTTCGACGGAGTACACTTTTCCAGGCCTCACTGAAAGGAATCATTTCAATTAATTCAGAAATTACATTTTATCGCTATAAATGTTTAAAAACAGTTGTAATTTTGCACGAAGTCGTGTTAATAAAAGAATCGAGATTAATCATATTAAGGAACCCAAGAGAGCCAGTTTTTCGGATTTTGGATTGTTATTTCGTCGATTGATTCCTGAGAAATTCCGCATCCCAACATTTTCGGGAGAATGTTATCAAATATGTGAAGAAAACCGTGACCACCGTAATCCATCTGGAAAGGAAATGGAGCTTTATTTTGAGTCCGGCATCCCTTGTTTTGAAACTTACTAATCTGTGCTTGGTGTGAATATCGTGAGACATCAAAATCCGGTGCGAAAATCCTTCTTGAATGAGTTTTTTAATTCGCTTTATTCGCAAAAAGTCGGAAGGCATTTGAGTATCTGGGTTGAATTGGTACGTAAGCACTTCTGTTCCGAACAAATCGAATTGCAAATAACAATCAAATTCGTCTGCGAATTGCAGTAATTCTTCCTTCGTTTTAAATGTTCCTGAAATTGGGGAGGGGGGAAAAAATTGGATACAAAACTCCGAAAAAAATGACTGGTCAAAACAAAAGAATGGGCTTACTGTCCAAATGCGACATGACCGCTTTCTTTGGATTTCCTCCGACTTCGGCATAAGTTCTCAAAATTTCGGCTGGAGCTTCCGAATTTCTTCCGGGATGAAAACTCACAGGGCATCCCAGTTCTTTTTGCAAAGCGCCCGTAGCTTCTATTGCCTTGGCTTCGAAAGCTGAAACGTATTGCCCCGTCTGTCAGTGTTTGGTTTCTGTGAAAATAAGTTTATCTTTCTTCTTACGGTCTATGGGATAATCGCTGGCCACTTCTCCTATGAAACCGCATTTTACTTCCGGGCATTCCGAACAACCTTCGGAAAGATCTTGAATCATGATGTCGCATAACTGTTCCACCGATTTTGCCAAAATATCTTGAGGCTGAACGGAAGCCAGATAAAATCCTGAAAAACATTTCTAATAAAATTAACATTATCAGGCGACCTGAAACCTCTGCGTCATTTACCGGTCCCGACTATTGCGTGAACCCCTGTTTGTTGCGAAATCTCCCTGACGAAGGCAGCGTCTCTCTCCAGGCCGTGAGTGGTGTTTTCCACAATGGCTTTCCCCCCCGCCTCTTTAAATTCTCTAACATCCCTGATTACGGCTTTCTTGGAATCCGCAGTAATCGAAAGATTTCCTGGATGCGAATATCTAAAATTTAGGAAAAAGGAATATAATTATTTTTTCAAAATTTACAATCCGTTTTTTTTTTTTTTTTTTTTTTTTTTTTTTTTTGAGATTTTTACGGATATTGCTGAACGATGCCGATGTTTCGGAGATTCAGACCCTCTTTTAAGTAATCTTTCATTCTGTTCGGCGGAGAAACGAAGAACTTTTCGTAATTTAAACGTAAATGTTCGTGGGTCAATGTCCGACCCAAATTTTCTGGTGATATCGGCCCTAAAACTACGGAATTCAGTATTTACAAAGGCACTTTTTTTTCCAAAAATATCTTCGGAAAATACCTGTTTGCACTACTCTGGCCATCGCTACGATACAACTGAAGTTCTTTTGTTCGTTAATGCATTATTTAACTCTTAACAAAGTCCGAGTAAACATTATGTAAGCCTACTTATCTGAAAGCCATTTAAGCTGTTTTTTCCTTCTAATGGCAACACAGCGTGTGATTACATCAACTTGTTTTATTAACTATAATCTTTTTTTTTTCTTTCGGCGGGGAAACCACGTCGTAGAGAATCCGGCATAAATTGCCGACCATATTTTTGAAGTAAAATAAATTTTACACTTTTGACTGCTTCTGACAAACTGGCTTTCTTGGGAAACAGAATTTTACGCCATAACGATTTTGGCCAGTTTTATAGTAAAACCTGAAAATTGTTCTATTTGCTCTGTATTGCCTGAAGTATATTCTTTCTTTTTTCTTCGGAAATTTTCTTTGAATTATGCTCATACTTGATTTTTTCTCTTTTTTTTATTGAAAGGTAAAAGGATGGAAACCGGGCCCGTAGCCAAGGGGGGGCCAGGGGGGGCAACGCCCCCCCCCCCCCTGGGCAGACTCGGTGCCCCCCCTGGAGTAAATTGGCTAAACATGACAGATATAGGGAATGAAGGCCTATTGCCCCCCTTGACAAGCCCAACTGCCCCCCCTGGCTCTTCGTTCTGGCTACGGGCCCGATGGAAACGGATTTATGACATTACGTTTTTTTTTACTTCATTATTTTTAATTTTTTTTACTCACTTAATTTGTCGTTAAAAATAACTGTCTGTCACTTAGAGTCCCAGGTATCTCTTAGCTACGGGTCTGATGTGGTCAATGGAAAGATACTATACGTGTATCTTGTGATGTGTAAGATTTGAACTATTTTCAACAATAAAACAAAAAGTTTCGTGTTCCTTTCATATATCGGTTTTTTCTTTCAAATCAAATTCGTCCGTCTCGGACCCTATTAAGGATTTAAGAATACTCTTCAAAATATTACATAATAATTAACATCTTAAATATTTCGTTTTTTTCATTTTGGCGGCAAATATTTAGTAAAAACTGAAATATGGCGGAATTTATTAACTCCGAATCGACTGCTTTTATTCAGAAATTTTTTTACCGCTTAAACTATTGAGAAAATAAAACGGATGGCTGCTTAAGCCGCGCGTTTAAAGCAATGATGGAATTTGAAATAAATAAAACAACAACTTTAACCGAAAAATATTGGAAACCAAAGCCTACTTTTGTTGGAGAGACGTCCTGGAAGTATCCCAGAAACTAGTCACATGTAAGTTGGCAACTCTGTATATCGGAATCATACGGACATTTTTATAAATAATAAAGAATTAATTAAGGTTGAAACATCGGTAACAAGTTTTTGCCGATCGATGGTTTTAAATCTCCGGTGATTTTTGTGGTTCAAAGACTCGAACTTGTGGATTGTCGCGTATTTAAGCAGGTAATGTTTAAGTTTCACTCAAGATTTCTGTCAAAAAAACCATAGGCTTGAAAACGCCATTTGTTTTCTTTTGATTAACATGGAAGAGAGCATGTTCTGTATACGTTAAGAAAAAAAAAATTTGGATTCGGAACACCAGAATCGAGAATAAGAAAAGTTTTCCTTGATTATCGGACCCTGTGCTTAAAGCTACAAGAAAATCGCTAATTCATTCTCTTGTCCCCGATTTGAGGTAATCGGGTTTTATAATCCAATATGATTTAAAGGTTGGTTTTCTCAATATACTTTTAATAATTAATAGAAAATTAAGTATGATAGCAACTGTGTTGTAAGTTGTGTTTGATCTTAGGTTCACCCCATTTCTCTAAGTGGTGATCTCTTTTCTTTGTTCTACTAATTATTTCTTAAAAACTTTTTATTACCATTTGGTACTTAAAACCCGAACATAATTTATAAGTTATGAGTTATGCATGAAATTTGTCTTTTTATTACAGGTGTAAATATTATTGGTTGTGAAGACTTAGACAAAGGCATCAATGTTGCCTTCACATTAACAAACTGGTGATTTGGATCATCGACTTGTCACGGTAAGCTAAACTCTGAAAAGACAATCAAGATTTAATACAAACAAACAAACATTCAGATTAGGAAGAATCATAATTCCGAATCAACAGTAGTCAATTTTAGGTGTAAAAAATAAAAAACTTCATTTGCAATTATTTTTGATATATATCAATTAAATTTGTCTTTATTTTGAAGTATAGGAAAAGATACATTGCCTACATTTCCCTTCAGAGTAGTAAATTTTTAACTCCTGTTGCGTTTCGATCGCAGCTTTTCAGTGGTGCGTATAAGGAAAAGAATACCGTCAATTTTATCGTCCTCGCCCGGTGAGACGATCGATGAAACGGGATTTTCTTTGGTCGGGGTGGTTCGACAGCGCTCCGGTAGATGTCCGAAGTTAATGTGGGATTTTTTTCCACAGAAATTGATCTTAGGGTTTAGTCGCTTTTTTTTTTTTTTTTTTTTTAAATGTTAAATGTGGAAAAGTAGGACTAAAACCAATTCCCTTGAGATTAAGATTACATTCCATTATAAGGGATGACGGAATGACGGAGGGGAAGAATAAGGCTTTTTTAATCCAAACTAAAGTAAAAGTCGGTAAAAGTAGTTTTTTGAAACTATTGATCCCAGAGGTTGTAAAAAAATAAATAAAAACCCAGCTAATTTGGTTGGATTACGTTTTATAAAGCTACCATACTTACGTCACTTTTAGACAGCTGAGTGACTTTTTTTTTTTTTTAACTGAAATTTACGAGCTTTAAATGTATGTACTCGCGATTTTTTTTCTGCAGTGTAAAAAGTTAATCCCGTCATATGCGAATTCCAGAGCCTTTTTAACATGAATAACAACCATCCCAAGTAGCAAAGGGTGGTTGAATAATCGTAACAGGTAACGTTGCCGACAACGTTCAATATCGATAGGTAAAATGCAACTACCGGTAGTTGATTTCGATTTATACAAGTTTCGAAATTTGGTTATTTAGTGAACAAAGTAACTATTAGTACGAATTTAATTAATTAATCTTATTATCTTAGGAAACTGAAAACTGACGGTAGAAAGCTTCGCTTTAAAAAAACTTTCTTGTATGTGTCAGAATAAAAATTAATTTTTAAAGTTTTTGTTTTAGTTTTAAAATTGTTGAAAAAATCGTTAAAAAATGTTTTTTTAACACTTGACAGCAACGGTTTTGTACCCCTGACATCTTGGAGGTATATTCAACTCTTCCCGGTCACGTTGCAGTTACTGTTCAACCACCCTTTGCTACTTGATATAGGGCTTCGGGTAGTTCCTTTCTTTTATTTTTTACAATGATGCAATTTCGTGCTAATCTTCAACAAACGTAATGACCTCTAAGGGTGGAACATTTTCGTAACCATTGATTTGGCGTTTGGGAGTTGGAGAATCATCGTTAACCCCTTGAATACAGAGTTTTTTTTTTTTTTTCTTTTTAAAGAAAATCCCCTCCGCTGTAAAAAAAATTAATTCACTCGTGCTCGGATCTACAGCGGCTATTCAATATCCTTCCTGGGATGAAGGAAGGAACCCTTATTGACAACAACTCGAAAGTTTACAGTAGAGACCCTTAATCATGCGCACTGATGTTTTGAAGTTTTTTTAAACTGCAGCAAAGTCAAAAAGATGCGGTTGTTTTTGTTCACGTTTTTTTTTTTTTTTTTTTTTTAAATGAAATAAATTGGAAAATTTGAAATAAGGTGAATTGCTGCGTTTCTATGTAAAAAGTTGAGTGCGGAGTCAAACCAGCTGATTGGCTGAACATTAGCATTGGCTCTGAGATTACTATCATTCATAGAGTGATAATTACCTCCTTATCAAACGTTCAACGGTCTGAGAAACCTTTATGGTAAAATTCACATTGTGATTCTTATCAATTGTTTCGACTTCGGTGTCACAATTGGAATCTTGTCTACGGACTATATGATATTAGAGCACACCGAACTAATTAATATTTAAGTTACCTACTCTCAGGGCTGCAGAACATTTGAGAAAATCTCCTAATTAACTAATGGTCATTCGAGAAAAAGGCAGGTATAACTGAAGATTTATAAAATGGACATTTGAGAAAACGAAGAGTCTCTTCGTTTCGAGTCTTCCGAAGAGTTTCTTCGGAAGAGATTAAAAATTTAGACGTTTGAGAAAGGATACCTGTTACCTTGTAATATTAAAATAAGGTGATATAACAGTTACAGTTATACTTAAGTCTGACGGAGTTATAATTTCGGGCCCGTAGCCAGAACGAAGAGCCGGAGGGCAGTTGGGCTTGTTTAGGGGAGCAATAGACCTATAGCTGTCCCAATCCCAATAGACCAATAGCAATATTCCCTATACCTGTCATGTTTAGCCAATTTACTCCAGGGGGGCGTTGCCACCTTTGACCACTTCCCCCCCTCCCCTTGGCTATGGACCAAGAGTATAATTTTCAATATTTCAGTTTGTATTGAATGTACTAGATATATTGCACTGTTATCAGGCTTGTGAACACAAACTCTCAAACCAATGTTTATCTTTTGAAACGTAGAATTATTATTAAACCGCTTGCCTTCAGAAGCTGAACATAAATATTACAAAATAGGGTTCTCAGCATCAGATTGCTTTCTTTCGATGTTTCAACAGGTATTATGTGCACTACGTAATGTGCTACAAGCAGTCTGTTTGAAAATTCGTATTTTTATAATTTCTGTACTTTTATAATTTTCTCGAATGACCATTTTTTTAAAAACGGCTGATTTTCTCAAACGTCCAAAAAAAAAAAAAGGTTGAAAATTTTTAACCACTTTTCTCAAACGTTCTTTCTATCTCATTAAAAAATGAGATAGGTGAACGGATCAAAGTGCTTTATCGACGATTTAAATAATTCTCAAAAATATGGTTATTTTTTCGATCAGATGTCTATCAAAGCCGCAGTATGGGCATAAAGAATTCGAATTTCGTAAAAATTTTTTGGAATCCTCCACCCCAAAAATATCCAAATTTTCCATCCAAATTTTGCTTTTTTTCGGCATCAGGGGACCTTAAAATGTGTAAACATATCGAAAACTAAAAATCTGAAATTTGTGCTAAAAACAATGCTTTATTCTCCCTGCGGTCGATAAAGCAACAACAATAGGATTTTCTCAAACGGAATGCTGCGACCCTCAGTGTTCTTGAACAAAAATATTTTTCGACTAAAATGACGAAAAAACTGCTAATGAGGCTTTTTTAGGAATCATGTAAACTACTAATATCCACTAAAACCAAAATCCTATCCAATTGTCCCCCCTACCTCCCACAACCCCCCCCCCCCCCCCCCCCCGGCTCCTCAGATGTTTTTCGAGGCTTGGTACATATCATACGAAAGCCCGTTGGAAATGCTTTAAAATAAGACCCCCGCCGAAGTTTATATCTTTTACCGGGTCGGAGATACCGTCGTTTGAGAGGTCGAAAATTAGACACTTAATTTTGGGCTATTCCAAATTTATAGTGTATTTTTAATTTTAACAAACCCGGTCCACACACTCAGTATGCCACTCTTTTCATGTTTAAAAATTAACATAAAAGCAAACGTTGCTGTGGCAATATTTGTTGATTGTGTCATTATTATTTACAAATAAAAGTAAGTGGACCGGTTTCAACATAAAAAAAGAATGTTATAATACACAAAATGTTTTACCGTGTACAATGAGCTTTCATATGATGTATAACAAGCCTTGAAAAAAATTTGAGAGACCCGGGGGGGGGGGGGGGGGTAGCGGTGGATATTCAGTTAAGATTTTTATTTTAGTGAATTTTATTAGTTAACATGTTTCCTAACAATGTCTCATTAGCAGTTTTTTTGTCTTTTTAGTCTAAAAGTATTTTTGTTAAGGAACACTGTGTACTGATAGTTGCATAATGCATAGCCTTATAGACAGGTCAGGAAACTTACCCCTCGTCCGAAAGTATCCGGCTTAAGTACACGAATTTTAGTTCAGTAAAGCATGCAACAGATGGCGCAGCGATCTTTTGGGACGCTACATTCAAACAAGTTATAGTTGCCTCTGTAATTAATGTTTTCAAATGACGCGTATTATTTTTGATGTATTTCCACGAATTTTCTCCGGTAAAGTAATCAAGAAACATTTTTCTATGCGTAAGCACTATATTTAACTTTTAATACTGAAAAAAAAAATCACCTCAGAGATTACAAACACAATAATCTCAATCCTCCATAATCTATATATTAAAACGCTAAGAACCCCCAAAACCTATTTCCAGTCGCCCTGCAGTCCTATCCGACCGATTTTGACGATCTTTTTTTTTGAATGAAAGCTCTTGGCGCGTAGATTTGCCAATCTGAAGCTGGAAGTCATTCTGAGGGGTAGTAAAACTTTAAAGGCCGTTTGTAAAAAGTTAGCAACTGAAAGAGGGGCCGTCAAATTTTGACTGGGGACAGCTAGTTGTTTTGAAATTGCAACGACCAATGAAAAGCGTACTGAATACAACTAGCGCTACGGGTGATAATTGGGTGGAATTAAAATCTGTGCAGTTAAGCCGGACACCATCTCCCATACATTTAAGGTGGGAGTTTCCTGACCTGTCTATAAGGCTATGCTTGTTTCCATTGCTTTTTGAAATTCAAATTTTTAAATTCGTTTTCTTTTACCCATTAATTTCCTTACTCTCAATAAGGAGGACATCTTAACCAAATAACAAATGGCCATTCAGCAACTTCACGATATTAGGTGATATCGAATTTTCCGATTTAAATAAATATTTGTTGAATTGCTTATCGGATTTTTGAATAGCAACGATATCTGACGAAATATATTGCCGACGAAATGTCGAGCTTTTGATAAAGTCATTAAGAGGAGGCTTCAGATATTTATTTAAATATACGAAAATAAATTTCCATGGCTTAGAACTTTTTTTTGGAGATACAAATTATAAATCTGGCTTCGTAGCGAACTTCATAGTGATACTGGCATCTTTCCTTCAAAATTTCAGATTCTCAGGTTGTAAAGAAACTCCGGAAAACGCTTTGGAAAATATATTCCCGACATTTATTTTTGAAAACGTTTTCCGGAGTTTCTTTACAACCTGAGAATCTGAAATTTTGGAAGAAAGATGCCAGTATGAATATAAAGTTCGCTACGAAGCCAGATTTTTAATTTGTATCTCCAAAAAAAAAGTTTTAGGCCAGGGAAATTTATTTTGGTATATTTAAATAAATATCTGAAGCCTTCTCTTAACTGATCCTAGGCCGAGAACCTGTTCCAAAAATTTAAATAAGTTAGGATCAAGAATTTAATTGGTTATCATCAGTAATACGTCTGAAACTTTTTAATTTTGTCATAAGCCATGCCCGGATTTACGAATTTTACTTCCTGCTTTACGAGCTGGGAAGGATGCCCTATAATCCAAGTTTTAATATTTCTTGAATTTCTATATGGCATTTTGGTTGAAATTTAAAAGTGAAAGCGCTCCCATAAGACATAGGAATTGAGTTTTTCGTTCTTGAAAAAATGTTCTTAATACTTTCATATGTTGTTACCATCAATATATACAATGGCTTATTTTCGCTGACTCCCGGTATGTACTGTATACGGTATCAAGATTCAAATGGTTAATCTTTTGACTTCTAATCAATCGGAATCAACTAATCATATAGTAACCCACCATTGTTTTGCATTCCCTTCCAATTTTTTTTTTTTTTTTTTTTTGAAAACGAAAAGGAGTGATTTATTTTTTTAAAAATGAACCGGTTTTCAGACGCCTACAGTTAATTTTTGTTCCGGCATTTATGTATGACATAGAGTTGACAATTTTCAAAGCATGAAACCTTCAAGAAACTTTGAGGCTTTTATAAACAGATACAAATTGAGGTAAAATGAATTTTTGAACACTCATTCATTACCAAAGTAAATATGGGTTCAGTGTTTTTTTTTTTTTTTTTTTTTTTTTTTTTTTTTTTTTTTTTTTAGTTACCCCGCAAAAAAATTTTTTACTAAGGTAAAATCATGTTAATATCACTGGTCGTGGTTCACATGTGATCAAAAAATGGTCATATCAGGAAAATCATGAAAATCGATTTTGGACGTTTTAGTCGATAATATTATATTAATATTAATGTTTCGCATTTTTGTGGATTTTGGTTTCGAGACATTCATTATAAGTAGTAAATCGTTATACCCGATGAATTTGCACCTAATTTTATAGAAATTAACCCTAATTTTATAGAAACGTCAAGTGACCAGACAATATTTGACCGGAGAGCAAATATCAAAGAAAATCGGTTTAATTTGAATGACCGTGGGAACGACTCCAAAGGGAAGAAAGCTTCTGGTCTAAACGTTGAGGTGTACGTACAAGGCTGAAAATTTTAAAAAATATCTCTTTTCCCTATTATGTTTAAAAAGAGTCAAAAAATCAGTCGGTGATTGAAGTAAAATTTTTACTAGGCTCGTAAAATATAATTCCCTTAGCGATGCAAAAACTTTTTTATACTAATGGCTATGAAATTTGATAAGCATCGAAAAAAAAATACCTCGGGAAAACCGTCGCGTACCGTCGGGTCAAATTTTTTTTCCCCATAACATCGTTACAAGCGGAAAAAAAAAATAGGATTTTTATCTCTTTTTTTATCCGGTCAAGAGTTTTGAGTTGTTTGACGTAATTAATTGGTTAATTGATGGCTAATTTAAACGAAATCAAACGGGAGCGTTCTTTCACATGCGGGCTTTTTTGATTTTGCGCTTTTCCCCTGTTTTTCTTATACTGTTCGTGATTTGGAACCATCGTCGGGAAAACAAAGAATCGGTCACACTTTATTGTGATGCAGGTAGAGGGAGATAAATAAAAAAGCTTTGTTTGTTTTAAAAAAGAAAAGAAAGAAAAAGTTTTACATTTACATTTTCCCCTTTCTTTTGCTGAAAGGTCTTTTGTACACCGACCGTCCGTGTTTACTTTTCATTCAAACATATTTGCGCGTTTATTCTTTTGCTTCCTCGTTAAAAAAAAGAGAGGAAAAAAAAATGTTTGATTACTCTTTTTTTTTTTTTTTTTTTTTTTTTTGTTAACAGTAATACTTAAAATATTATTATCTTTGGTAAAATCGACTTTTTTTAAAAAGAAATTGCTCCTGGAACGATTTCGAAGTCTTAAAAACGAGTGCACATCGCATCGTTCTAATTGATTAAAACAAGAGGAGCACGACAACAAAGGATTCGACAGATGGGGAAATTGAAATGGTCGGGATAAGTTTAATTATCCCGCCGGTTTCAAAGAAATGGCTAATTTGCTTAAGAATAGCTTTCCCTCTCGTCTCTCGTTGTTTCGTGAGCCGCTCCCGCTTTCCCGATTTTGACAAATCAAAATAGTCTTTTTTAACTTGTATTTTTGCAGAAGACGCGATCGAACGTTGCCAGTCCATATACTGGGGCTTAAAGTGAAGTGATGGATAGTTATCCTTGAGGTACAAAATGAGTTCAGCTAATCTTGTTCCTGCATCACTTCAATGCCTTTCCTAATTTCGTTGACTTTATAAATGAAGTACGGTTAGGCTCAAGTATTGAGGTTCAAACAAATTGAGTGCAAATTAGACTGTCGGCTCATTCTAAAAAAACCAAAAACCAAAAAAAAAAAAAAAATGCACTTTTTATGTCAGAGCCAAACCAACTCAATTTATCTGGTAAAATCTAAACTATTTAAGGTTTTTTTATTTGCTCGAAAGGAAAATCTAGTAGTCGAAAACCACAGCTCTGTTTAAAACCAAGATTTTCTTGTTTTCCACCACTGTCACAACTTTTCTTTTATAACCTTAGAAACATGAGCGTAATCATTTTTTTCCTCCAATTTGGATAAAAGATGCTATTTTTGTTTTTAAAATATCGCCATCATTGGCTAAATTTGATAATACCGTGATGGTCATATTTTGTTTTTACGATCTTGAAAACATAAAAATATAGCCTACGTCCTCGTAAACGAGGGAAAGAAATATGTCAATATTTAAATTAAAACTCCCTCCATTTTTAGCCAGAAATGGCGGTTTCCCAATTCCTGTTTAATTTTGGGAAAATATCATATTCATATCAGGATTCTACGATCTCAAAACGGTATAGCTTGGCCGTTTTTGGTATTTTTGAGAGCATCTAATTGAGGGCCGTGGTTTACTCAACGCCCAAAAGAATCGTTTCTGCCATTTTGTTTTTTGCCTTTTGCCTTGGGCCAGCTAAATAAATTGTTGTCTTGAAAAAATTATGTTTTTATACCTAAAGGAAAGCCATAAGTCGGTAAAAAACAACCGATGAGATTTTTCTTTTTTTTTTTTTTTTGCTTTATCGACTTCAGGGAGAATAATGATGAATATACGGTGTATTGTAAGAATGTGGATGAGAGAGCCGATTAGGGTTTGCAAATTACCGGGTTTTTCAAAACACGGTTTTACCGAAAACGTTTTTGTCCATTACCGGTTTTATCGGTAAAACCGGTTTTTTTGTCTAATTTTTTATAAAATTGAATTTTAAAGAATTTTTTTCTATTCACTAAATATTGTAAATCTATGGAATCCTTTTTTAAAGTATTATGTAAAAAACAATCTGAATTAGTGTAATTTATTATAGGTACTGTACACACAATTCATTCTTTTATCATCAACTCATTTTCATTCGAATGAAAATTGTGCGAAACTCAGCAAAAAAACTGACAAAATTCCAGGAACTATTGGCAAGAATTAACAAATGTTGACAATTCATGTGAAATTTTTAAAAAAATTCATAAATTAAATTCTTTTAACGAAGTATTACAATATTTTTCGTGTTTAAAAGGGCGAGCGGTAGTCCATTGGTAAGACTCTCGATTCGCACGCGGAAGGTCCGCGGTCGAGTCAAGTTTATACCATGCATTCACCTCTTGATTCTTGTTATGAGATCAATGTGAAATCATACTGTGATGCCCAACACGGTTCGGAATCCGTGTCTAAATATAGTAGGTCCCTCTCATCGCCCATTATGAGAGCGGTAGTTCTTGCGGTCTAAGGTATAAAAAAGTAAAATAAAAATGGAAAGTAGTGGGATAGGCCGTAAGTCTACCTCCCCTTAAGCTTCATTGCAGAGAAGGGTAGGCTTATTTATTTATTTATTTTTCGTGTTTAAAAAAAGACCGGTTTTAAAAATTAAAGAACCGGTTTTACCGAAATTAAATTTTTTCTTAAAAACCGGTAATGCAAACCCTAGAGCCGAAGCAAACAATATTTTTTTCTGTGAGCTTTTCTGGAAGAACTACGAAATGCTCGAATCTTCAATTTTGGTTCGGCACGCTTTTTCGTAGATTAGAAAGACGAAAAAAAAAACAGGGTTTATATGTGCACCAGAGACCCAATTCCGGCGGTATATGACCCTGGGTCGGAAATGAGGGGAAAATGAGTTTTTCCGGAATGAAAATTTTTATAAGGCCATAAATTAATTCCATTCTTTTTAAATTAATTTTTTTTAAATAATATTTATATCAAAAATTATGGACTCCCTGCAATAAAATATGAATTCAATGCTAATTAATCGGGGCCTAATCTTGAAATTAAAAAAAAAAAAAAATCTATTATAAAAATATCACGCTGCGCGCCATATTTACTAAGGGAGTGACGTCGACTGCATGAACGACACCGAGTGCAAAAACGGCACATTGTATCAATAACAGAATCAGAAGTTATGTCGTTCATTGAGGGGCACGGAGTGCCCCCCAGCCAAGTTAAATAACCCCAACTCAGCCTACCCGACTGAGAAGACAGGGGCACGACTCTTGCCCATCTTTACTTTAATCCCAATAGCGCTTATTTTAAACCTCTCTGGATCAAAAACGGTAAATGGTAGATTTTTTTTTCCTTCGTACCCTTATGACAGCTTCCTTCAAGATCAGATATGTCCGATACAGCTTTTTCCAGCTTTACCAGTTTTCGATATATTAAGGCCCAAAATATGGATTTTTTACCGTCAGATATATATATATATATATATATATATACGATAGAGCTAGAGAGCATATTTCATTTTAAAATTCGAATGCATTAGATGGGAGGCATCTTTTTTTAAACGGGAACTCCAAACCTCTCTTTTTATAATTTTGAAGGAAGTTGTCATGATCATTAAGAAAGGGACTATTTCTTTCGAGCTAACAACCTTAAAAAGCCTTTATTGACCGGAGCTCTCTTTTTGTTGACAATAAGAATTCTGAGTGGGTATCTGTTCTTACAATATTTTGTAACAAAAGAAAAAAAAAAGGTGTTTTTCAAAATAAAAAAAAAATTTTGATTTTTATAGAAAAAGGGCATATGGTCTGCATGCTGATAATACATATATGCCTTTAATACACGAAACCTCATTCTTGTGCACCGAGTGCACTAGTCAAGTTTACAGGGGAAAAAAAAATTAAGCTACATGAAATTTGTAAACCTTTTTCATTTTTGAACAAAAAAGCCACAATCAATCGTAATTAAAAAGTTTTATTTAAATTAATCGAAATGCATTTCGAAATCGAGAGATTTCATCCTCAGTGGAATCGAACGTAAACAAAAGCCAAAACTTTTTTCAGGTTGATAATACTTATTTCTGGTAATATTTGCTTGAAAGGTAATATCTATTTGTTCAAATGTTCCTGCCCTTAAAAGTTATGATATCAAATAGGGCAGCCAAGTGCTTACTAAAAATAACCAAATGCTTCTGCCCTTAAAATTTCTGATATCAAAAAGGGCAGCCAAGCTTTTTAACGACAGCTTTCATTTAAAATGCCGTTAAAGTTTAAGTTAAATTCCTAGTTTAGTTTTGGTTGTTAATTTGGTTTCTTAATGTAATTTTAATAAAATAAAAAATCATAGGTGACTCGCTAATTGATAGTTAATTAATTTTTTGAGTTCACTTTTGAAAAGCTTTTGTTTTATGGAAATAACATTAAGCGGTTTATAGACCTCTTTTGTACGCATTACTATTCGTTACTAAAAGAGGAAATTTTCCGAAAAGAGGCAAAGAATCAACTTGTGACTGTCCGCTTAGATCAGCCAGATAATGATTCATAGCTAATGGACTATAGAAACCCAACCTCCACCTCCTTGTGGTATATCGTAAGTCGTACCTCCACCTCCTGTCATTGGGTATGATGCTTAGATCTATCAGGCAGACGGAGGCAATAGTACTTCATAGTAAAACTGGAAACATGAAAGTGAAATTTCCAGATGCAGTTTGATGTCGGTATTGATTTTTTTTTTGTCAGTATAACAAAAGAATATTTTCTGAAGATTTTGCAAACCCTGACACATTTCACAGGCTTGCTCATCATTTACAAAAAGTAGTGATATACCACAAAAACACTTACTTGTAAAAAAATGCAGCCAAGTTAACAGGAACTTGTTTCAAACTTAATAATCTCTTTACAAAAAAAAATTAATTTTTATCAATATGAAAATAATTCTGCCCTTCAAAGTTCTGATATCGAAAAGGGCAGCCAAGCTATATGAACATGCTTTACAAAAATATTCTGCCCTTAAAAGCTCTGAAATCAAAAAGGGCAGCCAAGCCATTGTCTTTTTCATATTTCAATGAATCGCCTTATCAGCATTTTAATTCAAGAAGAACTTTTTTAAGTGTCGACTGACAAAAAACTTGGCCGCTTTTTTAAATTTGAATTCCCCGAAACGTACTGGGTGGCTAAGAAACTAAAAGTTTGTACAAAAATGGCCACAGTTTTTTAAGGTTATATGAACATTAATAGCTTCACAGGGAATAGTAAAAGTTTTCGGTGAAATCAAAGGAAAATTTGGCTAGCTTAAAACTAAATTACCCATCAGACATTTAAAGGAGCTGGGAAAATTAAAGTTTACCGCTTCACACCAGGCAAATAGAAAAATGAACCCTTCATTTTTCTTTACAAAAAAATTTAAAGCTTTTGCGAAATAGTTAGAAGAAACTATTTCATATAAAAAAATCGATTCAATGCTGATCTCAAATTAGCAAAAGAATTAGTAACTTACTTCTCATGCAATGTTCACTTTAGAATTGAAATTTAGAAAAGAAGAAAAAAATTTAGCATCTGGTTTCCTGCTGAAAAATTAGTAGGTAAAGGTAACATAATAATACCAAATTCTGAAAAAAGCGGCCAAGTTTTTTGTCAGTCGACACTTAAAAAAGTTCTTCTTGAATTAAAATGCTGATAAGGCGATTCATTGAAATATGAAAAAGACAATGGCTTGGCTGCCCTTTTTGATTTCAGAGCTTTTAAGGGCAGAATATTTTTGTAAAGCATGTTCATATAGCTTGGCTGCCCTTTTCGATATCAGAACTTTGAAGGGCAGAATTATTTTCATATTGATAAAAATTAATTTTTTTTTGTAAAGAGATTATTAAGTTTGAAACAAGTTCCTGTTAACTTGGCTGCATTTTTTTACAAGTAAGTGTTTTTGTGGTATGCAGTCTACGCCACTCCCTTAGTATAAATGGCCCGCAACTGGAATTTCTTATGATCGATTTTTTTTTTTTTTTTTGTTTCAAGATTAATTAGCATTGAATTAATATTTTATTGCAGAGAGACAAATTAGACAAATAATACATGACTTAGCAATATCTTATAGTAGGCCCAAAAAATCAAATGATTAATTTTTCCTATTAATCTTTCCTATTTATTTTTCTTAAAAATGGTTCCTATGTTTAGCTTTAATTAATTTAGTAATTTTGAAGACTAAAAAATAAGACTCTTTATATTTACATCTAACATACTTTATTATACATCATTAACTATATACAAGTGTTACGACTCTCGAACGTTCTAGAATATAATCATTCATACATTGGCGCCATCTAGTGAATTAAAACTTAACTAATCAAACTACCTTCATATTTAAATTTATAGCTCTCACACCCTCTCTCAAAAAAGGTAAAAATTACATCTAATCTTAAATCTAATCTTAAATCAAATTTCCCTTTAATTCAAATTTAACATTTTTCTCAATTTCAAGAATTTTGCTTTTGGAAGCGCTTTTGTGAATATGTCAGCTACATTTTTATCTGTTCGAATATAATTAATTTTTATGACCTTCTTATTAACCAAATCCTTAATAAAATGGTATCTCACATCTATATGTTTGGTTCTTTTTCCATTATCAAAATTTTTACAAATTTTTATCGCTCCTTGATTATCTATTAATAAAGTGGGTACAATCTTTTTATTTAACATTTGAGATCCTAACCCTTTCAATGCAAGCAACTCTGAACTAGCTAACGCAGAGGCAACATATTCAGCTTCGGTCGAACTCAAGGTCACAATCCGCTGCTTCCTACTGTACCACATAACTAAATTCCCTAAGAAATAAATTGCACAGCCACTAGTACGCTTTCTGTCGACTGTATCTACAGCCCAATCAGAGTCTGTAAAGCACACTAATTCAAGATCAAAATCTTTTGGAATTTTAAATATTAATTTCAAATCTTTTGTTTCCTTTAAATATCTGAGAATTCTGATGGCTGCTTTCCACAGATCTACATTTGGTCGGTCTAGAAATCTGCTCAAATAGGCTACTGAGTACATGATATCTGGTCGCGCACTTAGAGCTAAATAAGATAGACATCCTAACAATTTTCTATATAAATTTTCATTGATAGGCCTAGAGAATTGATTAAACTGAAACTTGGGGTTCATTGGAGTTGTCGAACCTTTACAATTATTAATCTGAAATAGCTCTAAGGTCTTATTAGTCATTTTTGTTTGGCTCAATTTAACCTGATTTGTTTCACATTCATATTTTGTTCCTAAAAACTCATTAATTATCCCTAAATATTTTATTTTTAATTCTTTTCTTAATTTCTTAATAATTTTTCTTGCATTTTTACCAGAAACCAATAATACATCATTAACATAAATTCAAATCATATTACCTTTAGCATCAGTATATAAACAGGCATCATACTTGCATCGTTTGAAACCCATTGAAGTTAATATACCATCCATTTTAATGTTCCAATACTTGGGACTGGACTTTAATCCATAGAGTGCTCTCTTCAATCTTAAATATGGTCCTTCGGAAGTGCCTTCTGGTGCTTTGATGTATACTTCATGATTAACCTCACCGTTTAAGAAAGCTGTTGGTACATCCAGTTGATGCACTTTATATTTCCTTTTCATTGCAGTAGTCATAAACATCCTAACCGTTGACAACTTTGCCACTGGAGAATATATATCTTCTGGTGAATTTTTTTCTTGAAAGCCTCTGGCCACCAGCCTGGCTTTTTTCAGTCCTCCTGCCTTTTCGGTGAACACCCATTTTGTATCTATTTCTTTTGCTCCTTCTGGTAAATTTTCTACAGGTTCCCACACATTTAAGTCTTTCATTGCTTTTAATTCTTTTTTCACAGCACTTTTCCAATCTTCAGATTCCATTGCTTCTGCATATGTTTTTGGCACATAACTATTTTTTGATAAAACACAATAAGCCGAATACATTTCATAATCATTTAGATGTTTTGGTAACCGTTTATTTCTTACAGGTCTTTGATTATTTCCATTACTTTGAATTTCATTTTTAACTGTTTGTTGACTTTGTGAATCAGCTGGGTTCCTTTGATCGACATTCCTTTGACCCATATTCCTTTGACCTAGATTCTCTTGATTTAAATTTTCTTCTGCCTGTTGATGTTGTGTGTCATCTGCTTCTAAGCCCTTAATTAATTTATCAATATTTTTAATGGATGTTTCTTCATCATCTCCCTCTTCATCACTCTCCGGATCCAAAATTTCATTGTCAAATCGCTGCTGAATCTTTTCAGGTAAATCTCCAAGTGTTTCCATAAATTTTACATCTCTTGACAACATAATTTTTTTCTTATCTGGATCATACAGCCTATAACCATTTTGTGAATATCCAACCATTTTTACCTTTTTTGCTCTGTTTGCAAATTTGTCAGATGATTTAGGCAAAACATAAGCAAATGCATTGCATCCAAAAGTCTTTAAATGCTTCAAATTTAATTCTTTCAAATTATTCCATACCATGATTGGTATTTCACCGTTCAAGACTGAGGTTAGTGATCTGTTTTTCAAAAATGCAGCACATCTGATTGCTTCTCCCCATAGATTTTTGGGTAAACCAGTTCCGATCATCATTGTTCTGACTTTATTTAAAATATCTTGATTTGTTTTTTCAGCTACACCATTGCTGAGGTGAATAACCTACAGTCGGTCCAATTCTAATCCCTTTTTCTTTACAAAAATTTTTAACTTTTTTGTTAAATGCTTCTGTTCCTCTGTCTAATCGATTTGTTTTTCATTTTTTACTGTATTAATATAATCCATTAAGTACTCTGATGCTTCACTTTTTTCTTTCAGTAAATTTACTTCCGTATAATGAGAGTAATCATCTACAATAACTTGAAAATATCTTTCACCTTCTAAACTTACAGGGTTTAATTTTTTTTTTTTTTTTTTTTTAACTCTTAGGCGTTGGTTACATTACTCGAAAGTTTTTGTTCGAAGAGTTTCAAAAATTTTTTCTCGATGAAAGTGTTTACACTTTTCGAACATATGTTCGAAAAGTTTCGATGATGTTCGATATGTTTGATGATGTTTGATGATGTTTGACGTTATTTTTGGGGTTGTATTATATTTTTTAAATAATGGGAAAATACATATATCATCGGCCGAGTACCCATATTAATATAATACAACCCCAAAAATAACGTCAAACATCATCAAACATTTCGAACATCATCGAAACTTTTCGAACATGTTCGAAAAGTGTAAACACTTTCATCGAGAAAAAATTTTTGAAACTCTTCGAACAAACATTTTCGAGTAATGTAACCAACGCCTTATATTTGATACAATCTGTTACAACATAATAACAATAAGCATCATATTTGGCTGTTAATAACATGAGAAGGAGGTTACCCGTTGGCGACCTCCAATAAATATAAATCAATACAAATAGTTTTGCTGATCTAGGCATAAAGTAATTTTCAGGCATTATTATTGCATGAGAAAAAAAAATGCAAAGTAAGGAAGTGATTTCGATATATGTCGCAATTTACCTTGTGCTAGTTGAATCACAAGTTTTGTCAGCAAATTAAGCGTTTGGTCCATGCGGTCCATCATTTGCATGATGAGAACTTCGAGATGGGGTTTGTCGGAGCGTTGGCTGGTTATAGCTACTTCGTTTGTCGTGGCTTTTCCTTGATTTCGGAGAGCTTCAGAATAATTTATGACAGGGGTTGATGGCCTTGTGGCAGATATAGGTTCTTGTTTTGGTTTCTCTGTTGAGTTTCTAGAGCTTGTCTTAGATGGTAGAGGGAGCCGTCTATTTAGCACGGCTTTGTAGGCTTTGCATCCTTTATAATTGGCTGGGTGGTCTCCTTCGCAGAGGACACATTTAGCTGGAGTTAGTTTGTCCCTTTTAGCGCAGTCGCTGGTCAGATGATCGTTGCTGCATTTGACACAGCGAGGATCTCTGTGGCAGTACTTCTGGGTATGGCCATATCTTTGGCACCTAGTACACTGAGCAATATAGCGTTTCTTACGGCGGGGTGGTTCGAACTTGACTTTGCAGTTTGTGTAGATTTTCGATTTGAAATATATCTTTATTATTTTTAGCTGCTTTTAAGGTGACCGCGAAAAGGTCTAGCGGTATTTTAGACCTTTGGTGGCGAATGTTGTGGATATTAACAACATGATGTCCGTAGCTTTCAATTTCGCATTTGAGAGTTACCGGGTTGGTTGAAGAATGCATATTAGTTAGCATCACTTTGTAACATCTATCTTCTTTCATTTGAAAAGTATGGTAATTAATATTTTCTTGCTTTAAAATTTGAGTTATTTTGTTGTAATTTGCTTTGGTTGAAGTTTGAAGCTTGACTTCGTTGTTGTGAAAGATTTTTAGAAAGAAATCGTTTCTAATTTCTTTGTTAATTAGACTGGTGAGCTTACCGATATTTGTTATTCCTCCGATGAAGATGGGAGGTGGTTTGGTCGGTTTTTTATCCTCAATGGGAAGTTCTGCGATGGGATCCGAGGGGATTACGGATCCCGAATGGTCGACTTCCAACGCCTGAAAGCGATTGATGGGGTTGATTTGCGGCCGGATCCACTTCCCAAGTTTACTTTGAGTAGATTTTGGACTTCTCTTTTGAGGAGCGGTTTTCCACTGTTCCTCTTCCACAGGTGGAGCTCTTTCCACGATAAAATTATCCTTCCTAGATGGGCTGTTAGGTTCCAACGCCTGAAAGCGATTGATGGGGTTGATTTGCGGCCGGATCCACTTCTCAAGTTTCCTAGATGGGCTGTTAGGTTCCTTTTCGGCCATTATCAAAAAGAAGTTTGAGCAGAACAACACTATTACACTCGAGTAATGATTTAATTAGGTCAGCACAAGAATGCGATAATTATTTCATTTTGTTTGTTGACAATTTTACTCGATCCGCACACGACGGCGGTCAGAAGCGAACTGACAGGGTTTAATGCTCCACTTATATCCGTATGGATCAGCTCTCCTATCCTAGGTTGAAACCAATAAAGAGTCTTCCTTTGTCTGGTCATAAAAATTTTTTTTTTTTATTCAAAGAATAATAAAGTCAGACACGTGTTTCGACTGACATGCAGTCATCCTCAGTGACTAGCAACTAAAATATAAAAACAAAGTTAAAATTAAAAACAGAGCTGAAAAACGACCAGGTTAGGTTAGGTTCAAATGTGACAAAGTATCTGATGTAAAAACAAACATTTAAAACCGGTAAACTACCTGAATAACACGCCGATTATTAAACAGACAACGAATCAGAATAAGATAATTGGAGCGATGGTATGATTATAAATTATTAAAAACGTCGAAAGAAAAATAAATAAAATTAACAACGAAGTCGAAAAATTGCAACAAGGGAAAAAATTCACAGCTAGGTCGATTAAAACAAACGGATACGGGATCGATTGCGGTAGAATTAAACGACGCGAATTAATGGTAGATTGATTAAAGTTTTAACTCAGTCATTTTAAATAAATCTGACGTAATTGGGGCCATATCTGCGTTGATTAGGTTCCCTTTGGAGCATCTTATGTATAGGCTTTCCCAGGCGTTGAGTAGACGGGGTTCATTAATTTCTTTGACTAGATTGAGTTCCAGGTTGTCAACATCATGCCCTTCGCCGATGAGGTGGTCAGTGATGGCCGATCGGGTAATCCTGTCGTTGTAAAAATGAGCCGTATATTCTTTGAAGCGAGTTTTTATTTTCCGTTTTGTTTGACCTATGTAGAAAGTATCGGTAGGGCAGTCCAGGCATTTGACTTTGTAAATCCCTGATTTATCGTATTCATCAATCAAATCTTTCGGGCTACCTAGGGCACTTTTTAAACTACGGATGTTCTTGTAAGCAATGGAAATGTTCTTTTTCTTGAAGACTTGATCGAGATTTTTGCATAGGGGTCCGTTGAAGGGGATGATTATCCTTTTTTCGTTATTTTCGAAGGGCGCTAAAGTTGAAGTTTTGTTACTGATTTTTTGTAGCTGGTTATGGATTATTTCATCAATTAATTCTGCTCTATACCCGTTTGAGACAGCTATGCGTTTTAGCATATGTTTTTCCTTCTCGAAGTTGACGTTATTTAAAGGAACTGTTAAAAGTCTGTGGACGCCGCTTTGGAATGCTGCACTCTTATGCTGGAAGCTGTGGTTTGACGAAGCAATGATGAACTGGAACTGTTAAAAGTCTGTGGGATTTAGGCGGAGAAAAAAAACTTGTGTTGCAACCCGAAATCCGTGTATCCTCTCGTTCTTGAAGTTGTGATATTCTTTTGTTTTCAACACAAAAATTTTTCGTCTTGATTGCTAACTCACAATGGATAACTATACTGACAAGGTTCAGTTCCTGAATTTTTCACGGACTGTAATATAGGATATGAATAAATGAACATATATGAGTAAATAAATACGTCTATATTGACGCCATCTTAGATATATGTACTACGTAGTACACCGGATTGACCGGATATATCATCCTCCCTTTTTCCTCTAAGAGGTCATGCTTTTCCTCTCTTTACATTACATAAAAAAGTAAAAAAAATAATACATGGAAAACTTAAAACTACATTACATCGCGATAGACATTTTCAGTTATTTAAATGCTAGTTAAATGTTATAAAATCTTCGCTCAAGTGCCTTGGCACTGTGGTACGTCGCCCTGAGCCTGTAACCCTAATCGCTTTCGAAAAGGTTCGCAAATCATGTACTGCTTGTGGCGGCGAGCTTTCAGTACTATCAACCGAACTGTCCATATTCTGACTGTCGTCCGAATCGTTTTCTTCATCACTGCTATCATCGTTATCCGAAACATTTCGCGACTGTTCGCGATAACGAGGGTGTCACCGCACGTTGCGGTGGTATAAACGGTAAATTTTCAACCCTATTCGTATTCTTAGCTTCTTTACCCCTGTATAAAATTAAATGGCGGCGATTTCTTACTAGCCTGTCTCGTCCATTTGTTGTTACAGTGTAAGATCGCGGTTGCGGATTTTGACTTATGACGCGACCCTCGACCCACTGCTTATTGTGCTTGGCGCGAACGAAGTCGTTCACTTTCAAAGGCGGCAAGTCTTTTGCTTTCCTATCGTAGTACATTTTAGCCCTAAGTTGATCCTGCTTTAGCTTGCCCGTAACATTCGGTGCGAGCTTCGGTTTTAACTGCGTATCTAGCATGGGTAACTTCCCCCTTAACTTCCGATTGAACAAAAGTTCTGCAGGTGAGGGACCACTTGGAGTACTTGGCGAGTTTCTGTATTCTAAAAGAAACTGCTGCACATCTTGCCCTGCTCGAAGTGCTTTTTTAAATAAGCGCTTGCACGTTTGTACATGCCGCTCGATAAACCCGTTGGGTTGCGGATACATTGGACTGGAATAAACCGTAGTAATACCCCAACTGCGCGCAAACTGCGCTATCTCATCGCAGAAATAATTAGTACCCCTATCTGAGTATAAGAACTTTGGTGCTCCATGCCGAGCAAAGATCTGCTTGAGGCAATCAATGGCACAACTAGCACCGAAATCATTTAGTTTCATGATTTCCGGATATTTAGAATACTTATCCGTAACCAAAATATACGCTTCCCCATAAAGCTGGAACACGGCTGTCGAAACCATTTCCCATGGTAACGTCGGTATGGGGAATTCCACCATCGGTTCCGGTGGCTGGACATTTCGGAAATCGAGACAGACTGGACAATTTAATACCAAGTCCTCGATTTGTTGTGTCATTTCTGGCCAGAACAGTACGTCTTGGGCACGAGCCTTACACTTAGTTACTCCCATATGATTAAAATGTATTTTCTGTAACATATCCTGCCTCATTGACCGCGGGATAACTAACCTATCATTTAAACAGATAATGCTATTATTTACTTAACTTAGTTAAGTTTAATAGTTAACTATTTACGAGGGTAAATAGTTAACTGTTCACGCTGCTTATAGTACGGCTTAACCTCATCTGGCACTTAATTTCTACTGCTAGGCCAACCCTTTTGAATATACCTATAGACTTTGACTAAAACGTCATCCTTTGCTGTTTCCTCGCGAATTTCTGCTAGTCTATTATCAGATACCTCTACATTATCGATGATCATGGAGATCTGTAGATCGATCTCTTGGCAGAAATCATCCGCCATGTCTAAATCTAAATCATCTGCGGGATCGTCTAAAATGCACATGATAAGGCGTCGGCAACTACCAACTGTTTGCCGGGTCTATATTCGACTCTAATGTCGAACTTCTGGAGCCTAATGCGCATACGCTGTAGCCTTAGCGGCACATCGTCCAATGCTTTCTTAAAAAATTTCTCTAACGGCTGATGATCGCTATAAACCGTGGTGGTTTTCCCATAAATATATTGGTAATACCGCTCACAACCATACAATATGGCGAACATCTATTTTTCTATCTGCGCCCACGCTTGCTGGGTTTCTGTGAGTGCACGAGATGCAAACAATAACGGAAAACCTTCCTGTAACAACACTGCCCCTACGCCATTTTTTGACACATCTACTGACAACACGACATCTTTATGAACATCGTAAAATTTAAGCATTTGAGTTTGCGCAATGATCGCCTTGATATTCTGAAACGCTGCCTCTTGTGGCTTATCCCAATGCCACACATTTTTATCTTTTATTAATTCCCTCAAAGCTGCTGTTTTTTCAGCTAAATGGAATAAATTTACGTACTAAGTTACTAATCCTAAAAAACGTTGCATCGCCTGCACATCATTCGGTTTTGGATAATCAATTATTGCATTAACCTTGGCGGGGTCAGGGCTAATGCCCTTGTTTGAAAATGAATGACCCATAAAAATTAACTGCCGCTGCAAAAATTTACATTTGGCCCTATTAAATTGTACACCAGCTGCACGAGCTCTATCGAATACAGCTTTTAAACATTTATTATGCTCTGTTACCGCTGAAGCATGCAATTTTAAATCTTCCCGAAAAATAACCAAATTCAGTATACCTTCAAAAATTTGTGAAAAAATGCGATCGAAAATTTCACTGCTAATATTTAAACCAAAAGGCAATCTTAAATACCTAAATCGCCCAAATGGAGTATTAAAAGTAGTTAAATAGGAACTGGGCTCATCTAACTTTATCATGTAATACCCTTTGTTAGCGTCCAATTTACTAAACCATTGAGATCCACTCATCTTGGATGTTAAATCCTCAAATGTGGGTAAAGCAAATTGCTCCCTTTTCAAATACTGATTAAGATAAGTCGGACCCTAGCAAATTCTAATTGCATTGTTTGGTTTTTTTACAATGACAATAGCATTGACCATATCTGTCGGTTCTTCCACCCTTGCAATAATATTCTTATCTAACATAAATTGCAATTCCGCTTTAACTGCATCATGTAATTTATATGGTATTTTCCGACAAGGCTCTATTTTACCTACAAACCCTGGTTTTAATTTAAAAGAGCATTCATAACCCTTAATTTCACCTATACCATCAAAAAGGTCAGCATTTTCTTTAATCAGTAATTTTGTGGATTCTTCCTCGATAACCTGAGATGGTTCATTATTAATATTAGCCAAATATTTAATTTTCTTAAAAAGTTGAGAATCCCTGTCACTTAATGCTGGTACCACATCAGGTGTTGTTTCAATTATATAAAAAGTAAGAATTTCTTTTATGTGAGTTTCAGGATCATAACATTGCATTTTACATTTACCTTTTACCTGCATTAAAGAGCCATCAAAATTTTTCAATGGTACATGAACTTTTTCTAATTTAGGCGTATTTGGCATTGATTTAAAAATGTGACACGGAATAGCAGTAACATCTGCCCCAGTATCTGGCCTGAATTGTAATAATGAACCATTAACATAAAAGTTACTTAGTCTACGTTTCACAATTTTATAATCCTGGTTGACATTACCAACCCGAAGAACAGATCCTATGAATAAATGATCCCTGACTTGCATAGTGAAAACCATAGTGTGCTCAAGCGCAGGGTGTACCACGTGATTGTCTGACTTGTGACGTAATATGTCAGACTTTTGAAAAGATTTCTTCTGCTCTATGCCATAAGAGCAATGTATAAGAAACAAACCGAAGCAGACGAAATGGCTTCAAAATTCTGACATATGACGTCATGCGCGAGTCGGACGAATTTTCGTAGGCCGATTGAGCACACTATGGTTTTCACTATGCTGACTTGTGTCGAAAGCTGTGAAACCTGGATGTTATTAACTTGCCGTCCCTTACTCGGTGAAACAAATGAATCTCCACTGTCTGAATCCTCTTGGTGTACTCCACCTAGCCGTTTATGCTTTTTAATACCTTTATTTTTTTCAACACTTTTGCAACATCTGGCATAATGGCCAGTACCCTTACACTTATCACACACTACCTTATTAATATAGGCTGGACACTGCTTTGGGGGGTGCTGCTTGGCACATCTGCCACATAGCTTAACGGAATCCTGTATTGAGTGCTTATTTTCACCCCTATGCTTCCTGGTATCATAATGCCTCCGTCTAAAGGATACACACCACCTACAGCCCCTGCTGGTTCTGCTACCTTGTCACTTATCACCTTTAAATGCTTATTCCTAGCCTCATGTATGTTTGCTAATTCAATTGCTCGATCCAAAGTTATATCCTTTTCCACTGGTTTGCCATTGCCTGCCGAGGGGTGGTGACCGTTGATTTTCTTACCAGCGCACTAGTTTTGACCTGAGAAAAAAATCTAGCTATGAACTAGAATGGAAGCACGACGCGTCGCATCTATAACTGAGAGTCGAGAGCGCTATGAGTTCGGCTACGGGTCACCATTTTCAAATAAGATGTGTACATTTTGTATACATTTTAGACACTAATTGTGTACAATTTTCAGGTCTCAAACACACACAGGTCTAAAGTTTCCCGATCCAGAACGGGCCCGTAGCCAGAACGAAGAGCCAGGGGGAGCAGTTGGGCTTGTTAAGGGGGCAATAGGTCTTCATTCCCTATACCTGAACCTGTCATGTTTAGCCAATTTACTCAAGGGGGGGCAACCAGTCAGCCCACCCAGTGGCCCCCCTTGGCTACGGGCGTGATCCAGAAAAAGTTGTATACATTTTGTATACAAATTGTATACAATTTTATGGTCTCAAACAGAGGTCTGAAATTTCCCTATCCGGATGTATACAAAATGTATACAAAATGTATACCAATTTTATGCAAAAAATATACAAATAAAAGTTGTATACAATTGTATACATTTTGTATACATTTTGTATGCATTTTGTATACAATTTGTATACATTTTGTATACAATTTGTATACATTTTGTATACAATTTGATGACCAACATAGGGACCTCTACCAAATATCGTTAACTAAAATTTGAGAATAAAGTTGAGCGAAAGATGATTTAAATAAAAATGGGAAAGAGTAGATTAGAGAGATAAAGAGCAAGGGAAAAAAATTGGTCCTTTCGTTCAAATATCACCTTTTTAGAAGGGCACTTTTTTGGTGATCTCTGGTAAGCTGGCCCCTCTGGACCGAGGAACAATACTCGTGGTTTTTATATACCGACGAAACCAAGTCCAGGTCTGCTGGCTGGACTATCCTCCGAGGGAAAGGATCGTGAGAAATTTCCTTTCTGCTATAATTTTTGAAGGAAGAGAAAAAAAAATACGAGTTATTCAGTGAAAAGGTCCCTTAAACTCGGGAAGACGAAGTAAAATTTTGCTTGGGTTATATGTTAATGCGTCGGCGGAAGATTGAAAATAGTTGCCGGAAAAAGAAGAGAAAGTTTAAATTAAGCCGCGACTTTGCGAGCTTAGGGATGGAAAAGTGTTCTTTAGAGATTTTCAATTTATTGTTTGCCCTTATCCCAGTTCTTTTTCGAAAATTAAATATGGCGAGAGTTTTCGTCGTGGAGGACTAGCTCGGAAACCTACCTAAATATCATCGTCATCGCGGGGGCAAAACAAAGTTTGAGCAACGAGTAATAAGACTCTGTCCGACAAGTTTGACGTCTCGATAATCCGAATTAGTGTTCGGGATTAAATCGTCTTCTCTTTCGGAATAGTAAATCTTGGCTTAATATCGGTCGCGTCTAAGTTTTCACGATTGCGCCCGGACTTTTTAAGCCGTTTCCCGAAACTTGTTTTCCTTTGAATTAAACAATTACGATTTAAAAACGGTCCAAGTCTATTCTCTCTCTCTCTCCTCGTCGAGGAGCGAGTTTCCCTGTTATGTTCGCCTATAGGACTAATCCCCAAACGAGGAATAATGCGTTTCCTGTGTACCTATTTGCATTAACCCTGGCCCTCCTTTTTTTTTTCTTGTGCTGTTTGTATTTTCTCTTCGGGGGAGGTATCGGTTTGGAATTTAGTCATCTGGTAGAATAATAAGTAAATCCGTGTTAAGAAAGCGAAAGAAAGGGTATCCTTGTCAAATGGTAATTAGCTTGGCAACAAGCCCTGACTCGAGTTCAAATTTGAATTTATAATTCTCCTTTCTCTCCTTAACGGAAACCATTATGAATACGACTATTGGGACTACACCAAATTAAATTTAATTCTATTCCCTATATTCGCAAATGCACGGTGTTACAATTTAAGGCTATTATAATTTTCTTTATGATCCGCCGTAATATTTCTTCGTTATTAAAGGATATGCAAATTCCACAACGTTTACTTGCCGTTTCCGAAGAGTCGGAACTCGAGAAGAAAAGAGGAAAGTGCGGCGGCAGCGGTGGCCATCATCGCACAAGTTATTAAAATCGGTTTCGACTAGGGAACGTCCGTTAATGAGGAAAGGTGATCGCTTAGGGAATATCCTATCGCTCCGAATTGGAGAGATAATGGCGTGTACTACCAAGGGAGGTTCTCGCGTCTTCTCCGCTCGACTCGGGCCCGCTTTTCGTTTGTTTTATTTCCTCTTTTTTTTTTTTTTTTTTTTTTTTTTTTTTTTTTTTCTCCCTTCCTCCATGAAATGTGAAATAATACGATAGGATAAAAGTAACGCGAGACGAACCGTCCGAAATTATTTGAAAAGTTGAGAAACACGGTCCGTTAATCGTAGAGAACGGTTTGATACCCCGGATCAAAACGTCAAACGGGAGATAACATTTCATTCCGGGATTAAATCGTATTTACGCACGTGTCCTTTTTATCGTCGACGTCTATTTTTTTCCACTCCCCGATTAACTTTTTCGGATTACTACGTTAAACGTATAAAGAAAATTAGGTTTTTATTTTTATTATTTCGAAATTATTTCAGACCGGAGCGTAAGTCAGACCTTATATACTTTTTTTTTTTTTTTTTTTTTTCGAGATAGAGAGAGAAAAAACGGAAGCAAGGCTCAGGTTTCTTGAAAAATTGAAGAAAGAAACACCCCCGGGAAAGGCATCGGAGCTACTTGTCATTCCTAGATCGTATAGCCATGTGTTTACCTTGTATTATATCCTCGAGCATAATATAATCCCATCTCTTATAACAACACCATCTCCCTGTACTTGTTGTTTCTTATTTTTATTCCCCTTCCTCTCTAAAAGCATAGAGTTTCCGAAACTTTGGAATCCAAGTATTTCGCGGGTTCCGAAAAAAAATTTGATTTCGAAAAAAAAGAAAACGGTTTTAATTTTAAATACGGCGGTCGCCGAGAGATTTTGAATCATTTTAAACTTTACGAGTTTCGACCGACATTTTATTTGTTATTCTCGGTGTGGATCCGAGAAAATGGCAGAAAACGTCCTCGTCGGTAATAAAGGGATAAGGAATAGCGTGGTGCAATAAAAAATGATAATCATGAACTTTTTTTTTGCTAGACTATTCAAAACAGCATTTTTTTCTTATTCTCCATTTATTGACAATAGGAGTTTTAGCAGTTTTCTGTTTGCAGGTGAGAGCTTACGGGCTTTTAAAAACAAAAATGTATTTCGATTCTGAAAGTCTTGATTAGCAAACTCTGAGGCTTTTTTTTTGTTTTTTGTTAACATTTCGTCCTGTTTTCCCTTGGTTTTCCTCCTCCTCGTTCCTTTACCCTGAACAGGAGTGTGGTGGGAGTGTTTTAGGCCTCCCTGTCCTCCGCCATGTGGACTGCCTGTGGGAGCGAGTCCCAATAGTGGTTTAAACACTGGCCTTCCACCTTATCCTCAAGTACCGAATTCTCCATTGAGCCTGAGCCGTTCCGCCTGGCAATGTGTCCGAAAAAGGTGAGGTCGTTTGAAAGTGAACGAATGCCAGGGGATGGAACTGTGATCATGAGCCGCTTATTAAATTGTTAAATGATCGGCCTTGTGACTTTTTAAAATCTTACATAGAAATTTTTTTTTCTCTTACTGGAACGGTAACTTTTATATTTTAAAGAAATAATGAATCCGAAAATGACACGTTGTCGTCGGTGGCGGCTCGATAGCGTGTTTTATTAAATTTTATTATAAAAGACGTCAAAAATAAGGGAGAAAGGTTATACGAAACGAAAATTAATAATATCTATTTTGAAAGCGTTAATGCTTTAATTTGTTATGTTGCAAGTCGGAAAGGATTTTCCTTGGATTTTTTTTTCTTTTACACCTCATCGATCTTTCCGGTTCGAAAGCTAATTCCATTTTGGACTATGTTTACGAGTGTCGTTTACGACTTTAAGAAACAAAAGAAACACTTCGTTTCGGTTCGTTAGTCGATCGGTATTCGAGAAAAACTTTTTTAACCGGAAACGAAAAAGGTAATTACTCGCATCGGTCCGAAACGTAACGAATTTTTCCCGGTCGAGACAAAAAAGAAGCAACATGGGGGAGAGAGAGTGAGAGAGAGATGGGAAAAGGAAACTGGATATTAAGCGTGAGTCGGTAACTTTTTACAATATCGGGAAAACGTTTGAGCTCACGTAATGCATCGAATGCAGAGTCGAACACTTTTTTTTAATTTAAAAAACAACAAGATTAATGGGATCGCGTCCGAGTGCGGTAAAACATTCGCTTCAAGAACGATTTTTGTCCCTCCGACCAAAATTTAAGGATGAAAAATCTCTCTTTATCCCTGGAAAATAAAAAATTTTAAATTTTTCATTTTACATCGGTCAAGTACTGTAAGGCAAGAATTTCAAAAAGGTTGTTGCCAAGGTAACGGTGCTTAGCTTTCGGAAATGACCGTTATCAAAACTTGACTTCCTTTTTTTTTTTTTTTTTTTTTTTTTTTTTTTTTCGCGGTCTTTTACAAAAGATGGACAAATCAACTTTTCGGAAGTCTCGCAGAAAATCTTCATTAAAAGGAAACTGGTTTTATTACAATAAGTGAATATTTTCAAAAAACGGGGGAAAATAAAGAAGATAGAAATCGGAAAAATCGGAATTTCGACTGCGAGTTCATCGATAACGGATCAAATTGAAAACTCTTGCTGACAATATTAAGAAATTGAAAAATGATCTGTATTTTTGCTTTAAACAAGTCATTATTCATTTTACAATTTTTATTATTACTATTATTAAAAAAAAAAAAAAAAAAAAAAAATTAACCCCTGGTTTAAAAATTTTTGTAAGAATACAGAAAAAGGCCGTAAACGTAAGTGGAGGGGTTTGCAAGTCGTAAGAAATATCGATCGAAATAACCCTCTAATGGTCGTTAATAATTCAGAACGTTAGAAGTGGTGATGCTCTTTCATTTTTCATTGTCCCATCTGGTCCTTCGCGAACGTCGTACTCTTTATCTTAAAAAGCGGTTTCGCGGTCACTAAATCCCGGAAAAAGAAACATCCGAATGTTTTCTATTTAAAAATGCAAGGAAACCTAAACCTTTTCCTTGTTTTTTTTTCTTTTTTGTTATTGTTATTATTATTATTATTATTTCTTTCTTTTTTCTCCTCGTCGTAGGGGAAGATGGGTCGTCGACCGTATCGTATCGTTAAGGTAGCGTTTCGGTCCGTGGGTCTCTGTTAAATTTGTTTCCTCCATCTTAAAAACTCTTTTTTCACCTTTCTCTACTTTCCTCCTCTGCGGAAAAATCGGATCGATGGAGCTCCAAGAAGATCGTTCCTACTTTTTGTCTTCTTCTCGACGGCTGGAAAAGTTAAAACAAAATTTGGATTTGCGCAAATTTTTTCCAATCATCGGCAGTACTTTACAAAAAATTATTTTTCACGAAAAACTTTGCCGGCTTATTGTTTTGAACTCGCGACCGGCAAACACAGTGTTTCAGTATCATCAAATCCGGTCCTGGTATTTTGTTCGAAAGAAAAAAAAGTTTAAAACATAGCAAAACAAAAAAGAAAAGCGAACAAAAAAAAAAAAAAAGAAGGAAGAAGAATGCCGTTTTTTCTTACGTCTCATCTCAGGTGTTGTATTTTTGATAAAAGCTTTTTGACAAAATTATAAGGCATTTACTTGCCGTGGAGCGAATATATTCTCTTGTTCGACCTTTTTTCAAATAAAGTCGCGTCTTTTATTTTATTTTTATTTATTTATTTATTTATTTATTTTTTGCCTTGTCTTCCACTGATCAAAAATCGAAGATCTACCTTTTTCTTGTTTTTGTTTTTAATTTTTTAAAGCCTCGGAAGGAAAAATTGAAGATGAAGGTGAAAAACGACCGAAAAACGGGAGTTGGGTCACAAAGATTCTTTCGGAAACGAGTTTCTGTAAGATGAGCGCTTCTCTCCGTTTAGGTTCGGAAGCAAATTACCGTTTTCCTCCGTTTTACGTTACGGGTCATTTTCCGACCCCGTGGAAAATTTCAAGTTTTAATACCGACAAAGTTATTTAAAATGGATGCCTTTTTAGCCTTTTGACGCGCGAGAGTTAAAAAAAAAAAAAGGAAAAATTAAAAAAAATTTAGAGATAAAAGAATATGATGGCAATCAATTATCTCGGCATCTTGCCTTCCGTTTGTTTATTGTTTCATAAAATTGTCAGCAGGGGTGACTCGTCTCCTCCCGACGACTCCCTCTCCCGCGAAAATGAGTATATATTCACGGAGCGGAGTAATCCCTCGAAAATAAATCAAACGACGGGGCAACAAGGATTTACAGTCGAACGGGAATCCCCTTTGCTCCAAAGGTTTTCGCTTGTTCCCTTGTAGTTTTCCGTACAGATTTCCGAGAGCCCGTGCAGAAAGGGAAAAAGGAAACAACCGTCACCGAGAACCCAGGATTCAATATCCCTGGGAACCGAAGAAAGTATAAAGCTTTTCCGAGGAAAAAGGGACTCTGGGAATATCCTTTTCCCCTCGTTTTTCCTCGGTTTTCCATTTAACCTCGATATTGTAATAACCGAGGATGAAGCGGCCACGTTGGTAATAACCGCATGCCGCCATTCATTTTCCTCCCTTTCCCGGAATGAGGTTTACGTTAAATTTTACTTTTTTTCTTCTCAAACCATAATGAACCCGTTGACGGTTTATTATGTTGACTTAGACTTCCGCGTTACCGAATTACCTCTTTCTCGATAAAGAAACCGAATATCAGTTTTATCTCGGCCTTCTTTTTCCTTTTCCCTCTTTTTTTTCCTTTTTTTTTTTTCTTTTTTTTCTTTTTTTCTTTTTTAATTCATAAATTATGAAATTTTTGTCGATGCGATATTATCGGAAACGACCGAGGATGTTCGGGACCTCACGTAATAGCGGGAATAGAGATTTCACCTTGGGTGAAACAGGGAAAATCAAAGTTTCGGAGGGTTATCAACCGATATTATTGTTATAAAGGTACTTTATTTAACTTGCCTCGAGGCAAATTCAGGTCTTTGGCTTGGCGCGCGATAATGTTTTTTCCGTTGCAGCCTCCTTCTCCCTCGAAAAATTCAGTCGGCTTGAGAGATTTCTTTTATGTTTTAAAAATATTTTAATTACGCCATTGTTTCGCGGTTGCATCGGAAGCAGCTCTTGGCGGCGTGAAACTCGATTTTTTTTTTTTTTTTTTTTTTTTGCCTACTTTTAAAAAGGAAGAAATGTTTAAATTTTTAAAATTCTTGTAAATTGGAGTGGTATTATTTTTCCCTATTCATAGAGCTTACCCCCGAACCCCAAAAACAAAAAGAAGTTTGAAAAAAAAAAAAAAAAGACTTGTTTTATTTTTTTAGCATTAGTGAAATTAGTAAATCAGATTTTTCTCCCAGAATGTCGGTTTGGTCATGGCACTGACATGGCGGAGCCAGGAACACACAAAAAAAAAGTTAGTCAAATCAGCCCAAAAAAATTTCAATTTTGAACCCACTGCTTTTTCAAAAGTGAAGCCCTTTTCATACTTAACTTACGGACTTTTTTACTTTCAAAAAGTTAAAATAACATTTAACTTGTTAAAATAACTTTTTAATCAAGCTAAAAAAGATTCGGCTCGAAAAATAGCCATTTTTGCTCGAAAAAAGTAATATTGACTAGAATAGTGTTAATTTAAGTTAGATATTGCAAATCTATGCAAACTGTAAGCTTTTCGCGGATGATTTTAAACTTTACAAAATGATCTCTAACAAGTCTGACTGTGACCTTCTTCAATCGGACTTAAACAGGGCAGTGCGTTGGTCGGTACAAAATAAGTTATTTTTGAATGACAGAAAGTGTAAATTCATCAACTTTCACCGGAAAAAGCGTCCTACCGAGTTTAATTATAAAATCGCAGATAAATCCGTCGATCAAGTTGTTGAGTTTCGGGATCTTGGTATTCTGTTTGACCAGCGAGTTGAGTTTAAAGACCATATGGTTGATATTGTAAACAGAACTTATAAATCTGTGGGCTTCTTGAAACGAAATTCCAGATCTTTTACGTATAATTCAATTAAAATTCTTTACAACTTGCTGATCAGGCCGAAACTGGAGTACGGAGCATTAATATGGGCTCCTTCACAGGCTAACTATATCCAAATGCTTGAATCCCTCCAGCGTACTGTCCTTAAGTACCTATATTTTAAAAAATATAAAAGATCCGCGCCTGTTGACATAACAACCACTTGCCTCCTTGGGGAGTTCCAGATGGAAAGGCTCGAGATTCGGCGTAATTTCATTCGGCTTGGCTTTCTTAACGATCTTATTGGTGGCAACATAGACGATCCCGCGTTGCTTTCCTTGCTGCCATTCCGAGTACCGTATAACCGCACTAGGTCGACGAACAACGAGCCTGGTTTTTTGTTACCTCGCTCAGGAATCATGAAACAGTCTCCTATGTACTCGGCAATGGAGGCATGGAATTTGCATCGCGGTCTCCTCCCAGAACTTGATTTTACAACTAAAAAAAATTACTTGAAGAAGCTTCTGTTTAGGCCGACTCCGGACGCTTAGATTTGTTTGTTACTTTCATCTTTTTTTTTTTTTTCACTTTATATTGTTTTGTTTTATTTTATTTCATTTTATTTTGTTTTGTCATACCGGTTTTTTTTTTTTTTTTTTTTTTTTTATTATACTTAACTAATGTAGCTGTTGTTATCAAAAGAACAGTAATAAATAAATAAATAAATAAATATTAGCACTGGGTTCAAAATTGGCTTATTTTTAGCAGATTTTACAAGACTATTTTTTTGTGTGAATATTTTAAGGTGGGTCTTTACACTTGGCTAATATATTGGATTTCGATGAAACTTTAAAAAGAGGTTCATACTAGCATCAGAACACCTCCGATTTTTTTTTAGAATTTTTGGCCACTTAGATTTGAAGATATAAATTACATTATCCTTATGGGATTTCACTTAAAAATCGGCCCCGTTTTTCTAAAACACTACAATTTTTTATTTTTGAAATATAAGACATTAAAAAACGACGGTTGGGGTGAAAGTATTACAGCTAAGATTGTTAATTTATCGATGATTTTAGCCATTCACCATCCCAAAACTGAAATATTAACAATTAATTGGCCTAAAATCCAAAATCTTGTCTTTTCACCGGAGCCATGTTGAAAATTCGTCAAAATCATCCGCTTGGAATCAGTTCGTTTTGTAAACAAACTTTTGTTTACTATTCGTAAAGCCTTTTAATTTTACAGAATATCACGCTGCCATTTGATTAACGGGTCCAGTTAAGTAAAAAATCTTGGCAGAAACCATTTTAAGAGACAAAAACTAAATAAAACCCTTTAAATAACTTTATAAACAAAACGCCATTTTGGCATTTGTTTTTGAACTTTGCAAAAAAAAGAATCTTATGATTGGTTGAGTTTTGAAAAATGTTATGTCCGAATTAAGTGTAAAGACCCACCTTAAAATCTAAAGCTTCCCTATAATCATCACACATATAAATAATTGGACTAAGTTTTTTCAAGGTGCCGAAATAATGTGATCCGCTTCAGACTTTGAGATTTTCCAAGTAGATACTGAAAAAGCTGCTGGGAATACCTTTTTCATTTTTTGTCCCAATGACACGCATAAAATCAATATAATTCTGAAATCTATCCCTCGTTTCCCATAAGAAAATGTCCCAGTACTCGCTATTAAACCGGGTTCCCTTTTCCATGCTCCCTCTCTTCCGCCGTTGAAAATTTTGGGTTTTTTTTTTCGAATTAAATGAAACCCAAATTATTTTGTTGCCCATTTTTTCGATGTGTAATCAGCATTATTTTAAAAATAGAAAAAAACAAAAAAAACGACCCTTATGAAACGTTGCTATCGGTTTTTTTTAAAAAAAAAAAAAAGCGACCGAGACTCGAATAGTCTTTTTGGACCGATTTTTCGCTACCCAGTTTTTTTAAAAATCTCGGCAGTTTTTTAAACTGGCGGATAAAAATGAAATGTCGATAGTTTTTTAAATTTTTTCGATAATTTTTTGAAAAGTTTTTCGGTAATTTTTTCAATAGCTTTTCCCATTTTTTCCCATTTTTCAGAGAGGTATAAGTTTTTTGAAAAACTTGCGAGTTTTCCAAATGAGTCGATGGTTTCATGTCAAAAAGCTATTGAGATGTGAAGCTTTTTGAAAAACTTGCGAGTTTTCAAAAGGAGTCGATGGTTTCATGTCAAAAAGCTACTGAGATGTAGAGTTTTCCAAATGAGTCGATGGTTTCATGTCAAAAAGCTACTGAGATGTAAAGCTTTTTGAAAAACTTGCGAGTTTTCAAAAGGAGTCGATGGTTTCATGTCAAAAAGCTATTGAGAGTTTAATAAGCCACCGAAACCGAAAGCAAACCACCGGAACCAATAATTTTTTTTACATTTCCGATAGCGACGTTTCATAAGGGAATGCGGAATCAAAAAAAAAGAAGAAGAAATTGGAGGAGAAAATGGCGTTTAAGCCGATTTTGTTTTCGTATTTTGACGGGTTTAAAAATTAATTTTGGTTCCGAGGACTGAAAAATAATAATAAAAAAGATTCTTCCATTCTCCCTGATTATTTCCTTAAAAGGTTCATCAGATTTTTTTGACTAGGTTAGTTTTTTTTTTTTTTTTTTTTTTTTTTTTTTTTAATTCTCAAAAATTCTTGAATAAGGGAAGAGATGGAAAATGGAAAATTTTCTGAGAATGAAAAGTTTATTGAAAATGCCGGATGATATGGGTTACCTAATTATTTTTAAAAAATATTACAGTACAAAAATTCCGGTGAATGTTAACTAATTTTTTTATTTTTTTTATTTTCAGGTAAGAATCGCTCCTTGTCGATACGGAAAAAGTAATTTATTTAGATGGAGAATTCCACCTAAGTGAGTAACCCGCAAAGGAATTTCATTTCATTTTGATAATCTATCGCCCAAATAATAAAAAGAAGTGCCCTAATGTAACGAGTTATATGATTAAACTCTGCATTATGTAAAAAGAAAAAGAAGATTTAAGAAAAAAAAAAAAAAAAAAAAAAAAAAGGATGGGCTTTAATTTTCAAAGGCCATAAGGAAAATACTTTTTTGAATGTTGGCATGAATAAATAAACGGAGAAAAGAATCGGTGGCGTGGGAAAATGAAATGTGAATCTTTTATTGTCATTAATCTTGATGGAAAATCAGAGGCATTCATAATTAATTAATTAATTAACGAATTAATTAAGTAATAGAAAATAAAGGGGCATCCGGACGCGAAAACAAACGCAGATGCAACAAAAACCGAGGGGAAAGCCTTTTTATATATTTTGCCCAACTTTATATTATTTTTTTAACTTTTAGGGATTTCGAGAAAAAGGGCTGCGAGTACTTTCGAGTAAAAACCGGAGGCCGGGTTTCCTTTTTGCGCGGGACGGGTCGCGAAAGCAGGCGGCGAGCTTCGAAAAGCTTTCAGTGACGCTTTCGCCTTCGCGGAGGACGCTCGCTCAGTGTTGTTCTCTTTCGTTATATTCCATTACCGTTCGTCCCACTCAGGATTAACACGTTTTTCATCTTTGTTTCTGTTTCGACGACTATCACGACTAACAAGATAATAATAATGATGATGATGATGAAATTTATTTGTTTTTAGTAATTTATCCCCTTTTTTTAAGTAAAAAAAAATTTACCGGTGCTAGTTTTGTTATTTAGTGATAATATCAGTGTGTGTTATTATGTTGTCGAGTTTGGTTTTTACTAATTTTCTTGGTTTTGATTCTAAACTATTAAAATGAATGCCGGGAGCTCATGCGGTAATTTTAGGCGTCCAAAATTCTTAATACTTTTTCGGTTCCTTTTCAATCGGCAAAAAGTTACCACAAATGATGGTACCAGGAGCTTTGTTTATGCCATGAAATGCTTTTTTTTTTTTTTTCCTCTCAAAAAAGAATCCAAACGGGTTTTAACGGATAAGACCCCCCTCCGGACGGTAAAGAAGAAAACGGGGAAGAAAAACGGAAACGGAGATAGTCGTACCTAAAGCGCGAATATGGAGGAACCGAAGAAGACAACGTTTTTGTTAATCTCGTGAAAGATAAACTTGTTTCATCTTCGCTAAATAGGTTTTCGGTTCTGACATGGAAAAGCTCTCTACTCAATTTATCATAACCCCTCCCCCCCTCCGTTTACCCCACTCATAATGGAAATAATATTCTTCGTATTTTTTACGGTCCTTCGTGATTTCTCGAAATGGATCTGCCGCATTCATGATGTTTTCAGGTTATTATACGTGCTCCTCTCTCCTATTTCATATTTTACGGTCTCGACTAGCGTTTTCGACTCCAACATTTTACCTTTTCGACCCTTTCCCTCCGCCTCCCCCCCCCCCCCCTTCTCTCTCTTTTTTTTTTGTCGTTTTAATAAAAAGATTTCCCATCGATTCGCGAGGAAGGAAACAAACTAATTTAATAATTAGGAAAAGTAATTAATCGAAAACATATGGTAAACCGATTTCCTCGGCTTAAGGGATTAGTCGATATGAAATGAAAATCCTTTTTTGACTGACGTTTAGAATTTACAAAGCTGAGCCACATTTCATTTTACACGGTGCCAGCCATAAATCTGCTCGGTCTGCTTTAATTACCCCGGATCCTTTCGATAAAACGATGAGAAAATAGCGATAATTTTTTATTTCTACAATTTTTGTCTTTACAAACAATAAGGAAAAAAAAAAGGAGAGAAAAACGACGATTTCTTTTTGTTGTAAAACTTTGGCCGTAATAGTTTTAAATGCAAACTTTTACTGCGTTTTATAGACTGTCGTTAGCTTTAGAAAACCGGAGGTGCAGATAAACAAGAACAAGCCTTTTTTGGAAATAAAAAACAAAAAACTTATTTAATTTTTTTTTTTTTTTTTTTTTTTTTTTTTTTTTTCGTTGAAATCTGTTTATTAATTTTTAAGTTTCTCGAACTGGTCCATGGCGGAAAGAAGGATAAAAAGAAAAAAAGGACGTTTCGTCGCCCCCGATCCTGACCCCAGAAGGAAACTCTGCCTAATTGACGTAGACGTTCCATTTTTATCGACCTTTCTCCTTTTATATTCCCCCATAAAGTCAAAATTGATTTAGACGTTACTTCGTGTACCATTCTAAAAGCTTTTGCAACGTTCATTTTCAATTTTCATGCGTGTTCAATTTCACTTATCGGTCGAGGCCCGCCGTCCTTTTTTTATTCCTCTTTTTTTGTCTTTTAACTTTCCAGTGAAAGAAAAAAAAAACTGACGTTTTGTTGGGGGGGAGGTTTCCTTCCCCCCCCCCCCCCATTTCTCCTAACAAGTGAGATCGATCTGTTAATGTAAATCTGGCAGATTAATTTTAATGTCGTGACCGAGTACATTACAAATAAGTGGTTATACTGGTAGGCGGGATTCAAATATTCTGATACCTCTTTTTTTTCTCCGGTCGTCATTTTCCCACACGAATGCCGATACTTTTCTCGAAAATTTAGGTACAAGAGCAAGATTAGGCAAAGCGATGGCATTTTCCTCCTCAAAGCATTTCGGACGTAATGGCTCCAGGGAAAATAATTTAAATTACTTGAAACTCTGTCGATTTTAAAAAATGCGATCGCCAAGCCGAAGAGTCAAGGATTCTATTAATTAATTAGCTATCGAAAGCGTGATTTTGAATATAGTAACACAAGAAAAAGTTTTCAGGTGGATCTCCAAATATAAAAAAATAAAGGAAAGGAAAAAAAAAAAAAAAAAAAAAAAAAAAAAAACGAGATGAAAACAGTTTGGAAAAAGAAAAAATTGGAGGAGGCACAAATGGAATATATTTTTGTTGTATATCTCAAGGAAGTAAATATGCATGAATCAAGCTGAATTTATTTAAAATTTGTCCATGTAGGTGATCATGTGGTGGCCCTTGGGACTGGTGCCTCTCTTCGTACTCTACGATGTCACCAGAATCGTCGCTGAGGGTGAGTCTCTTTTTTTATTCTATATTTTTTTTCTTTTTTTCTAATTTTTTCGGTGTCGTGATATTTTTTATCGCCTTTTTTAAAGTTATTTGGTATCGATTCCAAAGGTGGAATTTTAGAATTAATCCTTGTGCAGAAATGGATTCGTATTATAACGAATCCCTGTTATAGATTTTCACTCGATTCCGTCAAAAGGTTGACGGGTGTCGAAGAAATTCTTTTTTTTAAACTCGATACCGCATTATTTTTCGTTTGAAAAAGATAGGAGTGTTTCTTTTTCTCTTTATTAACCCTTGATCGGTTAGGTTTCATGTAAAAATGTTGAGAAAGGCGATAAATACACGACTTATCATTAAAATGATTCCTGTTGTTTGAAATCGTCTATAATGCAATTGCCATGGCGTTGTTCTCGGAGGAAGGAGAACCGGGATTTAATATACGATAAAAAGGTATTTTTCGGAGAAATTCCGGGGCAAGTTTTAATCCTCTTTGATCGTTTGCGAAATTACAGGAGAAGGACACGAGAAGACTACTTTCATTAAGTGATAAAGGTGTGGCCTGGAAACTTGTTTAATGCGAGTTTGTGAAAATTCGACGTAGGAATCGTTTTGCCCCACGATATAATATTACCATATATTGCTTAACTTGGATTTCGTTATCTCGAGAGTGTAGTTTAACCCGGTTTTGTCTTGAAACAACCAGTCGAATCCTATTAGTATGCCGAAAGGAAAAAGGTTTTTTCCCTCGCCGATGAATAGCGTATGATTAACCAAATAACTAAATAAAAGAAATATGAAGCGTACACCGGGCACCGGGCGCGGTTTTAGGCGCCGGAAACGTTTCCGAGAATCGACGGCGATCTCGGATACGGAAAAGATCACGTTCTACGGCAGGTGTACGGCGATCGCCGATCCGCGCTATTAGCCACACGTGCATCCCGAAAACGTTTCCGGACTTTTAAATTTCCCTCTCTTTTCCGAAACTAACACTCGATATCTCGGCATCCTCGGAACATCTTCAACTTTTCTTATTTCCATTTTTTTTTCTCTTTCTCTCTCTTAACTCGATTCAAAGTGGAAGATTTTCCGGATCGTTTTATTTTTATTCTTTTTTTTTTCATCTGGATCGCGTCGAGACGGGTCGGTCGCAAGAACGCGTTTTTTTTTTTTTTTTTTTTTTATAAAGAGAAAAGAAAGGTTCTTGCCGTTTACTGCCGTTTACCGGAACGGTTTTAATTTTTACCTTTTTATGTGAACCTTTCCTAAATGATTTACGTCAGCTTGTTTAGCGTTTTTGTTGTTGTTCGACTTTATCCGGGTTCGGTCGACGAGATAAAAAAAGAGGGAAAGGAAGGGGGGGGAGGGGAAGAGAAGTTTTCGCGAGTCTAAAAAGTTTTACCCTATGCGATCGGACCTTTTCTCCTCGTCCGGTTTTTCGAAATAAGGCTTCGGAGGATTTTCGTTGCGAAAAACGAGCTCTTCTGCGACGTGCGGAGGTTTCCTCCCCGCTTTTCCTGTCCTACTCGTTTTCTATGCAAATTTCGGCTTCGCCCCATCACGCATATCTCCCCGTCGAATGTGCTTTTCCGTTCCTATTTACATAGTTTCGTTTTCGGTAGACTCCCCGATCGAATAAATAAGAGGTCGGGGTTGCTCGGCAACCTTTTTGCAACAACTCCAAGTGTCTGGATACCGCAATGTTAGATACCGGATTTTTTTTAGGGGTGGGGGACCCGGCCAACTCTTGCCAAGTAACGAACCTATTGTTCTCGTTTAATTAAATAACGTTTGTTTTTCGTATCGTCGATTTGTCGCGACCCGTGCGATTCCTTTCTCGCCCAAAACCTTTTTTTTTTTTTTTTTTTCTAAATTTCTTCTTTTCTTTTTAATCCGGGTTCCCTCGAAAATAAAGCCGTTCAAAATATCTTGCGAAATAATTGAAAAAGAGAACGAGATTAAGAGCTGTGAAATAATTTGAATATTAAAGGGTTGAACGGTGCTTATTCATCCCTTAAGTAAACATCCACCCTCGAGCAGCCGGAACTTAAAATTCATCTCGTAAAACATACTGAAAAGTATCTTTTTATAATAGCGAACGAGTTTTTTTTTCTTTTTCTTTTTCTCTCCTTTTTTTCTTTTTTTTTTTTTTTACCCAGTTCCGGAAAATTTTGGTTTAAACGCTCGATTCAGTTGGGAAAATCGATGAGACCAGGAATTTTACGATCCCAAACAAATTAAATGATAAAAAGGATAAAAAAAAAAAAAAAAAAAAAAAAAAAAAAAAAAATGACAGGTAAAAACACCCTTAAACGATATTTGCTCGGAATACTTATCGTGATTAAATACTGTATTAGATGACAACTGTAACATTAGAGTAATCACATTATTTCATCGTAATGAGTGCAACAGATGTAGGTCGTCGTCGAAAAACGTCGGCCCATTAGCTAATGAGAAAAGGTTGTTGTGTTTGCATCGCATCGATCCGTCCGTCCGTCCGTCAGTCCATCCGTCGGTTAAGAGCCCGAGGTTCGGGTCGGTGGGAAGGAAAGGAAAGGATCGTTTCTCAATTAATAAAAATATCGAAAAATTAAAAATCGATGCCTATGATGTATATGTGCCGGGAAAAGTTTTACGAAGGACGAGTCGCGATCGTAAACGATTCGGTCCGAACCGGAAGAGAAGACGCGCGGAGGGACGGAGGAAAACCTCGGAAGGGGAGGATGGATGGATGGATGGATGGATGGATGGAGGGAGGGAGGGAGGGGCGGGGTGAATAATAAGAAGGGAAGAGCGGATAAATGCGAGTTTGACACGCGAGTCTTGGTCAGCGCAAGAAAGCCAAGGAGTGGAAAAGTGGAAAAAGCTTTTCTTTTTCGACACAAATCTTTTCTGCTTTCTATACCGGCACTTAAACTATAATTTATTGTCATTTTCTTACACGACTTTCTTGAATGCTCTTTACCGGGATTCTTGTTTTTTATTGTCTCGCGATATAGCTGCAGACGAGTCGCTTTCTAACTCGGATTTATGCTCCTCTTTCTCCTTACTTTGTCACGTCGGATTTTTTTTTTTTGACCTCCGGCTATCACGTTTTAACACAATTTTTTTTTTTTTTTTTTTGTGTGAAAACACAAAGAAAGAGGTAACTTGCTTTTGGATTTATTAACTCGATGAAGTGCCGAATCGGTTATATGTCGAATTCAAAAAAAATGGAAAGTTTTCCAATTTTCCGTATTGGCCAAATCCCTTGTTGAGTGAGTAAATGTTTTGTATGATTGGCGTAATTGATATTTCACTGCTTAGAAGTATTTTTAACTTTTTCCAAATGATTGTAATATTGACCAATAGAAGTGGTAAAATATGATTCCTGTGTTTAGCTTATAGGGATATTTTTTTATTTAAAATATTGTAGAAACTATTGAATACAAAATCCTATGTTTTTATCTGTGAAAAATTGTTAGTTTTCATACAATAAAAAGGTCTCTCAATGTGGAACGGTCAAATCAAAATTATTATTAAAAATTTTAAAAATCAACTAGCTCAAAAACCTATGAACCCAAAATTTTAATCTCTCACGTATTGTACTGAAAGTATTTTTCAATAAAAGCATTGCGGGTTACGTATACTGCGTAAATAGTTAAGGTACTTGATATGTCGGGTATTATATTTTTGTCATAAGGTGGTAAGGGTCGCCGAGAAAATGATATAAGCGGTAGTAAACTACAAACTTTATTGGCAAAACGGAATTCACATAACTGAATCTGCTGATTTTTGGTTGGAAAAAAAAAAAACCTCTCCACGACGGACACACATCCCATTAAAATACATACCGTTTGCTTCCGGGTTATCAAGGAGGAGGCAGTTATAAAGTTTAAAAAGGAGTAGAAATGCACGGATTCCATTGATGCACATTTGTAACGCTTTCTCGTGTTGTTAAACCGATCAAGTTATGTTAAAAAAATTAAAATTATCAGATGGGCCACTTGGATTGCAAGTAATTGTGCTTCCTGATTTAAGAATACATATCCGTTCCTCCTTTCCCTTTTGTGGGGGGGAGAGCTCATAGACTAAGTATGCTGTAGAAATCAGCTCCAAAACTGACTGCATATTAAGGTGTCCCTTATTTTTCCAAGTTTCTTCACAAATAGTAAAACTGCCTTTTTGATAGAGCACTAATTAGGCTAATTTTTTTCCTTTGACAGTAGTCGCTTGTTGGGTTCAGTCTAGGTCAAATGCTCTAAAGCTTATATTCTTGCCACCTTTTTGTAAAAGTTGAATTCTTAAAATCTCTCAACATGCCATATCCCGAGGGCTGAGAGGCTTAAATGTTACCTCAGGGGAATTGAGCCTTTTTCGTCCACTTCCTGGTTGTTGGGTCAGAAGGTAAAATTTTGGAAAAGCTCGAACACGCTTTCCCGTAAAATAACATTGAAAAAAAAATGTGAAAAGTGATTTCGAAATAGTATTTTTCAATACAAGTCGTTTGCATTTCTTGGATTGAAAGATATTTTTTATCACAAGGTACGGTGTAAAATAGTCTGTAAATAAACTGACTAGGACTGAAAAGTGGACTTTTCAGTACCGTGTGATGAAAAATAATTACGCTTTGGGGGAGAGGGGTCGGGGACTGGTAAAATGTTACGTAAGCGCAAAATAATGGATTCTAAGGGGTGGTTTGGGACCGATATCTTATGTAAAAAATGGGGGAGGGAGTTTTTATAAAACTTACTTTAGGTTACATTTGGATGAAGGAAAGTGCGTTGCTCAATTTGAAAGTTTTGAAATTGATGGTTACGAAATGCGAAATCTTTTAAAAGTATTACCCGTGTTAATTTGGGTTGCTATATTCGCAGTTTCTTATGGGTTAACGAAAGAAACATAAATCCAAGAAGCGATGACACTTTAATAAAAATAAAGGAAGGGAAAAAAAGAAAAGAGAAAAATGTGAAAAAATAAAAATCAGGATAAAAAAGAAAATGAAACTTGTCAAGATAACGTCGGGCTCATTTCACGGCCCGCCAACTTCCAATACCGGCTGAGAACTTTTTTTTTTTTTTCTTTTTCTCCTCGCCGAGGTACGGGCGATCGCGACCGAAGAAAAAAATTTCCCTTTAGGTACTTGGTTATTCGCGCACTTTATTTATTTTCTTTCCGCGATGAAATAAAGGAAAAATTGCCAAGCACGGACGCCTTCCAAAGGTGAAAATTGTAAAAGGTTTTTGATTATTAGCTCCCGTAATTATTCTTGTAAGAGTTAATAATCGTTGGTTTTCAAAGCGTGCATGATTTTCCTCGGTTCGGTGCTCAAAACAATGGCATTTAAATAAAATGATAGCATTCTGGTTAATTGTTACTTGTTTTCTTATTTATTTTTTATTTTTTTTTTTCCCTCCCTTAATAACATTTAATTTAAAATTTCCTTTTCGAATTTTATTTTAAAAGACCGAGGAAAAACCAAAAAAGGAAATTAGGATTTGAGAAGATATCGTTTATTAGTTTAGTTTGGTTAGATAAGTCCTCCGGGAACTCCGGTCGGCGTTTGGTTTTTTCGGTAAGCAATAAAAATTAGGGTGACCGGGAGAAACGGAAACGTCCGCGACTAGGACAAAAGAAGGCCAGGGCTTTTTCGGTCGCCTTACCGGGTTTATTTGTCTCCGGTATTTTTCCTCCGGACCCTTGCTCTTCCCGAGGGATCCCATCTCCGACCGTCCCGGTTTATTCTCTCGAGACTCCACGGAGTCGGAATAGCCGTCACATGTCTTTACCACAACACTCTCGTTTTACTCTTTATTTTATTTTGTTTTTACCATTGATTGTCGGAAAGTTCATTTTTTCCCTTGCATGTAAGAAATGTGGATTATTTTGATTTTAGGTCCGTAACCAACGTTAACGATGTCTTTGTATAATAAAATTTTTTCCGTTGCTTTTCTTTTTTTTTTTTTTTTCATTTCGAGTTATTTCATTTATCCTGTTGGCTGTCAAGTTTTTAACTGTAGTACGTCAGCCGAAGCGATTCTCTTATCTTTGGTTAACTTGCCGTAAATTGCAATCCACCTTCTCGTGAGATGCCACATTTCTTTCTTTCCTTTTTCTTTTTATTTTATCTCCGTTTTAACAACTCCATCTTCATTACCTTTTATTTTGTTTTCCTTGCTTTAGTAGATTAATTGTCGAAGGAATCGAAAAAGATTTTAAGGTTTCATTCGACCTTTTCCTACGAGTTTTACCAAGTAAGAGACATTTTAAGGGCGATACCTAAAAAAAAATAAAAAGATGAAACAAAGAAGTAGAAAAAGTTGGAAGGAAGGAAAAAGAGGCAGTAGTGATTGCTGCAAGATGAACGACAGACAACCAGACTGGTAAAGTGAAACGATTCATGAATTTTGAATGGTTTATTTTGCGAAGTTGATGTCTCGTACATTATATCGGGACTACGCTTGGGAGTTTCACCGTAAATGGAACATAGTACCGCAAAACTAGGTCACACATCATTCTAACCATTGTTTAATACGTTCCCGAGATATTTGTCGAAACTAAGAAAAGTTTAAAAATATCCTATAGATTAACAAGGATTGGCTCAAAAGTGACCGGCCTATATGATATCCTTGGTTAGTCACCGCCATCGTTTAAAATCTGGAAATTCCAAAAATATTCTTTGAAAAACTTGGAAAAATTTTTAAAAATATAAATATAGCATACACATTTCGCAGTAGTGCAGCACTCCTTTTTTACGGTTTTGCTCTTCTCCTTTAAGATGCCTTGACTATCAGATATATTTTCGATTCGTCTTTTAATTTTTTGTCCGGTATTTCAAGTTTCCCCTTGTTCTTTGAAATGATCTTTGACATGATGTGTAATTTCCCTGTGAATCAGTGCAATGAGATAAAATCAGATTACCGGTATACTTAATATTATTGTAACCGGTTGTAGGAATTTCCATTTTTCAATTTTTAATAATATGATGATTGAAACCTGTTAAAAATGCTAAAGTCAAAATTTTAAGTGTCATCCCATTGTTTTTGAACCGGAGCAAAAAGCAGTGAGGCTTTTAAAAGCTCTACATGGCCTAAAACCCGTCTTTTGGGACCTTAGCCATTTTCAAATTGTAAAAGAGTTTCAATTACAACTTAAATATTTTTACAGTATGCGCTTTCCTCAAGATATGATTTACTCTAAATTTATTTTTCCTTTGTTTCTTTCTCTCTCTCTTTCTATGCTCGGATGACGGTCGACCTATGGAAAACCCTCAAAAGGCGTTCCTTTTTCAATTTATTTGGATCGAATTTTTTTTTACGATGATGCCTATTCCATCTCGAGTTTATAGAGCCGATCCCGATCGGTCGAGAAATGCGATTCTTTTCTGTTTGCTCCACAAAGGAAATCAAAGTTTCGCGAGTTGAATTTAGGATTCGAAATCGCTCAGACGAGACGTCTTTAAAATAAAAGAAAAAAAAAGGAGGTTAAATTTCTCCCTTATTCAAATTGTCGAAAAGATGGATTTCTCTTTACTTTTTCTTGGCTTTCCGTTATTTATCGCTGTCGTCACGCTAAATTTCAATTAATTCCGTGTGTTTTTAATAAGTTAATCTCTCGGTAAAATACATTTTCGAGGGCGTTATAGCAGATGAGCACGACATGCAATATTATTTACTGCTGATAACGAACGTAAATGACAAATATTTAAACGTGGTCACGTCGAACTCGTTTCCTAGTAAAAGGATTCTTTTTTTTTCTCTCTCTTTAAAAACGATAAATGCAAAAAGGTCACGGTAACTTCTTTTGTTTTCAGCCTTCAAGATATTTTATAAATAAAGAAAGAAAAAAAAAATAGGAAATTTGATTATCCCCGGTAAAGAAGGGGAAAAAAGTGAAGAAGTCGTCGTCGTCTTCGAGCTCTTCGGGAAACCGAACGTCACTTAAAGAAAAAGAATCGGCGGCTTTTAAAAAGAAGATGGAACCTTTGGAAGGAGCGAGAAAAGGCCCGTCATTTGAGATTCTCTTGTTTGCTTTTTCTTTTTTTTGTTTCTTCCTTTGCTCGAGAACGTCTTATATCTCGGAGGGGGTGCATAAGGACCGCGTTACGTTTTAAAATCGGCCGAGGAATCGGAAGAGACATAGCTTCCGATTCCGATTTCCGGATCCTAACTTTCTTTTCTTTTCTCTTCTCTTAAAAGTTTGCAACAAGTTCTAACCTGCTTTTAAAAAGACGTGAGTTATACTCGATGTGACCGCACAAGTTTCCTGCTAAAGTTTTACTTGGACGGGTCGAGTTTTCCTTCTTTCCAATCCTATTATGATCATAATTTATCGATAAAAGTTTGTATCAAAATTGATCTTTTGCCATTGGAAGGAAAAGCGGATGGAGGAGGAGGAGGATTTTATACGATATTCAAACTTGTGTAATTTTTTACCGTTTTTTCCCCCCCGAAATGTGGAATATGAATTGCATTGCAATTCGGTTTTTTTTTTCTTTTTTGTTTTGCTAAAGAATGGAGGCTTAATTTGCGACGAAACTTTTTTTTTGTTAATAAAAATGTTAAAATCACCGAGAAAGGAGACGTTCCCCCAAATCTTTTTGCGGAATCGAATTAGTTTTTATGCGTAAAAAATTATAGTTAACTTACGGAAAGGAAATTTTCGACTTTCCTAAATGAGTTTTCTTGTTTTGAATTAATCAGGTTTTCGAAATATTTTATTTCGTTTAATCATTTTTATCACTTCACTTTACTTTGTTATTGTCTTTCCTTAATTCCAGTCAGGTTTCCGAAAACAATTCTCAATTTAATAAATTCCTCGTCTTTTGTTCCCGGTTTCCTTGTTTCGCTTTCGATCTTAAGCAGATCCTTTTTGACGGTGGCTCTTACCTTGCGCTCGACATCTCTGCGCCGAAACTAAATGTCGCAAAAAGTTTTCTTTGTATAAAGAAAAAAAAAAATGCCGCACGAATCATTTTCTTATGTAAATGACGGGAAGAAAAGCTGCGAAGCCGCTTCATGAAATATTTACAAAGAGCAGACCCGTTAATATCGTTTTCATGCAAATGGCCACCGAGGTTTTTCCCCTCGGAGAGAAAGTTTTACCTATACTTTTATTATTACCTGCACTCGGTCCTCGTCCCCTAGACCCTCCCTCCCTCGTTGAATTTTTAAGCGGCAATTTTTCACGGTTATCAATTTCACGTCTCGCTAATCCCCGAAAAAGATAATTCGATAAATCTTATCTCGGCGACCCGAATATATCCCTTATGGAACCTCTTTTTCGTATACCGATGGAAGGAAAAAAAAAAAAAAAAAAGAAAGTGACAGTGGATAAACGGAAGGATGAGTTGCAGTCAATAAATTTAAATTAGAATCTATTTTAAATTCAAAAATCTCATAAACCTTTTGGAATCGGAAAAAAGGAAAAATGGCGTTTTTATGTTTGTTTCCTTCTTGACGAAGAATTCTCACGGGGCTTTGCCGGACTAGTATTCCGATTGAATCTCGTGGAAGACCGTTTTTCCAGTCTTTATTATAACGTCGATTTTCTTGTCGATTTTTTACTTTGGAACCCATCGGAAACGAATCAAGTATTGCGGTGAGCCACCACAATAGGCCTACTTTCTTCGTTTCTTCACTTAGTGCGGAAAATTTATTGTTTCGTTGTCCTTTGTAATGAAAAGTAGCTTACAACACAAGAACTCCAAAAGAATTGTCCGTTTTCTTTTCGAGGTTCATTCTTATCAGGGGCTGAACCCCTCCAAATAATTACCAAGTTTTCTATTCTCCAATAAATAACAAATTGAAGGAAGTCGTTACACATTTCACCCCCTGAAAGCAAGTTTAATTTACCTTCATTCTGAAAAAGTCGACATTTGACCGAAATATTAATTAATTAATTAAATTAGTTGGTTGGTTGTAGTTGAGTTTTGCGCTCCAACAAAATTACATGCAACGTGTTAAAGCCCCGGAATCGATTACCAAATGAAATAACGAAGGACAAAAACAATAAATCCGTGAAGAAAAAAAAAAAAAAAAAAAAAAAAAAAAGAGGGGAAAAGAAAAAAAGACGGGAAAAAAGCCATTAAACAAATTAATAATAACCGAGATGAAAGAAAGAGGCGAAAAAATAGACGAAGAGAGTTGATGAAATTAAGATGAAATTAAAAGCAAATTACTTTGCCTCTTTCTTGAAACATGAAATTTTAATGAAAGGAAAAGTTTGTCTGTCATATTAGCGGTTATGCGATTTCAATTTTCAGGTTAGCTTTTCTGTTAGCAGGTGTTTTAGAGAAAACCAAAATATCCTTACTCGGGTCGAGGCAACGGTTCTTTCATTAATTATATTGCATTGCACTCTCTCTCTTTTATAGGATACTTCGTCTTTTCCCTATTACTTTTTACCGTGCATTAACTTTTTCGTTTTATATTCTCGTTTGTTTTCCGACCGGTTTCTTCCGATAAGCCTTTCGGCTAAAACTTTCTCGAGGAAGACGTCGGGAAAAACCATTTATCTAATGCAAATACCATCGACCGAGCCGAATAACGCGTTATTTACCGATAAATACATACGACTTTTGTCGTAAAGTAAACTTTTTCGACTTTTGCCGAAAAACGTTTTCCTTTTCTTCTTTCCTCTCTCCTCTCTCTCCTCTCCCCTCCCCCATGCCTCAGCGTATATAGCCAATAAAAGGATTTTTAAAATCGGACCCTTAAAAATCTTTTTATTTCGACATCGAAAACGGCTTATCGGTGGGATTTCCGTCGCCTACGTTAAGACTTGGAATCTCCCAGCGAAAATTTAGTTTTGATCCAAGGAAAAGGAATATTATATGTATATACTGTATATATTTTTTTCCCTCTCAATTTTATTAGACCAAAAATTGAAAACAAGCCGAAACCCTCGTGTGGATAAACAAAATCGTAAATTTTTTTTTTTTTTTTTTGTTTCGATGCTTGAAACAACAAAAGTTCTCCTGGAGGAAAAGAAGCCTCGGGCCGACGAACCCGATTCGGACCGTTCGATACGCCTTTTTCCCGAAGGGAAGAAAAAAAAACGGGTTAAACGGAAAAGTCTCCCGATCGTCCACGGATGTTTCGATCCTTTCTTTCTTTTTTTTTTTTTTTTAATTAGATCGAGAGAAAAACAAAAACAATCGTTTCGAGAGAAAGAGATGAAAGTATGAAATCAGAGCACGACTTGTTTAAAATTACTTTCGCAAATTAAGTTATTCTTCGTAAAAATGATGTTTCTTGAGAAACTTTTTTTTTTTTTCTTTCTTTTTTAAAGTTACGTTTTTGAAATGGGTTGCCGAGTTTTTTCCCTTTTAAGTAATTTGCCACTCTTCAAAGTTGTTTATTCGTGTTCGATGCCAGGATGGTTCTTACCTATGGTTTGGGGAAGAAGAAAAAAATTTTTAGACTATTTTTTTGTTTCCACCCCAGCCACCTTAGAAATATTAAGCCGAAGAAAGGTTCTCAAGTGAAATGATTGCCTAATCAACTTCTTCCTTATGTCAGGATTGGATGGGAACAAAATCATCGACATCCATATAGGGTCAAGTAAGTACTTAAGGATGAGAATTTTCCGACAAGAGTAGTTCGACTTGGTCGGTTTTCCTTTTCCATTTTTCGTCTATTTACCGGGTCGGGGGTCGCCCCTTTTACTTTTTCCTTCCGATCTTCGTGTATATGCTTTTCCCGGTTGTTTTTCCCTGGATTTTGATTAAAATGTCGAAATTTTCTCTTTTGGCTATTTATGAATCATCCACATCTCAAATAAAATCACATCCACGCGTGTCGAACTAACGAATGTGTGCTTAGCGGTTTTTCTGGACAAAATCCCTATTTCAAAAATTCCATTCAAATGCCGGGATAACTCTCCTCACTTTGGTCGTCCCTTGCCCGGAACAGAATTTTTTTTCTCTCGTACGTGTCTAAATTTGGTTTTTTTAAGTTTTCTTGTGTTGATTTGGAGATTTTTTACACAATACATATTTTGTCAACTGAGAAAAAATTCGACCGACGTAATACCTTCTAGCATGTAACCTAATTAAGTGGTATCGAAAAACGTAAAGCGGAACTTCATTTCGGTGAAAAACCAAAAAGGAAGAGGGGGGAAAAAACACGATGAAGTTTCTAATATCTTGCGATAAGCTAAATATAAATTATGATGCAAGTCACGGAATAACAAGAGTTAAGCATAAGGGCAACTTCGCCGGTCCCTCTACATCGACCCATTTATTTCAATTTATACTTTCAACTTTGGGATCCAATAATCGTCTCATTTTTCTTTGTTATAACTTCTCATCCTCATCCTCGGATTTTAGTTACCTTTAAAAAGAGGGAAATAAAGAAAAAAGAAGGGAAAAAAAAAAAAAAAAAAAAAAAGAAATGAGGATCGCCTCGGAATCGCGGTCTAGATGCGTGCCGACCGAGTGAAAAACACGAAAGCCATACCGTATCATTAACCCGGGAAAATTAATTTGACAAGGATGTTATCCCCTGCACGAAGATGATCAATTATTCGAGAAAAAAAAAAGCGATAACGAACATGCTTAAAATCCCTGCTTTAAGGAAAAGAGGAGACGCGCGATAAAAAGTCGAAACGATTTGCCGCGATCGAAAGGAAAACGTTTTGCCCTTTGAGTCGAACGTGTTTACGCATGGATTGAATAATTAATGACGCGATGCGATGGTAAAAGTCAGGCCATTAGAATTACGTAGCAACAGTAAAAGGTATTATATGTGAGACGCATCGGGAAACGAGCTTGAATAATAGAGTATCTTGTATTTCAATTAGTGAGATTGAGAGAAAACATAATTAAAAAGCATAGAGACGAGCTTTAATTCATCGGAAAGGGTCGGAGAAACTTTGAGAAAGTAAACCTCTAACCGTTTCTGGCTATGCGATGTCAACGTTTAATTTCATTCTTCCCTCTCGACCGGTTTCGCCTTTTTTTTTTTTTTTTTTTTTTTTTTTTTTTTTTTTTTTTCTCCCGAGTTTTTTTATTTTTATTTTCTGACTCTGTCTCTGTCTCTGTCTCTGTCTCTGTCTCTCTCTCCCTCTCTCTCTCACTCTCTCTCCGGGAAAAAGTTTATTCCAAAAATAAAAATTTAAACGTGTCTTTTTTTTTTTCGAAAGCTATTGCGTCCGAATTATTCGCTTTTTAATTCGTCGAAAAGGAAGATGGGGGGATGGAAGGAAGGAAGGAAAGACAAACATCGCGGGAGGGAGTGGGAGAGGAAAAGATTAAAGAGCTCGCGGGATCATCCGGGTCCCAGGTAAGAAAAGCATCGGGATTTTACTTTTGTCAACGATTACGTTTCGCATCCGGAACTTTGGCAACCGCTTTCAAAGTGCTTTTTTAAGAGATTCTAAGCCGTTAAAATCGCAAAGCTTTTTACAAGTATCCTCTTTTAATAAGCTTTATTTCGAACTAGGACGCTTCGGTTCTTTCCTTTTCATGCACCTGACGGTTGCATCTCTTTTCTGGATAAAAAGAAAGAGAAAGAAAGAAAAAGGAAAAGGGAAACGAAAAACAAGAAATAAATTCCGGGGAAAATATGAAAAATTTCCACACAAAAGGAATAAATGTCAAATAAAAAATGGTGTTGTGAAAAAGGCATATTTTATATTTCGAAACGTCAAATGGAAAATGAGGTTTACTCTCCATAGAATTTCGATATCCTGACCTCCTCGGCACCCTAGGATTCTTGGCCTACGCGAGTGTGCGATTATCGAGTCGTCGAGTGTTTTAACGTCTTTTTTCCGCTTGTCCTCGAACGCTCGGTTCGACTTTTTCTCTTGGAACGTGCCCTTCCTTCTGAGAATCCTCGAAAAGAGACCCATATTAAGTCCTGCATTATAGACGATTCAAATTATGTACAATTTTTTCCATTTTTCAGCGTAGAATATTTGTATTTATCTCGAACCTGAGATAAATTTCAAATTTTTTTTTTTTTGTACGGGCCTTGGAGTCAAAGTTGAAAATGGTCGTTAATTACAATGTTTTAGGAACCGCTTCAAACCTATCGTCAGTCTTCCAGTTCATCGAATATTTCGCACGTAAGTTTAACTTGACGGAGGAATAACCGAGCAAGGATTCCAAGAGAGATAATTTACATGTTTATATCTAGAAATAGTAATGCGACGACCAGGTATAAAGGTAAAAAAAAAAAAGAATAACGATGAGGAAAAAAAAATTTTTGGAGACGAGAGAATAATTGATGCAAGGGAATCTTTAAAAAAATCGAGAAGGGATCGGCGGAAACGAGAGCGAATATACTACCTCGGCTCTCTTATCCGATTCGAGATTATAAATAAAACTATAAATGGATTAATAATCTGTCACCATTGTTCTAGACAGAGTTTGCATCGGAGAGAAAAAAAAAAAAGGAAGCGGGAAAGAGAGAAAGAGAGAGAAAAAAAAAGGGAAACTAGAGAAGTGCGAGGAAAAGAATGATGGTCAAAAGGATTCGGTGGTATGAAACTTTACAAAGGCGATGCTTTTACCTCGGCGTTTGAAACGACAACGTTCCCCAGAACCATTAATCGCCTCTTCTTTTTCTTTCTTGCTTTGCCCAAAACCCACCCGATCTCGTGCTTTGACAAAATAAATATAAAAGAGATTTTTAACTTACCCGAAACACCGGTTCGATTTCGCTGCCATGAAATGAAAATTAATTTGTAAATTAATTAACTAATCGGTTTCTGTGTGACAAATAATTTTACAAAAATTTTTTTTTTTTTTTTTTTTGCTTTTCTTTTTCCGTCGGAAAAACTAAAAGTTTGTATATCGGGACTAAATTACACAAATGGAAGGGAGAAGATTAAAAATCTCAATTTACATGCCGACCTAGAAATTGTTTTCATCGAGACACGTGAAAGCCGGAAAAGTCGAGTTCCATGTTTAACTTAGTCGGGGAGCGTTTCATTACGCTCTAATGTGAATTTATGATTTAATTTTCCGACGCTGCTTTTTAGATGGATTTCGCGAGGCACACGCTACTCGACCATTAGACAAAATTCGACACTGTTTTTAACCCTCTTTTTTTTCGTACCACTCTAATAATATCGTAAATAAACAATAAATAAATAAATAAATAAAGTAATCTTAATCGTTTTCCGAAAATTTTTTGAAACTTGATAAAGAACTAAATAATAATAACGACAAAAAAAAAAAAAAGTAGAAACGTTAACCTGGGGGACGATTTCGAAATAAATAAAAAGAGAAAGGGAAAGGGAAAAGTGACGCTTTTGATAAACCCGATATGTTTGAAAAGGAGAGGATTCGGTTCATTCGATCCCTCGCCTTTGATGTCCGATTTTTTTAATAGTCGAGCAATTGAACCAGATTAAAAAACGCCATGAAAAAAAAAAAAAAAAAAAAAAGCTCGGGATTTATCATTATACATCATAAAGGACGGAGGCCTACATAATTGGACTTATTATTTCAAAAGGCAACCCACCCGAATTCGGTAATTAAAAAACAAAAGGTGAAACTGTGGGAAAGCGGCACGCAACAGAGACCTTTCCACAGCGCGCCTTTCCCCCGTTATCCACTTCGGATTCGTATTCATCGGGTTATCTTAAATTGTTTTCTCTCTCGTTTTTCAATTTATGCTTTAGAATCGCGATGGCTTTTGTGTTCGTTTAAACCTTTACGCATTCTTTGAATTTTTTTATAACTTTTATGTTAATATATAATATATATATATATTTTTTTTTTTTTTTTAAATTTTCCGTTTTTTTGTCTAAATTGAATCGGGTTATAGTTTTTTCCTATTTGAAAAAAAAAGGGGATTTACGGACCTTTTTTAAAAATTAAACGAGATATTCTCTTGTTTGAAATCGGTTCGATATATTTGGACTCCCTGAAATGCGACAGCTAATTTGTACACCGTTCTAATGGTCGGCATTTGTCACGGTCGTGTGTGTCGGAGATTATCTTCGTTCCGGAGCTCATTTTACAAAATAAAATTATTATTCTTAGAGCTTAATGTCATGTGTCCCGTTAGTTACTCATACAGAAGGATTAATCTACTTCCACCTAATTTATATACTTTTTTTTTCTTTTTTACCCTCGCGGTTTTATTTTCTCCCCGGGCCGAAGTAGGAAAAAAATTGCGAGTCGACGCTCTTGGGGATATTCCGTCGGCCCATCTCGGCTTTACGACCGGATTTTGACCCGAAATTTTCTCTTTTACAGATCCTCCTCAAATCACTTTACGTCCGAAGGATCAGCAGGTGAGATCGGGTGGAATCGCTACCTTTTATTGTGCTGCAAGCGGCGATCCTCAACCCGTTTTGCAGTGGAAAAAGAACGGGAAAAGAGTATCCGGCACTCAGTCTCGCTATCTCGTTCAAACCTTTCCTCAAGTAAGTACAATGTTTAATTTTTTAAATTATGTCTCTTGAAAAATAATTCAATAGAAATGATTTTTTTTTAATGCTAAGCTTGAGAAACACATGATAAACAAATATTAAGTGAAAGTTTTTTGCATACATATGGGCATTTCCCTGAATTGCACCTAATTTTCAAACCTGTCATTTTCGAATCCTACGGATCGATTTAAGTAATTTTGCAAGAGTCATTCCAGTTAAGATAGAGGTTTTGGGGCAAGACACCAATTTCGATCAAAGTTTGAAGTGTGATAACTTATCTCCAAATTTTCATCCCTCTATAGCGTTGCTTCTTTTTGCCCCAGAGCCAAATAAATGGTTTTTGAAGGTTTTAGAAAAAAAATTCATAACTTTACCAAAGTTTAACCGATTGGAACGAACAAAGCTCAGTTTGATATTATAAAATGGTCTTTAAATGGGTGTATATGGCTGATAAAAATTCCGTTAGCAACAATTTTCTATTTAAAAAAAAAATATATATTTTCAAAATATTTTTTTGGATGCTTGAACCCCCCCCCCCCCCCTCGGCCTCGCCGTTTTCACATATGTTTTAGAGGACTTTGAGAGCTTTCAAATGCTTTTTTGGAAATTAAAATCAATTTTCGGTTTTTCGCATTTATTTCCATATTGTTACATATGGAACTTGTAGAACGAAGAAATCGTATTCTTGTGTCGAATGCTTTTTTATTCCATTCTCTCCGATTAATAACGCAGGAAATATAATATTTTTAAATAAGTGTTAGTTATATGGAAAGATAATGAAAATCGGCATTTTGTAGAGGTTTAATTAAAATTCTATTTCGCACTTAGAAAAAAGAAATATTTTTTGAACAAGTTTCGTCTTGGAAACTTAGCCGGAATGTTTCGTAGCCAAGAAAACATTCTTGGCTACAACGGACATGTTGTTTCTAGACAAGATATTTTTATTGTTTTCGCACGATTTTTAAGAAAATTTTTTGCCACAAGGCATTTTTGCTTTCGCATTAGCCATTTTTTTTCCAAATTGCTGAAACGGCTTACGCCAAAATCGCTTAGATGTTTTTAAACAACCTTACTTTTACGTGTTGTCTGCCACTGGGGGCACCGACAAAGGAAACATTAACCCCTCTTTTAGAGGGTCGTCAAATGTTCGAAAAAGTACCTAGAAAAAGAAATAGTAATAATAAACCAACATTATGGTCCCCAAAAGAAATTGAAAAAAGTTTTATAACTCTCTCTGGCCTTTGCGTCGCAGCTAAATTTTAAGTATGGCTACGATCTCACATTTATGGGGTAACAGATCTTACTTCAAGGTAATTCATATGTTGGCGTCGGTCAGAGTAAATAGAGAAAGAAGCTCTTTATTAGTTACATCATTATCTTGGAAAAAATTTGTTTTGCAGGGGTCCGAAACTTGGAAATCTTGGCCGATCGGCAATCGTCATCGAATTTATTTTAAAATCCGAAATCTGCTTCGGCACCGGCATCGGCGCTGGCACCGGGACTGGCATCTTAATTGAAAAGTCGAGATTTAATTGATTTCACAAGAAACAAGGCTGCTAGGTGGAATGCTGCCTCCATGATTCATAAAATCGACATAATATATACACATATATTATAAACATAAATAATATTCGACATCAATTGTCGGTGCTGGAATCGGAATCGGATTAGGACCCCTGTTGTTTTGAACCCCCCAGCCTAGCCCTGACTCACACACATGGACAAAGTTTAGAAAAACAATAACTTTTCGTATGAAGATGCTTATCCCGTGAGAGTTTAGGATTGTAGGGCCTTCTTTTTTTTGTCATTTTGTTTTCGTTATGATTCCCGGTGAGTTAAAATGACGGGACATATAATATTGCAGAATATCCAAATACTCTGTAGCACTCGTTTTTTTTTTTTTTTAGTAGGAATCGATCATTTCTTTTTAGGAATCAATTAAGAAATTAATGATAATCGTCACGCCTCTTTCGTTTTGGCCCTTAGACGTACTTTTTTGTGCGGCCTTTGACCACCAAATAATTAATTATTTCGATAATTTTTTATTTCAAGTAAAAAGATCCCGGATAAAGGAATCTCGCATATTTTACAAGACAATCCAATGTTATTAACTTACAAGAAATCTTATATTCGTTTGACTAAAAACGAGGGATATTTTTTCTTTGATATTTCTGTTATTAGCTTATGGGAAATAGAAAAAGAAATGAGATCATCGGATAAAAACCCCCAAAGGGATTTTTCATACGGATCCCCATAAGGATTTTCCGTGTGAATCCCCAATGGGATCCTTTTTCACTATTGCGTCCGTGAGAATTGATATACGTAGGTCGGTTTTCGCCTAAAAATCAGTTAGAAATTCCCATCTGACTCCGAACCAGGAAAACTGACTCGACTTTTAGGTAAAGCCAAGGGTTTTTCCTTCCTTTCTTTTCTCCGGAGAGTGCGAGCTGGTTCATCGAAGCAATTTTTATCCTAGATGGCGCTTTTCCTCTCCTTCCGGTACGGGTTCATTTCAGGTTAGGGGTGGACACGGGCAGGGGACTGATGGTTTAACAACGGGACGGGACGGGTCGGGACACTTAGAATCCCGAATCCCGAATCCCGTCCCGAAATTCCGAATTTTTTTTTCTTTTTTTCTTCCCTGGTTTTAGGATTTTGTATCCCCATGGTAAAAAATTTTGTTAACAACCTTAAAAGGTTGATAATATTTTTTTGGGAGTCCTTATTTAACCTTATAAAAGGGTCTACATACTCCGTATGTAACGTTTTTTGTCAGTGGCGTCATTTGGGGGTCTTGGAAGGGGGCATCATTTTCAAGATTTTTTTTTTGAGTCCAAAGGCGAGTTACTGGAAGGAAGTGCCTTTAAAACTTTATACGTTGACTAACTACATAATTAGTACGGGGTCGTGCATAAATTACGTAAGCATGCGTTAGACCCTTTTTGCACGCTTTATCCCATTTCGCCTATGCTTAGCTTATGAGTAAGATGTCAAATGGACTCCCCCCCCCCTAAATGTGCTTACGTAATTTATGTACGACCCCTACCCTATAATGCTCCCTATAGCCCTATAGCCCCCTAGGGAGTAACACAGGGAGGATATATATATAGGGAAAATATATATTAGGGTGTCCCTTATTTTGGCAATTTTCGAATTTCAAATCACGTAAGGTAAAGTACCCGAATCCGGACCAGGTCATAAGCTAAACATGTTTTCCTTTCACGGTATTACGTGTTTAGCTTATGAGCCGGTCAGGTTTAGGTGTCTGGTCAGGATTCGAGTACTTTATACCTTACCATCAAAAATTGTTCTCCTTAGTGTACTGATAAACCCGAAATGTTTTTAAATTTTTTACTCGACGGAAAAGCGTAACGGCTTGAGCTTAAAGTTCTGAAAATTGCCAACCAGGTCTGCTTACAGGTTTATTCTAGCGGGTTATGCCACAGGCAAACTATCCTGGTCGATTAGGCAAACATGCAAAGAGGATATGTTCCCAAGCATGTTGGCTGGTAAAAATTTAACAATTTAGAACGGGTTTTGTCCCGAAGTGTGCTATCTTCTCCTTTTCCCATTTTTATCCTGTTCGAATATTTTCAAAACTTAACTTGCCTAAACCTTACTGTGCAAACCTGTTGTTTGCCAGTTAGACGGTGACAGTGTATAAAATTTTCACTGGAGCGGCTATCGATCACTAATTTTCGCCTTGTTCTTTATAATTTTGGGGACTGAAACTAATTTTGTGAAGGAATAAATACCGAATAAAAAAAAATATGCAATGAGAAGTGGCCTATGATCCAATGATTCTAATCTATATATTAAAACGCTAAGACCCCCCCAAACGTATTTCCAGTCGCCCTGCAGTCCCTATCCGACCGATTTTGACGACCTTTTTTTTGAATGAAAGCTCTTGGCGCGTAGATTTGCCCAATTAGTCGGGATTTTTAAAATTTTCCCCGGTTTTCCGGAAAAGTCGGAAAAACAACCCCCAAAACCGAACTGAACACACGTAACAACTCATAAACAACCGAACCGAACACCAAAGTGGCCGATTTTTAAGATTTTTAGATTAACTACAGGGTGTCACAGAAGTTTCTGACCCCCCCTATACCAAAGTTGTTTTCCTTGATACTCTCCTAATAATATCCGAAATCGGGCTAAAGGTTATCAGTACGTTAGGTCCAAGACTCTACTTTATTCCCATGCACATTTTTTTGTTATCGGTTTCAGTTTGGCAAAATGGCGGCGTTAAATATGAAAAATGACACTTACCACTTTTTTATGAAAATTCGGTAGTGGGGTAAAAAATTAAAAAAAAATCATTTCAGTTCAAATTTATACCCTTCTCGTGCGGCTTTTCTTGAGGTTTCCAAATATCATTTCGGTTTTTTTGTCCGACCATTCTGAGCCGCGCTATTGACGGCCAAACATAGAGCGGCAAAATTTTGCCATCGCGAACACAAAATTTTTATTTGGCACTGCGATACATGTTACCCGTCCAATTTTTTATGTGGAATCCGAATATGAAGTCGGTTTTTTGATAATCAATTTCGTTTTCGAAATATTTGAACTTTTATGTTGAAAAATTTGTTTTTTTGGCATAAAAAATTTTAGGCCCTTTTTACATTAAGAAGGAGTACAAATTCTTAAATTCTGACAACATATTTCGATTCTACGGAAAAAATTGGGCTGAAATCATGTGCCATACTTAATGTTTTCATTTTATTAGAACGACAGAAAAAATTCGGAAACTTTCTCGGTATTTCTCAGCGTGCGCTAAAGTGGCACACAAGTTTCTGACCCCCCCTTTTTCATCTATTTATCATCATTTAAGTTGTATTTTACATTGGATCTTTGCAAAAATCGGTATAGAGGCAGTTGGAAGACAGGTCTTTTCAAATATGTAATAAATCTTTAAAAATTCAAAATGGCCGCTCGAATATGACGGTCAAGATATATCTTCTTAGTGATTTTAACCAAAAAAAACACAGTGCTGCTGAGGAAAAATATTATCTGACTAAAATGACAAGAAAACTGCTAATGAGGCTTTGATAGGAAATATGTCAGCTACCAAAATCCACTAAAATAAAAATCTTACCTCATCGTTCCCCCCACCCCCCACGACCCCCCCGGGTCCCTCAATTTTTTTTCAAGGCTTGTTACATATCATATGAAAGGCCATTGAAAATGCATTAAAATAAGACCTGGCCGAGGTTTATATCTTTTACCGGGACGGAGATATCGCCGTTTGAAAGGTCAAAAATTAACACTTAATTTTGGGCTACTCAAACGTCGATATCTCCGTCCCGGTAAAAGATATGAACCTCGGCCAGGTCTTATTTTAATGCATTTTCAATGGCCTTTCATATGATATGTAACAAGCCTTGAAAAAAAATTGAGGGACCCGGGGGGGTCGTGGGGGGTGGGGGGAACGATGAGGTAAGATTTTTATTTTAGTGGATTTTGGTAGCTGACATATTTCCTATCAAAGCCTCATTAGCAGTTTTCTTGTCATTTTAGTCAGATAATATTTTTCCTCAGCAGCACTGTGTTTTTTTTGGTTAAAATCACTAAGAAGATATATCTTGACCGTCATATTCGAGCGGCCATTTTGAATTTTTAAAGATTTATTACATATTTGAAAAGACCTGTCTTCCAACTGCCTCTATACCGATTTTTGCAAAGATCCAATGTAAAATACAACTTAAATGATGATAAATAGATGAAAAAGGGGGGGTCAGAAACTTGTGTGCCACTTTAGCGCACGCTGAGAAATACCGAGAAAGTTTCCGAATTTTTTCTGTCGTTCTAATAAAATGAAAACATTAAGTATGGCACATGATTTCAGCCCAATTTTTTCCGTAGAATCGAAATATGTTGTCAGAATTTAAGAATTTGTACTCCTTCTTAATGTAAAAAGGGCCTAAAATTTTTTATGCCAAAAAAACAAATTTTTCAACATAAAAGTTCAAATATTTCGAAAACGAAATTGATTATCAAAAAACCGACTTCATATTCGGATTCCACATAAAAAATTGGACGGGTAACATGTATCGCAGTGCCAAATAAAAATTTTGTGTTCGCGATGGCAAAATTTTGCCGCTCTATGTTTGGCCGTCAATAGCGCGGCTCAGAATGGTCGGACAAAAAAACCGAAATGATATTTGGAAACCTCAAGAAAAGCCGCACGAGAAGGGTATAAATTTGAACTGAAATGATTTTTTTTTAATTTTTTACCCCACTACCGAATTTTCATAAAAAAGTGGTAAGTGTCATTTTTCATATTTAACGCCGCCATTTTGCCAAACTGAAACCGATAACAAAAAAATTTGCATGGGAATAAAGTAGAGTCTTGGACCTAACGTACTGATAACCTTTAGCCCGATTTCGGATATTATTAGGAGAGTATCAAGGAAAACAACTTTGGTATAGGGGGGGTCAGAAACTTCTGTGACACCCTGTAGAAATATGAGGGCTAATAACGGAGAAATCGAGTTCGCTGTCCTCATAAAAAATCGGAGACGGGACGTATCCTACACTCTGAAAGCAGCCTGACGTCGCACTCCGCAATGTTTAATAACATCCGAAACTAACATTATTTCCGAAATTTATGGGGCCAAATTTGATTTGAAAACAATTAGTGAAACTTTCCCTAAAATAACGATTTTGTTAATTAAAAACGATCATTGCAGTATCATTAGTAACAAAATTATTGCCCTTTTATCAGGTACCTCTTGCACTTACGTAAGCATAAAAATCCTCATCACGTAAGAAAAACAAGAAATGCTCCAATATCCCACAGAATTTTAGATAGTATTGAAATTGGGTCATTGCCTCCTCATACCTTAACCCTTAAACCAGGCGCTAATGTTATTCTGTTGAGAAATTTTTGATTCCAAGGAAGGGCTTTGAAATGGGACTCGCTTGATTGTAAAAAATATGTCTGATAATATTTTAGAATTGGAAATAATTAAAAAGTTGGAAGAAGAATTCTACTTCCTCAAATTGACCTGAGACCTTCTGATTCATCAACACCTTTTCTATTCAAAAAACGTCTATTTCCTATCCGCCTTGCCTTTTACATGACAATCAATAACTCAACAAGCCCAAACTTTCCAAAAGGTCGGCGTATAGGTAACTGCCAGATACTGTTTTCAGTCATGGCCAACTCTACGTGGCCAAATCTAGAACCTCTTCCTTCGATAATCTGAGGCTGGAAGTCATTCCGAAAGTAGTAAAATTTTAAATGTCAGTTATAAAGAGGTACTGGGCAGTTAGCAACGAATGACGGGCCGTCAAATTTTGACGGGGTGGCAGCTAAAGCTTAACCTTTAAATTATCTACACACACACCTGACTTTTACAGGACCTGGAACCCTATCGCCGCGCTATAAACCTTCTTCCAATCGGGCCTCTTCTGGCAGCCAGTCGGGCACTCCCAACCTTCTCGCATCTGCCGCCGCGTTATCTTCCCACCTGATCCGTGGTCTTCCTTGAGGTAGGGACTCGTCGGTCTGCCCTCCAGGACCTGTCGGATATATCTTGACGGAGGTTGCATGAGCGACATGTCCCGCCCACTTGAGCCTTCGGGACTTAATCACACTAGTGATTAAAGGTTGCCCAGTGAGCCTTCGGATCTCGTCATTTGAACGCATGTGCACCCTGCCAGTAGTTGGATCCCTTCTAGGGCCTACAATTCGGCATAAGACCTTATTTTCGAATACCAGCAACCTCTCTTGAGCGCGGACGGTAAGGCTCCAAGTGTCACAGCCGTACGTGACTACAGGACGGATTATGGCATTATAAATGCGGAGTTTCGCTCGTCTAGATAAAACTCTACTACGAAGGAGATGGCCTAGCGCAAAAAGACAACGATTGCCACTCTGAATCCTCGACGTGACCTCAAAACTAGCGTCATTGTCGCTGGTGACATAGGATCCTAGGTACCGAAATTCGGTAACGTTCTTAAACCTAAGGTTTCCCACCTCCAGAGGTTAAATTATCTTGTCTTGCAAAATCCCTTGCCCCAAAAATTTTAAAAGAGAAGTTTGAAGGAGGGAAAGAGAATCTAGGCACTTCGTTGTCGAGACAAAATCGGCCGGTTCACCGTCCGGTTTTTAAAAAAAAATTGTTTTTTTAATTAATATTTTAAACGGTAATATTGCATTAAATGGGGCGAAACTTATACCAAATTGTTCCTTATTATTAGGAGAAGTCGAATATACATGTTAAAAATGTCGGTAAGTTTAAATTACGTCAATATTCGCAAAATTTAATGTTGTTTACATAGAAAACAAAATGGCCGATGTAAAAAAACATTAACAATCGGTTCATTTTGCGAATATTGACGTAATTTAAGCTTACCGACATATTTAACATGTATATTCAACTTCTCCTAATAATGAGGAACAATTTGGTATAAGTTTCGCCCCATTTAATGCAATATTAACGTTTAAAAATATTAATTAAAAAAACTTTTTTTTTTAAAAACCGGACGGTGAACCGGCCGGTTTTGTCTAGACCACGATCTTACATACAGGTCAGGCAACTCGGGTATCCCTCATATGGACAAAAATGTCCCCCGAAATTGAAGCAGAAGAATAGTTCACATATTGCTCGATAGATGGCTGGAGCTGTAGTTAGGGAATCACATGTTCTGCCAGCCATCATAAAAAAAAGTGTTTTGAAAGTGTTGATTGGATGGAGGGCATATCACGTGATTCCCTAACTACAGCTCCAGCCATCTATCGAGCAAAGTTTAAACTATTCTTCTGCTTCAAATTCGGGGGACACTTTTTAAGATAGCAGTTGCCTGACCTGTATGTAAGATCGTGGTCTAGACAACGAAGTGCCCTTGAATACTGACTCGATAAGAAATATATATATAATATACTTTTTTTTTTTTCTGTTTTTGACTCTAAACCGTATATTTTAGAGTCCCTCTAGCGCCTTTATTTTTTGGTCGATTTCCGCGAAATTTATATTAATCAATTCGTTTCTTCTTGTAGATTAATGTTATAGGCCTATATATAAAAAAATCAATTCCTATTGCGAAAAAAAAGAAATGACGAAAATTAAAATTCGTATCATTTTAGAGAAGTTGAATCGTGCGGTCCGGTAAAAAAAAAACCCTGGTCCATAAGCTAAGCCCGTTCTCGAGTCATCAAGTTACGTTGCACGAATTTTACTAATTTCTTCACTTGATTGTCATCGGATCGCGCATGCGCATCATTGGCCCAGTGTAACACATATGAGTCGGTGGTGGTGGTGTTTAATTTGCCAAAAAAAAAAAAAAAAATCAGGGATATCTTTGAGGTCTGACCGGATTCGGATTCCTCTCATCCAGAATAACCGGAATCCGACCTGACCCGCAAAATATTCCACCCCCTACCCTTAAAAAAAATTAATTTTGTCGGAAACAAAAAAAGCTGCGGGTCAGGCTGAAAATGAAAGAAATTTTAGCGGGTCAGCCTGGATTCGGATTCCTCTCATTCAGAGCAACCGGAATCCGAATCCAGGCTGACCCGCTAAAATTTCTTTTATTTTCTGCCTGACCCGCAGCTATTTTTTTCCGGAAGAAATTAATTTTTTTTGAGGGTAGGGGGTGGAAAATTTTTGCGGGTCAGGTCGGATTCCGGTTGTTCTGGATGAGAGGAGTTCGAATCCAGGCTGACCCGCTAAAATTTCTTTCATTTTCAGCCTGACCCGCAGCTTTTTTTGTTTCCGACGAAATTAATTTTGTTTAAGGGTAGGGGGTGGAAAATTTTTGCGGGTCAGACCGGATTCCGGTTGCTTTGAATGATAAGAATCCGAATCCAGGCTGACCCGCTAAAATTTCTTTCATTTTCAGCCTGACCCGCAGCTTTTTTTGTTTCCGACAAAATTAATTTTTTTTAAGGGTAGGGGGTGGAATATCTTTGCGGGTCAGGTCGGATTCCGGTTATTCTGGATGAGAGGAATCCGAATCCGGTCTGACCCGCAAAGATATCCCTGATTTTTTTTTTTTTTTTTTTGGCAAATTAGACACCACCGTCGGGGGTCGTTCACGTGGTTGTCAAACGGTTTTAAAAAAAATGAGTTTGTGTTATTATTTATTGGTATATAATTTTTTAATTATTATGTTCTAATGTTCGGTAAAATTCCTGCAAATAGTAAGTCTGAATCCGTGTTTTTTTGACTGGAGAAATGGGTTTAAAAATATTGAAAAAAGTGAGAGCCATTAAAAATGAGTCCATATTCATTTGATGTATAAACGTATAATATTTTTTTAATTCTTTAAGTCATTTGTTATCATTTTTTTAGAATTTTTCTTTGATTTTTAATGTCACACCAGTGACACCTCATAACCTTCTTTCTTGAGAAAGCCAAGCATGATACCAGTGGTAATAGCTATTTCTCAAAGTGGCCTTAAAATTAAAAAATAGGTCCGGTGAACCGGAACATGGCTTTATCGATCTTATGCAATGGGAAAACAAATAATTATATGTGGTTTAAGTTATTTGAATTTATGTACCAAAAAAATTGTTCCAGCTTCTTATTATTATTCTTATGAACTTAAAATGCAAGTAAATTACGATTACAAATTTAAAAATAATAGACTATTATTTAGACTACTAAATATTTTGGAGGGTTTTTCACTAAAGTCGAACTACTGACATAAGAAACCCAAATTTTGGAAACTTTATTTTGGAATCTGAAATCTCCATTCTCAAATTTTCTCAAATTAGTCAATTAACTGATTGCGAAATCTCAAATTATCATTATTTTTAAACCAAATTACCAAATTAGTTAATTGTTATATTTTTGATCAAAGATCCAAATGTTCAAAACATTTTTGAATTTTTCCAATTAGAGTACCACTTAAGCCGCAGCATTAGGAAATTAGTTAATTGCTTTATTTTTGATTCACGATCCTCATGTCCAAAGCATTTTTAAATTTTTCCGATTAGAGTACCACCTAAGCCGCAGTATAAACATAAGCAATCCGAATTTTTGAAAAATTATTTTGATTATTAAATTCGTTTCGAAATTTAAATCCTCTACCCCGAAAATATTTTCCAAAATACGGTTAGATTTTTGATCAGAGATCCATCATAGCCGCAATACGGGCATAAGGAATTCGAATTTTGGAAAAATTATTTCATATTCGGAATCCTCTACCCCGAAAATATTCTCAAAAATACGGTTATTTTTTCCTTAGCTCCCACGAGGAACCCGCCAATCAGCATCCAAATCGCTTTGATGACGTACTCGATGACGTCATATCGTGACGTTTCAAAAGTTGAGATATCGGTTTTTAGGCCTATACCCATTCTTTTAGCCCTGCTTACCGTTTCTGAACCACTCAACAGAATTTAACCAAATTTCAATGGTAGCCTATTTCGATGAATATTATACTACAGTACAAAAATTTGCCTCAATCTGTAGCTGCGTTTGCAATTTACATTAAAAACGACCTAAAAATATGAACATTTACAATCGTCATTTCCGAACGGCTTGAGCGATTTTGCTCAAAATTCTTCAGTCACCACTCACTAGACCCTTGAACACTCCGGACAAATTTCGTTTCGATCCGTTGCGTATTTTTTTCTTAAATCGGGAAACATACATATATTTTTTGTCACACACACACATACATATTTACATAAATACATACTTACACACATAAACACGGACATCATGGAGTTTTATATATTTTTGGATTCCTTGCTTCATGGGGAGTCAGAAAATATATAAAACTTGATAGGTGAAATTTTTTATGAAAACAATGCTTTTCGCCCCTGGGTCGATAAAGCAAAAAGAAAAAAATTATCCACAAAAATTCATATGACAGATGATTGTGAAAGCAGCTTTACGAAACGAAGGTTTAAAGGAATCTGATCTAAAAGAAGAATGTAGAAAAAAAGTCAACGTATACATTAACAATATTTGTAACATTTGCAAATGTCTGTTTTATCAAAGTCAGGATTAAAGTTGCTTTTGAAGAAAGAAGGTCCAATTTCAGAACCATCATCTGTTGAAGAAACTTCAGTGGAATTTTTAGTTTTCAAGGCCACTTTGGGAAATAAAATCATAAATTAAAAAAATTTTCAACAAACCTAAAACTGCTTTAAGGCAGGATTTATTGGAACCAGCTTTAAGGATTTATTGGTATGTGGAAAATCATCATTATTGACATCTTGTTTGTCTTTCTTATTAAAAGGGCTCACCAGTGTGACATTCAAAATCAAAGACAAATTCGAAAATAATAATAAAATGATTTAATGAATTTAAAATAAATAAATGTGTACATTAAATGGACGTTGACTTACATTTTATTCCTTCTCCCTGTTCCTGTCCAATACTAAAAACTTCGGAATAAAATATAAGCATTTAAAAAAATGCTGTTACAATGTTTTTATGTATTTCAAAAAATCAAATTTTAGAAAAGAACACTGAAAAGAACGGAATAATTTTTGAAGTCCCCAAATGGAAAGAGGGAAGCATTTATAAACCAACAGTTCTGTATAGTCAGGTGTCAAAAGCCTTCATTTTGACCAATATTGATTCAAAATGCAGAAAAACGTGGCTGTGATTTTAAAAGTGCAACTTGTAGCAAAATCATAGCTTGTCTCCACTTGTGATTTAAATAGAGGATCGAATTAAAGAATCGTCCATTTAAATCAAGCACCGGAAGTACTGTACCGTTCCAAATTCAAAAATTAATTCAAAATGGAGAACTCCGGGGTTTTGTTTATATTTTTGTAAATTAATTTTAGTAAATTGTAACGACTAAATGGAAAAAGAGCTTAGTATATAGGTTCTTAATTACTGAGAAACTATTTTCAGAAAAAATTATGGCTCATGCAAAAAGTTTTAGGTTTGTCGAAAGAAAAGGAAACATACAGTACTTCCGGTGCTTGATTTAAATAGACGATTGCTTTAATCCGACCATCCATTTAAGTAACTAATGGAGACAAGACATCAATATTGGTCAAAATGAAGGCTTTTGACACCTGACTACAGAACTGTTGGTTTATAAATGCTTCCCTCTTTCCATTTGGGGACTTCAAAAATTATTCCGTTCTTTTCAGTGTTCTTTAATTTCTAAAATTTGATTTTTTGAAATACATAAAAACATTGTAACAGCATTTTTTTAAATGCTTATATTTTATTTTTATTTTTTTCAGAACGGGGAAGAGAGAGTCAAAAATATGTGAGCTTTTTTTAAAAGCCTTCTCCGAAACCATAGAATTGATTATGTTTAGTCAGGTTTTGACCTGGTATTCAACTCCGTTTCGTGGGCTTAGCCTTGGGAGTTGCTCCTGTTGCAGAAAATAAATAAGATGCTAATTTTTTATATTCGGTTTTAAATCCTCGTCCTAGGAACCTTTAAACTCCCCCAATTTTTTTAACCGATTTATTTCGGAAATTTACACATTAGCAAGAGAAAAGTGGAACCTCCGGAATTTTTCTTGAGTTTACTTGATACGTGAACCTTGTACTGTTTTTTCAGGGTGGTGCCTTGCTTCGAATCGAACCCGTTCGTGCCAACAGGGACGAAGCGACGTACGAATGCGTGGCCGAAAACGGAGTAGGAGACGCAGTCACTGCCGTAGCATCTCTCGAAGTTTACGACTGTAAGTTTTTTTTTTTTTTTGTTTGCTTTTTTCACCTGGATACCGGAAAAAGGGAGAAGGAAAGGATAAAAATGTCGCTTTTTACACGCGGCACATATTAAAAAGTCAGAGATGCAAATAACGGGGAAGGGCAAAAGAAAAGGGCTCAAAACTCAAGAATTAATAACCGAAATCAAGTGGTGCCTACCGCCCTTTGTGTCAGCTGTTTTAGACGTTTTCAGATATCACATTATTATATTATTTATACAGTCGGAAACACTCCCGTTGTCGGATGCGATCTTTTTGACTGAGACCTTTATCGACGACGAGGATATCCCCCATTGTTGCATTTGGCTTTCGTCTCAAATGTATTTCATTCAGAACGTTAAATCGCTCAGAAATTTTTTAACGCACTCGCGTTTCCGGTATTTCCAAGGAAATAAATCAAGCTAATTGAAACGAAGCTCGCGGAAAACTTTTTTCAGACTTTCCAGGAAGAAAAAAAGGAAAGATTTTAAAGAAAAGGATAACGATTTAAGAAAACCGAAAGGATCGCCCGAAGCATACGAAAATTTGCAAATGGTTTAAAGGGAGGAAGGGAAAGGGGGATAAAAATAAAATATAAAAATCAAAGTAAAGGAAAGTAAATTAAAAAAAAAAGGAACGATAAGCAAAGCTTCCGTATTCCGGCGTAATGGTCGACTGTTGTTGATTTATTTATTCATTTTTTTAATTTAAAAATTAATTAGTGAAAAAAAGCAATCGCGAGAAGAAGGCTCAGGTTTGGCAGGCGAGGAGTGTTAAAAATAATAAAGAAAAAAAAAATGGACGAGACAAGCGCTCCGGAAAGTTTTGACGGATACTCGTACTCTATATCACAAGTAGAAAACTGCACTACGTGTGTGTATGTCACAAAATACATGATCGATGGAATCGTAAACAGATCAATCAACCGAGTGACTGATTGATTGATGGAAATGAATTATGATGCAGGATTGTATTGTAAATGTTCTCTCTATCTTACTTTTTCGTTTATTCTTCCGACTTTCGATCGAGGTCGCGTTCTTTTACGGTATACACTTTCAAAAAATTCATTATTCTCGACGACTTGGGTAATATCGTTACGCCGAAAAGTATTTTTTTCCCCCCAGAAAACAAAAGCGTATGTTTTTTATTTTTACTTCGAGTCGGAGCGTCTTCTATTTTGACAAGTAGGCGTCATTTTTTTCTTTCCGATAATTTTTTCGATTAGATTTAGATGTGGATTTTAATAAATTGTTTTTGGCCAAAGTGACAAAAGAATAGATGAAGAAAACATCTGGCAACTTTTCTTTTTTCAAACATTTACATTTAAAAACGGCCTATCATGTTAAGTCACCCATACCTGTATGTAGAAAATTCAAATCGCGGCTCTTACATGTATTAACCGTTTCATTGATTTCAATTTTGCCTTTGTAAACGGTATCTTCACTTATAGCTAAGGAAATAAGAAAATCGGTAAGACTGGGAGTAGATGATTTCAGGTTTTTTTTTTTAGAATCCGAAGGATGAAAAATATAAGGATTCATTTGTAATCTCTGCGAATAGAATGATCAAGGCTTATTTTGCTCAAAGATTTTTTTTCTTTTAAATGAAAATCTACAACTTATATTTTCACAGTAAACATTTAAATTTTCTAGAATCTATCATAAGCCGTGCTAAAAATGAAATAATTATTAATCGAGTTTGAATTATGGGAATTTTTTTTATTAGGGTTTTCCTTTTTTATCATACGGCATGCAGTATGATAAAACCAGGGGTCCGAAGCTCATAAAAGTTGGCCGATGCCGATGCTCGGCATCATATTTTTTTAAAAATTGAAATCGGAATCGGCATCGGAATCAGCATTGCAAAATTGCTGGTGCTGGCATCGGCATCGGCACCGGCACCGGCATCGGAATTGAAAAGTCGAGTTTTAACAAAACAATTTAATTATATTTTTGAAAAATTTAAATTTAAAAATAAAATCCAAAAATTGAAAAAAAAAACATTTAAAAATGAAATAATTTATTAAATTCAGATGTAAGAGAAAAAAAAATCCCCAATCTGAGCCCATTTGCCGCGAGGAATCGAACCCCGATCTCTCCGTTTGCCGGACGGAAGCTCTACCCTTTAAGCTACAGCTCCTGGTCAAAGACAGAAAGAATAATTCACTCTCTTATACCTAAGACTTCTAACCGAAGCATCGATCGAACCCCCCTCTAGTGGCAATAACGCGAACTTTTTTTAAAAAATACCGGAACGATTTCGTCTTCACGAGTCAAATTTAACGGAAAAGGCCGTTTTCCCTATTAATTTTTATTTCGAATTTGAAACCTAACGTTTCCTCTTTTTAACGCAAGAAGCGATAATTGAAATAATTAATTAAATTCAGATATAAGAGAGAAAAAATTCTAAAATTTGATTAAAATTTGAATCGGATTCGGCAATGGATATAGTCGATGCTTTATGGAATCGGAATCGGCATCGGGTAGTGAGTGCCGAAATCGGAATCGGAATCGAGAATTAAATAAATGAAAAGCATCGGCATCGGCATCGGCACCGGCACCGGCTTCGGACCCCTGGATAAAACCGAGTTACCGGCATACCGAGTTTTCCGATTACTTTTTTCTTTTCTTTTTTCACGTTTTGCTTCGTTTTTTCGCACGGCAACGTTTGATTAAAGAAAATAAATTCCAATGCTTTATACGTGAATTTAGAGAAGCCCCTGTTCGGTCTGAATCCCTCGGTAATATTTATTGGATTAAATATAAATACGAGATAAATGTTATACGGAGAGAGATTACGTGTTGTTAAAACTTTGATTCGGTTTTTCACCTTAAGAAATTAAGATCGCACGTGACTGATTTTGTTACAATTCAAATAAATATCTTTTCTCTTTTTTTTTTTTATTTATATTCAGTGTGCTGAAAACGTTCCGACGATTTATTTATTTATTTTATTTTATTTTATTTTTTTTTTTTTTTTTTCCTTTTTTTTTCCGTTAGCTTTTTGAAGCTAGGGTCGTCGGCTGCAGCGTTTATTTTCTTTTTCTCTTATTGCTTTGCTTTGCTTTGCTTATTAAATGCCCCAATGGAAAGTGTCCGGATTTATTTATTTATTTTATTTATTTATTTCGGTAAAAACGAAATCGATATGCGGCGTAATAAAATATTAACAAGAGACACAGACGAAGAGAGAATCGCGCGGAGGACTTTCTATTTGGGTCACGAGGAAGTTGTTTGCAATTAGCCTAATGGAAGTCAGAACTCTCGGAAATGAAGACGCTTCGAGCTAAATCAGACTACAGTCGGCTTGTTACGCAACTTAGGGGTTTTGCTTTATGCGGTGCCATCGATGGGGCGTTTGAAAAGACGTCCGAAACGAAAAATGATGTAGAAGAAGGAGAAAAAAAAAAAAAAAAAAAGTATAAAAGAAGAAAAGGAAAGGGAAAAAAAAAAATGGGGATCTCTCTTCGGTTTTGTTTTTCCTACTTACGGCCGAAAGCTATTTTTCATCGTGTTAAGACTCCCTTTACTTAACGCGGGGGTCGTGGATTTTTAAAGGGAGAGTCGTTTTCCAGTCCGAAGTATATATATAAAGGTCCCTTCGGCATCCGCGATAAACATCTTCTTTTACCGTTTTCCCGGAAAAAAGTCATTAGGTGACTCAGAGTCGTCGTTTCCGTATATCGTTGCGTTTTTCTTTCCGACTCGTCGTAAGAGTGTCTTTTATTTATTTTATTTTTTTTTTTTTTTCCTTTTTTTTTCCGTTAGCTTTTTGAAGCTAGGGTCGTCGGCTGCAGCGTTTATTTTCTTTTTCTCTTATTGCTTTGCTTTGCTTTGCTTATTAAATGCCCCAATGGAAAGTGTCCGGATTTATTTATTTATTTTATTTATTTATTTCGGTAAAAACGAAATCGATATGCGGCGTAATAAAATATTAACAAGAGACACAGACGAAGAGAGAATCGCGCGGAGGACTTTCTATTTGGGTCACGAGGAAGTTGTTTGCAATTAGCCTAATGGAAGTCAGAACTCTCGGAAATGAAGACGCTTCGAGCTAAATCAGACTACAGTCGGCTTGTTACGCAACTTAGGGGTTTTGCTTTATGCGGTGCCATCGATGGGGCGTTTGAAAAGACGTCCGAAACGAAAAATGATGTAGAAGAAGGAGAAAAAAAAAAAAAAAAAAAGTATAAAAGAAGAAAAGGAAAGGGAAAAAAAAAATGGGGATCTCTCTTCGGTTTTGTTTTTCCTACTTACGGCCGAAAGCTATTTTTCATCGTGTTAAGACTCCCTTTACTTAACGCGGGGGTCGTGGATTTTTAAAGGGAGAGTCGTTTTCCAGTCCGAAGTATATATATAAAGGTCCCTTCGGCATCCGCGATAAACATCTTCTTTTACCGTTTTCCCGGAAAAAAGTCATTAGGTGACTCAGAGTCGTCGTTTCCGTATATCGTTGCGTTTTTCTTTCCGACTCGTCGTAAGAGTGTCTTTTATTTATTTTATTTTTTATATATTTATTATTTTTCTCTCATCTTTCTTACACGCAGAGTGATTATTAAAAGCTTAATATTTTTTCCTCGGTTGATTTTTAAAGGATCGTTAAACACGAATTTTATGGCGGTAACGCATTAGCCGCCTTTTTTACCGCAGTTTGACTGGGGGATTTTTTTTTTTTTTTTTTTTTTTTTTTGTAAACAGTCCCTGACTATCGGTCCCGACCTAGTTTTTAATTTGATAAACGTGTCGAAAAATGCGATGCCCTTCCCCGGTTCAAAATTTTTCAAATGATTTTTCCCAAAAGATGTGCTTTGTTCATCGGATCGTTTCTAATTTTGAATTACGACTGCCTCGGGATTTGAAATCGATTCTTTTTAAATATTGTTTTCGGGAGTTAACTCGTGTGATTTTCTATAAAATGATTATGAACGGGAATCTTTTAAAAAGTGACGTGAGAAAATTTTACTAATTGAAGTATTCAAAATTTTGAGTCTCCGAAAGGGAAATAAGGAGTAGGCCTATGGCCAATTTTACCTTTTCCTTTTTATTTTTATTTTTTATTTTTTCTCGATCCGCTCTTTTGATGATTTGTTTCTATCGCGCTGTCTAAATTGATATCGACATCCATGACAGTCGTAATTTAATTTTTTTTTTCATTTCGAGTCGTGCCCGAGATGGGAATGTTGTTTTAAAACGGAAGGAAAAATGATTAGGAGTCCTGTGGGAGTGCTTCATTGTTTTGTCATTTTTAAAAAGTTGACATTTTTGTTTAATTCGGTTTTTTTTTCTCTCTCTCTCTCTCTCTCTGTAGCCGACAAACTACCTGACGGATTCCCGCAAATCACGCAGTCTCCAAGTACAAAAGTAGTCGAAATCGGGCACACCGCCGTTCTTTATTGTGCTGCGGCAGGAAATCCCCCGCCGAAAATTTCTTGGGTGCGTGACATGTTACCGGTGGACACGGCCGGGAATTCCCGTTACAGCATTCTGGACAAGCCTAAACCAGGTGAGGATCCCGAAAAGAAGGAAAATATTGTTGGTAATGACGATGTCTTTTTTGCTATTTTCAGGAGCTCTGCAAATTACGGACAGCGTCGAGGAAGATCAAGGGAAATATGAATGCGTAGCGGAAAACTCAGTCGGGACCGAGTATTCTCACTTCACGATGCTTTACGTAAAAGGTAGGGAAACGATCCTTAAAAAAAAAAAAAAAACCTTTAGAAATATTTGGACCTTATAACGTGTTTCACGGTTCCTTGTTTAAGATCGTCTGAAAATAAGAAAACCGTAGCGTTAATTTTAATAAATAGATACGCCATAATATTCCCGTCATTAAACAATTCTCTAATTAAATCAAACTTAAATGGAGGGAAAACCTGAATTGAAATTATGAGAGAATAAAAAATTTCCCCAGCCGAAGACGATTTACTCAGAAAATTGTTCCTTGATAGTCAAATCAATAGCATTTCAATAATTAAACGTTAAGGTCTCGCTTTAAGAGAGTAAAAGTTGAACCGGTTATCGACCGACGGACGTAGCTTGATGGTACAGCACTTGCCGTGAAAGTGAGAGGTCGGGTGTTCGATTCCCAGCGGATGTCGTCTTCGGTTCGGTCGGGTTCGGTAAATTTTTACTCTCGCTTATGTCAATTCGAGTTTTCCTTCCATTTAGATAGGAGACTTGTTTAAAGACAGTAATATTATGGAGTATAATATATATATATATATATATATGGTTCTTTTTCGCTAAAATTATAAACTTGAATTAATTTTAAAATTAATAAAATGATACAGGGGAGGGACGAGGCCTTGAGTAATAAAGGCAGCTACCAGGTTACCATAAGGTGCGTGCCCCAAATTAAATTTTTTTTTTTTTTTTTTTTTTTTCTTTTACCCATCAATTGGACCTTGACGAATAAGGGGCTTTTTTTTCATCCCCGTGTATTTCAATATTCACGTCTGAATAGGGTATACCAACCAACCTAGCTGCCAAAGTTTCGTTCTGGAGCAAACTAGTAACACTTTTAAAGGTAAAATATATTATGCCTTTGTGATTTTATTACACTATTCATGTAATAAAAACACTGTGTGGTGAGATCATTTAAATTTTGTAGTTTTATTACACAGTCCAAAAAATTAGCCAGCGATGCCATTACATAAATCTTGTGATAAAATTTAAATGGAAAAGGAAACTCTTGAGATTCCAAGTATTACCGCTGGACTCCAGCATTGAAATTTCGGCAGGTGGCAGTTTTTTTGGTATGCCGAGGCAGGATTATAATTTCAATCCCATTCGCGCGAACAAACGTGGATATGGAAACCCATGGGGCCGAAAAAAGCCTCTCATTCGCAAAGGTCCTTAGGCCAAATATTTGGATCGAAATGAAAGCCGTTTTTGAGGCGGGGGATGGGAGTGCTAATTCAGTTTTTATTTTTTTGGCAGAGAATGGGTTGTCCGATTAAACAGTCCAAAAAAACGAAAAAAAAAAAAAAGCTCTTTCAAACGGCTATCTAAGGGCATAATAATAATAATAATTTTTTTTTTTTAAAAAGTCCAGTGGCCAAAATGGCCATTTAGCTAAAGAGTAAAAAATTTATTTTCTCTATGTTAGCGTCGCCGAACCAAAATTTCACTATGGCAGTGAAAACGTGCGTCGAAAATTGGCCTAACTACTTGTGCTTCTAGATTTTTCTGTCAACAAGAAAGTGGCCCAAACCAATCGCCTAAAGTAACCAAAATGACTAAATTTGGATCAATTTCTACCTTTTATTCTCCGACGGAATATGTTTCTAGACTATTTTTTTGCGTACTTTCCCTAATATTTTGAACCAGCTGAGTCTTATCAATGAAGAAAATGTTTTGTGATTTTTACAATTTTGGCCATTAAATTTGGCCACTTTCGCCCCTCGAGTCCCAAGGCGAAATACATGATTTTGGGCCAATTCGTTGCGTACTTTCACATGGTATAATGAAATGAATTAATGATAGTGAAATTTGAGTCCAGTGGAGTCTTCGTGGCGAAACAAATTTTTTTAGAGGTAAGGACTAAGGGTAGCCAAGCAAATGATATAAGCAGGAGTAAACTACAAACTTTATCGGGAAGACGGACCGTGGTCTTTCGACCACCAGCCGCATCTGCCGCATCGATTGTAACGCTCACAATACAATGAACGATGCAATATACCAAACATAATACCGAACAGAATCTGCTGATTCAGCAGTATTTTCGCGATAACACTATACCAGCACATATATCTAAAACTTTAGTGGTTCTTTGAGATTGAAAGTATTTTTGTTCTCCGGCGTACCATTAAATTTTGGCCATTTTAGGGCCCCTTTGGCCTATGGGGAAAAAAACCAAAAAAAAATGCGCATCTAAATCAGTTTTTTGCGTACTCTCACATGGTGGTAGCAAAATTTGTGTGCAGCGTTATCTTCGCAGGAAAACAATTTTTTTTGGACCACTTTCTTGTTGACGAAAAAATCTACAAGCGCATGTAGTTAGCCCAATTTTTGACGTACTTTTTGGCTGTCATAGCGAAATTTTGGTCTGGCGACGCTAATATAAAAGAATTTTTTTTTTCTCTTTAAATGACTTGTGTTTAAATAAGTTCTTTTTGGCTGGTATTTTTTTGGGCAGTAAATAAAATTCAATTGGTCAGTACATTTCAAAAAGCGAACGATCAATTAGTAATTAATGTTTTGGTCAGTTAAAATAATCAAATGGCAAATAAAAACATCCCGAAATGGCCAGTTTTTAATTGATATTTCGGTCAGTAAATTGCGGTTTGCAAATTATTTGACGGGATCAGTATTTCATACTTTTGAAAGTTAAAAAAAATTTTAATATATATAGTATATATCGTTACTAGAGAGTTATGGGTAAAATAACACCGAGACGAATTTGCCGCTCGAGCGAAGCGAGAGCGGCAATCGTCGAGGTGTTTTTTTACCCATAATTCTATATTGACGATAGATACTTTTCTTTATAAGTGGTACACCTGCAGAGGAATTTTTTGTAAACAAAAACAAATAAAATGAGAATTTAATGCAAAGTAACGTTGTTTTTTTTTTGTTTTGTTTGAACAAGTGTACCAACATTAATTCTTAGGTTGGCATACTTGCTTTGCATCAAAAACAGTTGGTGGTGACGTCAGAGGCATGTTATTTGTGAAATAACTCCCTAGGGCAGGATATTTTGGTGTTATTTAGGTCTGTTATAAACAAAATATCCCCGAGACAGACGACACTGTTACAACAAGACTAACATTCACGTATAAAGAAAAAATTATATATATATAAAATAAAAGACGAAAAATAAAAGACGATCTTATGGCCGCTCAATGTTTTTATTTTTAACACAGTCGAGTTTGTTGACGTTTTTATTTGGACCGATATTAACAAGTGATTTTGTTAAATTTTTACATATTTTTTTTAACTGTGTATAGATAAAAAATGAATTCACCTTATCTTACGATTTTAAAGAGCCGCCTTCTTTGGTCTTCCTCGTTTCCTTTTTTCATTAATCGGAACAGACTTGGCAGCAGGTAAAGCTGCTGCCACTTTCTTCAATCGCAATGCAAAACCTGTTAAATGGTTGCCCATAAAGTTTTTAAAAAAGGCCGAACACGTACACTTCCTTTTAATCCAATTTTCGCGTTCCTTTGGTATTTCTACCATCCAAACTTTGAAGGCTCGTTTTTTAAATTAATCAAAAGTGGTATATTTCATATTTTTGCTGTTGGAAATATCGGTGACTGACGCACTCTTTTCTTTTCCGCCTGGAAAAAAAAAAGCTCCACACGCCACAGTCCTCACTTGTAATAATTTTTTCGCTTTTTTGCCCAATTATAGCCTCCAGCTCACGTAGCTAATTATTCTATCGGTTTTATTAAATAAAAAATTCGCCCATCATCTTCAAACTCTTTCGACCATTTTTCCACTCTTTGTATCGCTTTTTTTAGGATTCTAGATAACAACAGCTTCTCTCGGAATGTCTTCCCTTTTTTGATAACAGAATTAATTAAATGACTCTAATGCGTTTAAAATTTCTATTTTTTAAATATAATTTTTAACGACCTCTTAAGCACGTTTAACTTACCATCCTCTAATATAAACCTACCAGTTCATTTTTTTACTCCACCTTTACGTATAAATATCGATAAGATAAGTTTTTTTACTGACCTTTTACAAACTGACCATCTCGGTACTGACCGTAGTAAATATATACTGACCCATTGAATATATTCTACTAACCAAAATATTTTACTGACCAACTGAATATTTACTGATCAGAAAAATATTTTTATTTGTCGGACTATATTTTTTTAAACAAATTGAATTGAATTAAATCAGATTTTGGCCATTGGACCATTAAAAAAAAAAAAATTATACTCTTGGATAGCCCTTTAAAAGAGCTTTTTTTTTCGTTTATTGGATTGTTCAATCGGACGACCTGCCGGAAACCGAAAAGGAGGTTCGATCCAACGAACCTAGTTACGGTCCTAAAGCTACCCGTCGCTCGGTAGACGGAGTCAGGCATCGCTTACTCAGCGATTCCCACGGATCCCTCTATCGAGCATGGGAACCGCTGACTAAGCACCCGCGCTGATATACTCTCAGCGCGGACAGGCTTCAGCGTCATTCATGTCCAGTCGTTCTTAGATTATTATTCGAGTCTTATTCGTTCGCATTATGTCAGTCGGTTAAGGTTTATATCTGTCAACACATATGTGAGGGTGAAACTTTATTATTATTATATTGGGGTTCGATCCTAGCTTGGTGTTTTACTGTTTTCATTTCATTCCGCTCGCACCACGATACCAGACCCATTCTCTGTCAAAAAAATTAAAACTGAATTAGCACTCCCATCCCCCGCCTCAAAAGCGGCTTTCATTTCTACTCTAATATTTGGCCTAATTTACCCTCTTGCTAGGTCTTATCGATGGGTGAAAGGCCAAAAAAAAATTTAATTTTTGGGCACGAACCTTATGGCAACCCCGTGGCTGCCTTTTGTCGTAAAAGTAGTTGTTTGGTTTTCGAAAAATTCAAACACCGAAAATGACAGTAGTTTTGCGAAGTTGGGAGAGACAAATTACTCCAGACTTTTTTTTTAGGGGGGGGGGAGGAAAGGGGAGGTAGAGGTAAAGTCCGACTTTTTCCAGTTTTAAAATGCAGAAGCTCTCCAAAGACGGCCCTCCCTTGGAGAAGTGAACTAAACTATATCTATTATCTTACTCAAACTTTTTTGAAACTTGGATTCTTAAACTATTTCGTTGCGTAGCAGACCCACTGAGCACACTCTTCACCTAGAGCAGTGATAGAAAACGTGTCCATATTAAAGGACGAACCCAATTTTGTAAAGATTTGAAGAAACACGAGAATCTTTGCATTTTATTTTCACCCCCGCTTCGTTAGGATGAAGGACGGAAAAGAAAGAAATAAAAGAAAAACTGAGCGCGCGATGGGAAAAAAAAAGGTCAGGCAGAATAAACAAATTGAATGTTTATAGGAACCTAGTTTGAAAATACAGAGAAGCAAAGAGAAACAAGAAAGGTAATTCTGCAAGAATTAGATAATCTAATTTTGAGACAATCAGCTAAAAGATACGCTTCATGTTGTATCAAGTGGTTGTATTTTACAAACAACTCTAATTAGATCATAATGACAATCGATTTTCCTTTTCCTTCTTTTTTTCGCTTTGGCTCTTTTCTTTCGAGATAAACTCGATATTATTTTTTCATTATCCGCTACGATAAAAAGAAAGGAAGTTATCAAAAAGACTAGCAACAGCTGGGTATTTTGTTTTCTTAATCTAAATTTTTGCCGCGTTTATTTTTATCTTTAGTTTATGCACTGCGGAAAGGAAATTTCATTTGTTTCCGGTTTCAGTTCGACGAGTACCGCCGCAGTTCTCGATACCCCCGTCGCCCGTCCACGAGGTGATGCTGGGGGACAATTTGAACCTCACATGCGTGGCAGTGGGTTCTCCTATGCCTTTCGTTAAATGGAGGAAGGGTTTAGCCACCGATATAACTCCCGAAGACCAACTTCCCATTGGGAAGAACGTCTTGGAGCTCAAGAACATTCAAGAATCCGCTAATTACACCTGCGTCGCCGCCAGTGCTTTGGGAGTAATCGAAGCTGTAACCACAGTTAAAGTACAATGTAAGCACTCCCTCTAATAATGTGTTTGACTCTGTTTCAATATTTTTTTTCCCTTTATTTTGATTGACTTGCAGCTTTGCCGAGTGCCCCTACCAACGTGAGAATTTCAGAAATAACGGCCACTTCCGTGAGATTGTCCTGGACTTACAACGGGCCCGAAGAACTTCAGTATTTCGTGATACAATATAAACCCAAGTACGCTAATCAAGCTTATTCGGAAATATCAGGAATCATAACCATGTACTACACCGTTCGGAGTTTAAGTCCCTACACGGAATACGAAATGTTCGTGATTGCGGTGAACAACATCGGGAGGGGGCCTCCCAGCCCTTCCGTTCAAGTCACCACCGGTGAGACGGGTAAGTCGAGCTTGAGGTAGGGTATGGTGACCGTTTTTAAATGATTCTCAGGTTCTCCTTCGATATTCACCTCGCTGGATTTTTCTTTGAGCTTTTAGGTATGGTTGAGTCAGTCTCGGTGCTGATCATCGAATATGAATATTCAATTATTTGAAATCCCATTTTAAGCGTTTCTTTTTGTCCGGGGAAAGTTTTGCAATTGATTTTTGAAGCAAAACAAACGCCATCTACAAGTTTTTTTATTTTTAATTTTTCATGCCGATTTTTTGGATTTTGTGGATGGATGACAATTTTTTAAAATGTAAGTTTTCGTACTCGTGTTTGATATTTCGTTTTTAAAATATTTTAATTTTTTAAATATTGACATCATTACTTCCTTCCTTGTACCTGGGCAGCTAAGTTTATCGCGAGTTTTTTCGCGCATTGATTTTTTTTTAAAATGATATACTTAATCATTGACCACTTCTTTCATTTAATAATTTTTGTAGAGTGAAACGAATTAACAAAAATCGTCCATATGGGGGATATTTTGAATTTCCGTTGGCCACCATAAGAGCCAATGTTATAAAAACTCGCCCACTCGATTACTGGACAGTAAACACCCCAAATTGAGTCCGTTGAAAATAATTTACCTTTTCATCATGGACAACGTAAACAAAATCTAGATTCGAAATTGAGGAAAAAAAAAATATTTAAAAATTAAATTAAGAAAAAAACCATTTTTTCAGACTTCGTACTCATTTTAAATCTTATGTTTAGCTTATGAATCCATTTATGAGAAACCTGAATGTTTAGTTATCGCGAGGAAAGGAAAACAAAATACTTTTCTTCATAAGCGAAAGGTATAAAAAAAGTCCTATTACCCGATTTTCCCCCCTCATCTCGCTATGACCGATCTTGTTATAAGCGAAAAAAAAAACAAAAAACATGTAGTGTATGGCGGGCAAACGCAGTGTTGTAAAAATGCTCGTTAGAGCTAGTTATAAAGGGGTCCAACTGTATAAAAAAAGTTCTTGCGTCTGAGATTTACTGACTTACAAAAAATATAAAAAAATAAGTAACTAAAATGACATAAAAATAAATAAATAAATAAATAAATATATATATAAATAAATTGAACCCTGCCTCTGAAGGGACACCTCTCCATTCGTGATCTCTTGAGTGTGCCTTATGGAGAGGTTTTACTATCTTACACTTTCTTTATTTGTTGTCCCCATTTTCATTTTCTCTATTAAAAAACGAACGATCGGAAGGTTTAATTTTGTGACTCATGTTTTTCTGCTTACTATTTCAAAAATTCTTTTCTTTAATTTTTCCTTCTTTTTCTTCTAGCTGATTCTTCTTTTGGAGGAGCAAGTAAGTCTTTCTCGTTTCACCTTTCTTATTCTTTGTATTCTTTATTGGTCTGTTAGACCGGGCGGTCTATTTAAAAAAAAACGCTAGCAAGCGGTATTTCATATAACATCTCGTTAACCCGTGTTTCTACGGTAGTCCGATAAAATTTATTCAACGCGCAGAATCCAAGATGGCGTCATTAAAAACTTGGATTCCTTACTTTTTCTCGCCGTAATTCCCAATCTTTATCGGGAAATCAATTTAACCGTTTAGCAGACTGAAAAATATAAGTATAAAAAATATAATAATAAATATTTTGAGCAGAATCAGGGTTAAGTCTGAAAAAATCTAATTTGAATAGCACGATATTGGGCTACAAATCACATTGAGAAACGTAAAAGTGGAGTTTAAGTAATATCATATGCTCTTAGTGAAGAGCGATCTAATTCAAATGCGGATTCTACGACTTCAAAAGTGTGCATATGGCTATTTTGCACAGGATAAATTTACATTATTTTTTGACGTAAAAGTCGCTCCTAAGAAATCGCAGATACTTTAAATATAAAAATCGTGGTCATATTTCAATTCTACACCCTGGGAAACTTGGACTTGCAAAGTTTTAAAGAGTAGTTGAAACCTTTTGAAAAAATTCCTATCCATAAGAATTGTAATTATTCCTTTTCGAAAGAACCCCGCACAAAAGAATAGGAATTTTGGCTGTCGGATTCCATTTCTTTTCGTTTTTCTTTTGTTTGTTTTTAAATGTAAACTCTATCTGATAGCCAAATTCCTATTATTTTGTGCGGGTTTCTTTGATTTGATATATTTGGAGTCGAACCTTGAGACGCTCTTAAATATTTTGTAAGCGTACTCTTGAATTTATGTTGATCTTGGTTTCTGAAGCTGTTGAATGGTAATATAATCGCAGTTTGCTTATTTGAAAATTCTGTGATTTTTAGGAGCAACTTTTATGTCGCTAGAAGGATTTTTAAAAAAAAATTTCTTCTCGTCAAAAAATAATGAAAATTCATCCTGAGCAAATAATGCCCATAAATGCATTTTTTTTGAAGCCGTAGAAGCCGAATTTGTACCAGATCTCTTCACTCGGAGCACATACTATTACTTAAACTCCACTTTTACGTTTCTTAATGTGATTAGTAGCTCAATATCGTGCTATTCAAATCAGATTTTTTCAGACTTAAGCCTGATTCTGTCAAAATATTTATTTTTCAGTTTGCTGATTTCCCGGTAAATATTGGGAATTACGGCGAGAAAAAGCAAGAAATCCAAGTTTTTAATGACGCCATCTTGGATTCTGCGCTCTTTATAAATGTTTTGGGCTTTTAGCTGGCAAATTTGGATTTAGCAGTGTCGAATTACCCTAGAAACACCGGTTAACGAAAAATTACATGAAGTGCCACATACAAGCGATTTTTTAAATAGATTGCCCGGTCTTAGTCGTTATTTTCCGGAGGTTTCGGTGCAGTCAGCTAATGATTGAAAATTAAAATAGTCCATTTGAGAAATCTTATTATTCTAAAGACAATTATATTTTACGGAATTGTGTTTACTTTTAATTTTTTCCTCTCTTCAAATTATTTGTTAAAGTGAAATCTGTTTCTTAAAATGGCAATTTTTATGGGTAGAAAATTAGAAAAAATTCGTTTAAATTTTGCCAGAGTTTAATTGTTTATTCCCATTTCAAGGTTACGCCCCTAAGAAAAACTTCACTCACATTTGCTTTAAAGTGTACAGTTCATTAGGGGGACGTCCATAAACCACGTTAGCACGTTAGGGGGGTGTTTCATATTTAACGTTCGCATTTGCCTTATGTAATAAACGTGCAAAAATGAGAATAATTTAAATTTTTTAAATTATATAACCAAACTCACTTAAGGAAAAAAAACTTTCAATTTTACCCGCGCCATTGCTTTAAGTTAAAAAAAAAAAAAAAACTTTCTCTTTGCAAAATTTAAGTTCCGAAGAATTTCAGTTTTTTTTTTTTTATGTATAATATTGCTTTTAAAAAAAATTTAAGATGGGGAAGTAACCGAAATTTAACGTAATTTTAGGGCGGGGGAGGGTCAAAGATGGTAAAAATAATGCTAACGTAATTTATGGACGTCCCCTTACCGGTACCTAGTTAATATTGGTAACGATAGCAATATGTAGGTGTCTATATACCCTGTACAGCACGAATATATAATTATATTTTTTGTTTTAATCGTTTTGTCGATTGCTTTTCGTTATTTTAAATTAATGAAATCTTTTTTTTTGTTTAACTTTTTTTAGAACCTGGAACGGCACCTCGAAACGTTCAGGTCCGACCTCTTAGTTCGAGTACCATGGTAATACAATGGGACGAACCGGAAACCGCAAACGGACAAGTGACAGTAAGTGAAATCGTGGTCTTCGGCTTTGGTAAGGAAGAAGTGAATAAGACGATTTTTTGTCGGATTTCAGGGATATAAAGTTTATTACACGACAAATCCTCAGCTTTCGATGGCTTCTTGGGAATCTCAAATGGTGGACAATAACCAGCTGACGACCATCAGCGAATTGACTCCGCATACGATTTACACGATAAGGGTTCAAGCTTTTACCAGTGTCGGACCCGGTCCCTTGAGCGGTCCCGTTCAAGTGAAAACCCAACAGGGTGTACCTAGTCAGCCGAGCAATTTGCGAGCCAGCGACATCGGAGAAACGAGCGTAACCCTCCAGTGGAGCAAACCTTTACATTCCAGCGAAAACATCGTCTCATACGACCTCTACTGGAACGATACCTATGCCAAGGTGTGTGTTTTGGTTCGGAGAGTTTCATTTGTTTAAAAATACACCATCCGAAAAAATTAAAAGTGGGCGGTTTTCATGAGGATGGCTTTACTTCACAGGAGAAACATCATCGGAGAATTTCCGTCGCCGAGAGCTACACGTTGACAGGTCTTTATCCGAACACGCTCTATTATGTTTGGCTCGCGGCTCGAAGTCAAAGAGGAGAAGGTGCCACCACCCCTCCGATTCCCGTTAGAACTAAACAATACGGTAAGGGGGTGAAAAAAAAAAAAAAAAAATTTTTTTAAATTTATTTCTGTCTCGTAAAAACACGGTTAACTCTACACACAAAACATGAGGTAAGCCAGTTCTTAAGATCATAATATTTTTCCCCGCACCGTGGGAAACTACTTGCTCGACTAAAAAATCGGTCGAACGAAGTACAAACGGTGGACATTTTTTGTACGGATAGACGGAAGAACGGAAGAATGGACGGAAGCAGATGGGTTCAGTTTTTTTTTTTTTTTTTTTACGGTTCGGAAGCCGAAACACGCTTGCGAGGCCACCTCGAAGAAAATAATTGGGGCAGAGATTTAACATCATGGTAATATTTTGCTTTAAAAAAATGAAAAGATCAGACTAAATCTTGTGCATTCCTTTGTGATCGAAACTTCTTTTCAATTTGAGTTAACTCTAAATCTTATTTGAACAGAATGACCGCTTTTCATCCTCTGACGAGCTTCTCCATTTCAGTCCAGCATTTAATTTTCTAAGCACTCCATCAATTTAAATTAAACCGTTTAGGGAAAATTGAAATGAAGGAAATATTTCAATTTAATCGACCAAATTCACGATCATTTTTCAATGGACATACTTTTGTAAGTGGATTTAGCAGTTTTAACAAAATTGTTCAAATTGTTCACGCTGATACAATTACTGCAGTTTTTAAATTCAATAAAAAAAAAAAAAATAGCCTTCCTCCGCTCCGACATCAACATCGTAAAACTTGTATTGTAAGATTTTTTATGTTGTCCTTAGAATTTCAAAACAAGAACCAAAAAGTTTATAAGACATTCGCTAACATCTAAGATTGAGAACATCTCTCGTAGCTTCCTAGCCATGAAATATTTTTTTTATTTTTTGACCTTTTTATGATTCTAATTAAAAAGCAAATAATTTCGAGTAACGACTAATGGGTCTGTGAGAAATGTAAACCGTCATGAAAATTTTGTTACGTATATAGGTGAGTATGAAAAGGATGTTTCTTTTTTTTCGACAGGTCCGCATGAAAGGTGGCACTGATTGTTATTATTTTCTTGGTATTTATTATCGATAAAAGTAGTTTTATGTGTAAGTTTTATTTCTTTCAGCACAAAAGCACAGCATTCAATCGAGACACTGCACTGCATCGTTCACAAATTGCACCGCATTGCACCAAATTGCACTTGTGCACCAACTAAAATTACACTTTTTTTCTTCTCTTGTAACATTCACCTCATAAAATTTAGGGAGATGCTGCGAAAACACATGTTTTACTCACCGATAATAATTCTCCAAATATTTTTAATACCCGGAGAGCCTTTTTTCTTCGTTCTGTTTTAATTTTAATTTCAATTTCAATTTTGATTTTAATTTTAATTTTAATTTAATTTGAGCCGTTGTAGCTCATCAAGTTAAAAGTTTATGAAGGATTATAAAAACTTGATGGGCGACACACGTCAGAAAATCGAATAATCGAGAAATAAAATAGGAAATTTGCCCTTAAGTGCCAGGAGCGCCACCTCAAAACGTTACCGGGGAAGCTATCAGTCCTACGGCCATAAAAGTGAGTTGGAGTCCTCCACCAGCCGATCGCTCCAACGGCCGTATCGTCTACTACAAATTGCAATTCGTGGAAAAAGACCGTTCCGATTCGGAGGCGGCCGTCGTCACTCTCAATGCTACAGAATTCGTTTTGGACGAACTCAAACGTTGGACGGAATATAAAATATGGGTTTTGGCAGGAACGAGCGTTGGGGATGGCCCTCCTTCTTATCCCATTATTGCACGAACTCACGAAGACGGTACGTTTTTATTTTTTTTATTTTTTTTTTTTTTGTTTTATTTTTTTTTATTTTTTTTTATTTTATTTTATTTTATTTTATTTCACGTTGTTTTATTTTGTTTTGTTTGGTTTAATTTGTCTTGGTTGTTTGGCATATGTCCGACTAATTAATGTCCGACAAATTATACCTGATTATAATTTGTCCGGAAAAAATGATTTTTTTTAATCTTTAAAACTATCTAACTAAACGTGTAAAACAAAACAGTCGAGTTTTAAGGCTAGTTCACATTTATGATACCTTAAAATTCACAATGCTAGGGTCGTCTGTTTCTTGCACAGCAGCATTTTATTTCAGTTCATTTTGAATTAAATAAGAAAACATGCCACCTATACACGTATACAAAAAGAATCGCCTGGAAAAACACAAGAAAAAGTTCCATTCGGGGTACGATATGCTGCTCATGGCTACATTGAACTACTATTTAGTCACTTTAATATTGACTTAAATATTTTTTGGGGTGCGCCCTACAAAGAGGGACATCGTTTTTTTTAACACCTCGTAGATTCCTATTTTCTTAGCCGTGTGGTGGAGGCAATCGTTTTCATTAGAGGAACTACTTATTTTTTCTAGGCCAAATAACACAGAGTCCACCATCTGCCCATCGTATTAAAAATTACCGAATGAAGAACATCACTCCCAAATAACAAAGATCCACGAGGTGTTAGAAAAAAGGACGCCCTGGGTGTATAGTATTTCAGTACCGGATAGGTACGAATTCTATTAAATTTTCAAACTTATTGCATGCCAAATTATTTTCAACTTAAAAAACTGGTCGTTTCATCCAGATATCAACATTAGAGACTCAGTATACGGTATACTAAAAATCGAACCTTTTCTAGTCGATTTTTTCCCTATATTTATTTACGTGGCGATCGACAATTATATGAGCTATGTTATGAGTGTAGACTTGAAGTAAAAACTCAGTTCATTTGCTTAGTTAATCAGAGTAGAACGAGATGAAATCCTTTTTTCCCTTAATATCGGACTTAATATAATCAAATATAATTTGTCAGTCATTATTTAGTCGGTTATATTACTAATAACCATTTTTTTCGGGGGATTTTTTTTTTCATCGACTTTTCTGATTTAGATTTAAGGTGGTGGTTGAAAATGGTAGATCTGAGCCAACGTAAACTTTATGGTTTTTCCTTATCCCAGGCTTGCAGCCCCAGATTTATTGTATTATTGCCATTTCTATTTCTGATTCGGAGTAGGGAACATAGATAACAAGGATCGATCGGAAGCAATGTGCAAGCCCCTGTTTAATTTAGCCTATGATTTTATATATTTTTTTAATTTACATTATGTTACTGCCTATTTGTTTTCTTTTACCGATGATATTTAATTTTATTTTCATTCTCTAATTAATATATTCCCGGAAAATAACCGCCTTTTCCGACTAAGGTGCGATTTCTATGGTGAAAAATTTTTTAATGTTTGCAAGGTTGAACTCTTAAATTTTGTTAAAGATCGAACCCACCACATTTCACTTGAAATTTATTAATTTAAAAACCGCTGAAAACATCTCCGAGTCGGGAAGATGTCAAATCGATTTTTGTTTTTAATTGCTGTCCTTTAACTGTAAATTCCGCAGTTTTTTTTTTTTTTTTGGCGATTTGTGGAAGGAAATATCTCGGATTTAAGTTATTTTTTACAAAAGAAGAGCAACTTTATTTACCGGGAGAAATATCTATTTCAATTATCGTACTGTCAGTTGCTTATAAGTTACACTTCTTCCACCTTCTCTTCTTTTTTTTATTTTCGTCGCTTTCCTTTTCCTTTCCATTTTTTTTTTTTTTCCTTATGAAACTTTAAATCGCCAAGAAAACATTTTTGCCATTTTTTTCATTTTTTGCCGGATTGACTTCGTTTTTTATCCGGGTCCCACAATCTAATTTTGACGTGGGCATTTTTTGAAATAAATTTTTTTAACATGTTTTTTAGATCGCAGCTGGGATTTTTTTTTTTTGAAAAATCTTACGCATTTTTAACCTTATTTTTGAGATTTTTTTTGAAAATAAGTGCTTTCGGCTTTTGTCGTGGTAACTTGATCGAATTAAAGAACAATAACATATTTAATTATCTTTGCAGTTTGCAACCGATTGTATATTTAATTTTTAAAACATTTTTATCTTTCTGCAAACGTTTTGGAAGGAACTCAATGTGTTCGTTGTTGCGATCTAGTAATTTAAATGTCTTTTATTCCAAATTATGATTATTCGATTAACAACCATACTCTTTTCTTAATTATTTAAAACATATATATATATATATATATTTTTTTTTTTTTTTTTTTTTTTTTTTTTTTTTTTTTGCAAATTCACTCGCACATGTAATGATTGCTTTGTCGTGGCACTTCACGAACATATTTATTGTTTTCTTAAAAGCACAAAGCACATTTTTTTTTTTTTTTTGAAATTTTTGTTTTTGAAATTTTTGATGTTTTTTAAACGATTTTTTTTAACGGCACTTAGTTTTTTAGTGTGCATGATGTACCTTTCTTTTCACACACACTCCACCCCTTATAACCTCGCAAAAGCTGTACAAGACGGCGGAAAAAAACCAAAGACATGAAAACTCGTGTTCAACGTCGGTTTCTTTTACCGATTTTCGTCACACAAAATTTAGCACAAAAACCCAAATTTGGCTTGTAATGATCGAATTCTTTTAGTTGTTGTCGGTTTTCGTTGTTAGAAAGGACGGTTGGAAATGTCTTGGGGTTTCAAGATGTTTTAAAACGCAAGGGAAGGGGGTCCGTTTTTGGGGTATACATAATTGTTTTTCTCTTAGGAAAATAAAGATTTGTTGTACTTTTGCAGTACACTGTCAAAAGTTTTTGAATGGTAAAATAATGGGTGCCACCCTTTTTAAAGTTTTGAAAAATTTTCATCTACCTAATAATAAAAAAAATTTAAGATATCGGGATCTCCTAGAAAAGAAGATTATTTTTTCATGAAGAAAAAAAAAAAAAAAAAAAAAAAAGAAAGAGAAAACGGAAAACGACCAAAGCTGACAGAAATAAAAAATTTGAGCGTTTGATAGGCGGAATTAATTTATATAAAACAGAGACCCATGTTTTACCAAGGGATTTAATTTCATCTTTTTTCGGCTCTTATTTTAATGACACCAAATCCATCTCGCCCATCCAACCCATCTAAAATATGTTTGTGCTAAAAGCTGGAAAGAATTATAAAAGAACTGCGACAAACACGTGAAAAAGGGGCGCACACGTAAAATTATATATTTATAGGCATATCAGAAATTCAGATATTTAGAAAGAATCTTTTAGGTAAGTCTCGCCTGAAAACTTGATATTATCGGCATTACCTTAAGTGATTTTAACACTACTGGTTATTTTTATCATCCGATTAAATGTCGATTTATAATTTTTTCGTTTATTTTTACTCTTTGAATGAAAAAAAAAAAAAAAACTGGTTTTGAATGGAAAATTTTTTAAAATTAGTCTGTGGTAAGCGGGTCGGAAATGTAAACACCCCTTTCTTTTATAAAAAGTACGTAAAGAAAAAATTGATTAGAAGCTGGATTCGAACCAACGAGGACTCACACTTCCTTGAATCCCATTCCGTGGGAGAACGCCTTAGCCGCTCGGCCATTCAAGTCCTACGCATTCAATTGCATTTTACTCTACTTAAACGATTAAATACAATAATAATTAATTTACTACCTACTACATTTACTAACTAATTAATTTACTTAAACAATTATAATTTACTATAACTAATTTTACTCTCTTACCCCTTTCTTTTACCTAAATAAAAAAGGTTTTCGGCCCAAAATATAATAAAGTATGTTCTTTGTCTCATAATCTTCCTACTAGTGTCTGATTTTACCCCGAAATATGTTTATAGTTTTTGTTTAAGCGGATTTAAAAAAATACGAATTTTTACCTCAGTGAAAATTTTTTTGTGGATTTTTTTCGAAGGTTTATTTTGAAGAAAAGACACATGAAGGTGTCGGTTTCATAAGCGGAAGCATCGGGAAACCATGATGCATATTTTTTGCATTCTGCATTTACGTATGATGCAAAAAGACCTATGTCCGGCGATCCAAGCTTCGATTTTATGGGATATATATATTCGATTTCAAGGAATATTCTGTGTCGTCGTTGTCCCGACAAGAGAGACGGTCAGCGATGACGTTGTTCTTGATTTTATGTAGGTGGTACGGAAGAAGAAATTTCTATGTTCTGCCCATAGCCATAAATCCTTCTCTCGAGCTTTGCAAAATGCCGGAAACGGACTTCTCCCATTTTGTTGATATAGGACACCGTGGTCGTATTGTCGATTCTAAGAAGCACCGAGCAACTCCGCCGATCTGATGCTAGCGCTTTTAGGGCGTAGAAAACCGCTAGAAGTTTCAAGTAAATGATGTGAAATAAGAAACTTTCCTTAGCGGGCCACCTTTGCGGCGATGCTGCAATCATCTGTATGTGGGCCTCACCCCGGATGTGGATGCATCTGAGAAGATTGTGTGGTCAAACGAGTCACTTCTGATCGGATTCCCTGATGAGTTCAAGTTCCCTTCACCGAGTGAGATCTCTGGAGGACCTTAGAGGATAACCTCATTGATCCCGATCTCCTGAGGGTGCAGAGTTTTGCTCGCTTTAGAACTGCTGTGTGGTCGAAGCCGAACGTGAAAGCAGGACAAGCTGCTACAAGACGGCCGAGGACCGACGTAAAATTTTCGACTTCGATGGTGGAGACGATTATTTGTGTACGTGCACATGAAAACCTCACACTTATACAGTCCGAATGGTGTGTTTTGTTTTTTAAAACCTTTTGTAAGCAATTAAGTTTTTCGAAAAGAAAGAAAATATCCGGATTGTACAAGTAAGAGGTTGTCATATGCACACACGTTTTTGGTCTCGGTCCTTCTGATTGTCCAGGACCATATTACTATATATAAGTTGTACTTGTTGTGACCATATACTATAGGTAACTATAGTAGTACCTTATCACACTTCATGTATTAAAGAACACTTTGGACTGTAGTTCACTTTTTAAGCGTGAATTTTCGGAAAGAAAAAAATATTTGAAATTGCCAGTTCGAAAATGGCGGAGAGCGTTTACATTTAGGCAAGCTGGCCTTAATTTTTTTTTTTGTAAATAAATTGACAGTTTTTATTTCTTATAGTAAATTAAAGGGGTGATTGGGAAAGAATAAAGCAAAAATCATCCGTAAAACGCGAGCTAGATTCTTGACCACCAAATCGCGGAACGAGCAATCGGTCAGGGGCCTAGTCTCCTAAGTAGTACGCGTTCTAAATAAATATGCAGAATATATCCGTGTCTTGCCTCAAATGGTTCCGTTTTTTATATCGACCTTACATCTGGTCAATTATTTTTGGGCCATTATTAATATTTTGGCAGTATAAAAATTATTTTCTCAATAATTTAAAAAAAAAGAAAAGTTTTTTATTTTTAAAAACCTTTTAAACAATTTTTTAAGGAAATAAATATCGAACAAATTTGAATGTTGAACTCACTTCTCAGTGATGGACGGCGATTGATATCGGTTTATTGCCCAGTCAAGAAGCAGGGTGTCTACTGTCCTATAATTCCTATAAAATCCTATAATCCTCCTATACTTTTACTACAAGAATTCAGGAAGGGTTCATTTTTCATATTTTCATACAATTTTTTTACAAAATTTTCCTCGCTCGGCCCTTTGTCCTCGCTCGATTTTGCCAATTGAAATTATTTAGGCTTTGAATAATGATGGTTTTCTGCTCCGGAAAATCTCGGTTTGATAACGTTTATTATTTCATAGGTAATACTAAACTGTATCCTCAGGAAGAAGTCAGCGACTTGGGGGTGATTTTTGATTCTCAACTTTCATTTGATAATCACATTAGGTCAATGGTCTCTGATGCAAATCGGACTTTGGGCTTTGTCATTCGCTCATGTCATTTATTTCGCGACATTAAAACCATGATTGTTTTATATTACGCGCTGGTGAGATCAAAGATTGAATATGCCTCCTCCGTTTGACGTGGTCGCACGGTGGCTCAAATCGAAAGTATTGGAAAAGTCCAAAAACGGTTCCTGCTGCGATATATATACTATCGTAAACATGGTGTTTATCCCCACCACAGTCGGCATCCTGTTCGTGCTAGGGACACATGCAACAGGAATTCAACATATTATCTCCTCAACATAAGAGAGATCTTGCAGATGCAATATTACTGTATAGACTTTGTAATAACTTGGTTGAGAACCCTTCCTTGCTCTCCTCACTCAATTTTCATGTTCCTTGTCGAAGAACTAGGCAGGCCCGTAGCCAGCCTGAGAAACAAAGGGGGGCACGAGACATTCAAAGGGGGGCTCCAAATGGCCCCTTATAACATGGAAGATAGGGAAAATACATGGGCCAAGTCAAATTTACAGGGGGGCTCAAGCTTTTCCATAGGGGGGCTGAGCCACCCTATGCCCCCCCCTGGCTACGAGGCTGGAACTAGGCAGCGAAAGCTATTCTCTCTGTCATCTGTTTCACCATCTCAATTTTTACCTCCTATCGACCGTTTGCTTAATTTATACCAACACCTTACCGGAACATCTAGATCTTGATCTCTTGTATGCCCCTGGTTATTTTTAAAAAATCCGTCGCTGAATTTCTGAGAGAATTCTAAATGAACTTTAATAGCTCTGTAATAACTTTGTATTAAATTTTTTTTTCCCCCTGATTAATTAACTTTATGCTAGGAACAAATCTGTAAAAGGGCACATCGCCTGTTGATTTTGTCTCTTTAAAAATAAAATTAAAATAAAATAAATGTCTCGACAAAACGAGAATAAAGTAATTTTGGGCTACAAATGACACAATGACGACATATAAGTTATGCAATAAATACTTTTGCTCTGGAGGAACTCTTAAAGGAAAGTGCTTGTTTTCAATTCTATATTTTTTAAAAAATTGGACCTATAAAGTCCTATATTTTGGTTCTCATTAATCAGTAGACACCCTGAGAAGGCAACAGATTTTTCCTTGCAAGATCTTGAAGCCGTGCGAAAGTTGAGGTGGAATATGGCATCCCATCCAACCTCCCACCCCCTTGAAAAAGTATAACTTGTTTAACTTTATTTACTTGTTCAAGATAGTTAAAGCCATAAATTCTGAATATTAGGAGTTATAGGAGTTGCGATTCAGTTGCAGCACTCCAAGACATACCTCCGGCAGCAAAAGCCTTTCTCATTGATAAGGCAAGAAAACAGGAAACTGTCAAATAGCTGTGAGGGCTTTTTTAGTCAAATAAAATTTAATAGTTTTATATCTTTTTTTACAGAATATTAAAAATGAATGGCGAAAAGCAATTTTATTACTGACCCTAGACTAATAATTTTTAAAATCCAAAACTAGAATTAAATTGATGCGACGTAGATCGACTAACGTATTTGACTTCCGACGCACGGAAATGTTGACAGCTTTTAATTTAAAACTGGTAAAATATAATGAAATGTAACCGAAAAATAAAGTGAATAACTGAAAGAAAATTTAAAAATAACTAATAAAAACTTGCCCATTCATTGATTGGAATAATCTAAGAAAGTTTATTTGCGAAAGTTTATTCGCTTTTTAAAAAGTGCACAAAATTGTAACATGATGAATTAAAATAATGTTCCCGTTCCATAATGAGGGCTATTCTCACTCAACGTCAGTCGAAATTCGTAGGGAAATTTCGGTTTTTGCGCCCAGATCCCCTTGATGGTTACTGGTTTTCGGTCTTGTTTGATTTCCCATAATGGGTGCTTTGTTTAAACAAACGCCTCAGTCCGCTCATTACGATGCGAATTCGATCATCAAATCAAATATAATTTCAAATAATTGGCTTGTTTGCTCTGTTGCTAAAATAAAACCATTTTCAATTTCTTTTTCTTCAGGAAAAAAAATCAAATTTTGCATTTGAATACCAATACGGTTGTGATACACATAACCAATCTATTTTTTTTGATTGGTTATGTGTATTATGTTATGCGTAGATGTATGAGTAGTACACGAGCGTGTGCTTTAGAAGTGAGGCAATCCATTGGAATTAACCAACTCACAAAGATGAGATTGTAAGATTGCTTGTCACAGTTGTTGCTTTTTTTTTTTTTTTTTTTTTTTTTGTTTAAAAGTTAATCACTACATGTGTTTGAGTGAATCTTTTCTCCTTGAAATGTTTATTACTAAGTAAAATAAAATTAATTAATTAAACTTAGTACCGACTGGTTGAAGAGAAAGAAAAGCAAATTTTTTTTTTTTTTTTTTTTTTTTTTTTTTTTGCGCTTTACATTTCATACGATGTAATGTCTCGAAACGTTAGAAAAAGTCCTGAAAAACCCTGATTTTGCAAAGTTTTTCTTGTTTTAACATGACATTGATTACCACAAGTCCAGATCCCGTTAGAGACCCTTTATTAGAAGAGACCCGACGGTAAAAATGAGGTCAAAATTATGGAGGCATATGACCATATGCGCATTGATTTATTCTTATGTCTGTTCATGTTTTTAATTGTTTTCTGAAAGCCCTTTTTATTTAACTGTCTTTTGCAAATAAGCTAATTCACATGATCATAATATGCCTCCAAAATTTCTCGCCCATGTTTTCTGTCGGGTCTCTTCTAATTAAGAGTCTCTTAATCCCATTAAGAAGGCCGTCCATTTATATTGCTTAACTTTTGCAGGAAAAGAGGAAAGGGGGGGGGGGGGTAAGCATTACGAATAGGGGAGACAGGGTCTAAAGTAAGTGAAAACAGCGTTACGTAATGTAAGGACGACCCGAAAACAGTTATTTGTTTTTCGTACTTGCTGTAAATTCGATCATGCTATACCAACCATTCATTGAAATTATTATAAAAAAATTTTTGAATCAAAAAGATTTAGCTATACGTGTTCAGCATGTCGTTATTATGTACACAGAGAAAGTTAAATTTTTAAAACTTTATATATCTAAAAATGTAAAAAAAAAAAAAATAAGCGGAACGTAGTTGTCAGCAGGTATTGTATGAGCGTAAAATAATTGATTTTTTTTTTTTTTTTTTTTTTTTGTTTACCATGACATTTTTATCGATTTTTATCCGTCTTTTTTTTCTCGGTTGCCCTTCTGTTGTCATTTTTTGGGTTGGCATAGTGGACAAAAGTGAGTATTTTGCAGGTTTAGTTTTTATTGGTTTTGTTGGTCTGCTTGTTTTAAATGTTGTTTTTTTTTTTTTTGGTTTTAAGCGCTTGAAGCGATATAAGTTTACGCTTCGAACGTATATAATTTTTGTAGTTAAGTAGTTAGTTATTTAGATGTAAAACAGTTTGGCGGTTAGGCGATAAGGTCAAAATTTGATTTGGTCGCGCTCGTGAGAGTTGCTTTTCATTTTTGAGAAAATTTTTTTCCGAAGCTAACAACGATATGCAAGGGCGCAATTTCACGCCGAACATTTTCACCGAACATTTACCTAACCTACATGTACGGGAAGCTCCGCATTAACAGTGACACTTTTTTAAGCATGTTCGATGAAAATTTTTGTTCAACATATTCGGCGAACATGTTGGAAATTGCGCCCTAAAAAAAGGTCGAACCAAGGGTGTTGGTATTCAAATGTTAAAAGTATTTTTCTTTTTTTCGTTTGCTTAAAATACCGATGATACACGAATAGTTAATCAAAAGGTATTTTTCCGCCTTTTACGCTCCTTTAAATCCTTGTTGCTTACAAAATGCATTTAAATTGTTTTTTTTTCTGATGCCTCGCCGATATACGACAGTACTTCCGCCAAGCGGTAAGTTTGGTACATGATGTATATTATACAAAGGATCTATCTGGTCAATATGCTTTCATTTTACTGATACCGAGATATTTGGGTTTTCAAATTTCATTTTGGCATAGATTCCGCTTTCCCTTTGAAATACGAATCCCAAAATTCAAGTGTCATCCTAGTAATGGAAACGTCACTTATATCGCAAAAGACCATTCGACAGGATTACCGAAAGGTACATGCTTCGGGTTCATTTTATTCGAATAAAATGACCCGGAGCAAATAAACTATAATAATTGTTAGAATACTACACTTTTTTTTTCTATATTTTCCATTAAATTGATAGATACTATTTGTTTGGAATATGTCCTTTTTATGAGATAAATTAACGTGGGCCAAATGTTTTTCAGTGCCCGGAGACCCGCAAGAGGTTAAGGTTACTCCCATCAATTCGACGACGATTCACGTTTCTTGGAAACCTCCCGCAGAAAAGGATCGACACGGAATTATCAGAGGATATCACGTTCACGTGCAAGAAATCAAGGAAGAGGTAGAGAACGGGGTTTGAATTTATCTTGAGAAAGTTGGAACCTTTTATTAATGTTATTTTAATGATAGGGCAAGAGCATGCTTAACGATCCATTGACCATAGACGTGTCCGACGGGCAATTGTTGCAATTAAATGTGACCGGTCTTCAACCGGATACGAGGTACAGCGTTCAAGTGGCCGCTTTGACCAGAAAAGGCGACGGCGACCGAAGTCCTCCGGTCAATGTGAAAACGCCCGGAGGCGTTCCCAATCGGCCTACGGTAAACTTAAAGTAAGTGGGAATTTAGGTTTCGAGGTCGTATTTAGGATAGTAGTCTAATAAGAATCTAATTCCTGTCAAAAATTTTTAGAGTTATCGAAAGAGCCCCCATAGTAAGCATCGAACTGGAGTGGACGAAACCGACTCAAACATACGGGGAATTGTTGGGATATCGATTAAGACACGGAGTAAAAGATCAAGTTTTGAAGGAAGAGGTCTTTAAAGGGACGTCGAAAACCAGCCACAGTTTTACCGATTTAGGTATGAGCCGCAATTAAGATAAATCTCGGTAAGTCGGTAAAAGCCTGAATTTTTTTTTATTTCAGAGAGAGGCGTCGAATACGAATTCCGACTTTCCGGACAAAACCACATCGGTTACGGGCAAGAAACTGTCAAATATTTGTTAACTCCGGAAGGACCGCCGACCGGACCCCCTACGAACGTTTCCTATCATTTTCAAACTCCAGATACGGTAAGCGTTACTTGGTCTCCACCGTCGCGGGAACATCGGAACGGACAAATAACTTACTACGATATACAGTGCCACAAAAAAATCGATCATTCCACCGTATTAGATAGAAATACTACGCAAACTAAGGTAACGCGATCGGTTTTTGGGGAATACCTCCGCGAAAGATCGGAATTAAGCGCTTCTCTCATTTTTATTTTAGGCTGTGTTCACTAATTTAGAAGAAAATACGGAATACGTATTTCACGTAAGAGCTCACACGAACGAAGGGGCCGGGCCCTACAGCGAAAAAACAACGATTAAAACCGAACGAGACATGATGAGGGCGCCTATGAACGTGGAAGCCGTCGCCACTTCCGAACAGTCCGTCGAAGTCTGGTGGCAGGCAGTGCCCGGAAGGTCCAAGGTGATCGGTTATCAGGTGCGTTATTTCGGTATCGATAATTCCGGAATTCGAAAATTGATTATCTTTTTGGTTGCAGATATTTTACACGATGACGGCCGTGGAAGACTTGGACGTTTGGCAGCAAAAAACTGTACCTTTGACCGAATCCGCGGATTTGGTAAACCTCGAGAAATTTGCTCAATATGCTATCGCGGTCGCGGCCCGAACGAAATCCGGCCTCGGCCGCTTGTCCGAAAAAGTCACGGTAAAAGTAAAACCGGAAGACGTCCCGCTCAATTTGCGAGCTCACGACGTATCCACGCATTCCATGACTTTATCCTGGACCCCTCCCATAAGACTGAATCCCATTAATTATAAGATATCCTTTGATGCTGTGAAAGAATTTGTCGATTCCCAAGGCGTCACTCAGACTCAAAACGTACCGAAAAGGCATATTACTCTTCAGCCTAACGTTAGATCTCATACGATCAACGATTTGTCGCCTTTCACCACTTATCACGTCAACGTTAGCGCCATACCGTCCGACGAAAAGTATCGACCACCTACGAAAATAACCGTCACCACCCAAATGGCCGGTAAGCCCTTTTTTTCCGGTAAAATATTTATTTTTAAAAAAATCGGATCGAAGAAAGTTTTTTTTTTTTTAATCTTATTGACGCAGCTCCGCAGCCAATGGTCCAACCCGATTTTTACGGAGTGGTTAACGGCGAGGAAATCCAAGTCATTTTACCTCAAGCTTCCGAAGAGTACGGACCTATAAGTCACTATTTCTTAATCGTCGTTCCCGATGACGAAAGTAACAATCGGAAAGAACCGGATCAATTTTTAACTGACGAGGTAAAGTATTATTACTATTATTATTATTTTTTTCCTTTTTTCTGATTTTTCTTTTGGAAACTCTAAAATCCTGTGCTTGTTTTAGCTGTTAGCAAATAAAGTTCCGACGCCAGAAAATGAAAACGCTCCTTACATAGCAGCCAAATTTCCTCAAAGAAACATTCCATACACTTTTCATTTGGGTAGCGGAGACACTTATGACGGTTTCACCAACCGCAAATTGGAACGGGGTAAAAGATACAGAATCATCGTCAGAGCCGTCGTAGATACACCCGAAAAGGTAATCGCGTAATATTAACGTAACTTCCTCCGTCGGTTATATTGTGGTATTCGATTTACCATTGTCTGAATGTTTGTTGTTGTTGTTGTTGTTGTTCTTCCCAAAAATTTAGGATTTGTACACGTCTAGTCCGTTTTCGGAATTTTTGTCCCTCGACATGAGAGAAGTGCCCCCGGGAGAACCGCCCAGAAGACCTAATCCGAGCATTCCGATCGACTCGTCGGACGTGTTCGTTAATCGAAACACCGAAGAGGCCGGAGTGGTTTGGGTCATAGGTCCGGTCATCGCCTGTTTGGTTCTTTCCATTTGTCTCATATTATTTTCAATCATTCGAAAGTAAGCAATATTTCGTATTTTCGATCCTTTTAAATTTGGAGTTGGTAAAATGTGATTTATTTGTTGCAGGCGAAGGCGTCCTTGCAAGCCTATGGACCAGTCTGCCGTTACTCGTCCTCTTATGGCCGCCGACATAGGCAGCGGGGGCCACGCTCCGACGGATCCAGTTGAAATGAGAAGACTTAATTTCCAAACCCCCGGTATGATCTCTCACCCTCCGATTCCCGTTTCCGAATTGGCCAATCACATCGAAAGATTAAAGGCGAACGACAATCTCAAATTTTCGCAAGAATACGAGGTAATTTAAATCATATGTCTTTGTAAAGCTTTTTTTTTTTTTTTTTTTTGGTTAATTTCAATGTTTTAAAAATATATATTTTTGAAGTCGATAGAACCCGGTCAGCAGTTCACCTGGGATCATTCGAACATGGAGTGCAACAAGCCCAAAAATAGATATGCTAACGTTATAGCTTACGACCACTCTCGAGTGATTCTTCAGCCGATTGACGGTTCGGATTACATCAATGCAAATTATTGCGACGGTTACCGGAAGCACAACGCCTATGTAGCTACTCAGGGTCCTTTGCAAGAAACCTTTTCCGACTTTTGGAGGATGTGTTGGGAACTTCGAACGAGCACGGTGGTGATGATGACAAAACTCGAAGAGAGAACAAGAATAAAATGTGATCAGTACTGGCCAAACCGGGGTTCCGAAACTTATGGTCCCATGACCGTAACGATAACCGAAACGCAAGAATTAGCTACTTATTGCATTCGAACTTTTCAGTTGCAAAGAGTACGTATTAAATGAAAACAATAATTGAATATCAACTAATAGAAATTTAAAAAAAAAAAAAATTATTCAGGTCGGATTCACGGACAAGAGAGAGGTAAAACAATTTCAATTTACTGCCTGGCCTGATCACGGAGTGCCCGATCATCCGGCTCCGTTTTTGCAGTTCCTCCGAAGGGTTCGATCGATGAATCCACCGGATGCAGGGCCAATGGTAGTTCATTGCAGGTAATATTTTTTTTCTCTCTAAAATTCGTTTTTTTAAGTTAAAAAAAAAAAAAAATGAATGAATAACGAACGAATGAAGTAATAATAATTAATTAATTATTTTACAGCGCGGGAGTCGGGCGTACGGGATGTTTCATCGTTATCGATTCCATGTTGGAACGTATTCGTCACGAAAAAACCATAGACATTTACGGACACGTTACCTGTTTAAGGGCGCAAAGGAATTACATGGTACAAACCGAGGATCAGTACATTTTTATACACGATGCTCTTTTGGAAGCCGTCGTTTGCGGCAACACGGAAATTCCTGCCAGAAATCTTCATGCTCACATCCAAAAATTAATGCAACCCGAGATCGGCGATAACGTTACCTCAATGGAGCTCGAGTTTAAGGTATGTACTTACACATCAGCGACGTAAATTTAAGATATAAAACATTTTTAAACGATGCCTTGCCAAATTTTCAGAAACTAAATAATATCAAAGTAGATGGGACGAGATTTATCAGTGCCAATCTCCCGGTAAATAAACATAAAAATAGATTGGTTCACATTCTGCCGTTGGAAGGTACTCGAGTCTGTTTGCAACCCATTCGGGGAGTAGAAGGAAGCGATTACATAAACGCATCTTTCATCGACGGTTATCGATATCGCGCGGCTTATATCGCTACTCAGGGCCCTCTTTCCGACACGACGGACGACCTATGGAGGATGCTCTGGGAGCATAATTCCACCATAATAGTCATGCTAACCAAATTGAAAGAGATGGGCAGGGTAAGTCGGATGCAAAAATTTATTGTATTTCCGTCCGAAAGGGTTACTCTATGTATAATTTTATTTTAAAAAAATTTCGAACAGGAAAAATGCCATCAGTACTGGCCTAGCGACAGGTCCGTGAGATACGGATGTTACGTGGTCGATCCTATCGCCGAATATAACATGCCGCAGTATATTTTAAGGGAATTTAAAGTGACGGATGCGAGAGACGGAGCTTCCAGGACCGTGAGGCAATTCCAGTTCACGGATTGGCCGGAGCAGGGAGTTCCGAAAAGCGGTGACGGATTCATCGACTTTATCGGACAAGTTCACAAAACCAAAGAGCAATTCGGCCAGGACGGCCCCATCACCGTTCATTGCAGGTAGGCAATTCAAATCTTAGTGAGTGAAATATATCTCGCACCATGTTTATTTAAATATATTATTTTAATATATTCACAGCGCCGGAGTAGGTAGGACAGGAGTTTTTATTACCTTAAGCATCGTCTTGGAACGAATGCAGTACGAAGGTGTAGTAGATGTTTTCCAAACTGTTCGAATATTAAGAACGCAAAGACCTGCCATGGTTCAAACCGAGGTGAGATACTCAGTCTGTTGTCAGATTTCGCGTTGTGTGATATACTTTAAGTGTAAAGTATTTCTTTGTTCTTTTCTTTTAAGGATCAGTATCAATTTTGTTATCGGGCCGCACTCGAATACCTCGGCTCCTTCGATCATTACGCAAATTAAAGAACAAACAGTAAGCCATATCTTCGGAGATCTCAGTTGTAACCGTTCGTAGTATTTTTAGCATCAAGGTCGAACATGATCAATTTAAATATTCGGACGGATTTATCAAACTTTTATTTTTTAAAGATAGTGCAATAACGATTAATTTTTCATTCTTATTTTTTATTTTTTTTTTTTATTTACTTATATTTTTTTATTATTTATTTTTTTGAACGATTCTCATGTAATATTGAAATCTCGTGTTTATTTTATACTATCGTTAATATTTAACGAAATGAAACCTATTATGTAAAGTAATAAAAAAAAAGTATTGAAAAAAAAAAGCGAAAACGGTTTTTTTTAAAAAGAATAATAAACGTTTCAGTTAGTGTTATTAAAATAAAAAAAGAAGCGGTACCATTTACAGAAACAAAAGGTCGTTCAACCAAAAAAAAAAAAACAAAAAAAACGATGAAGTAATCTGATTTTAATTTTATTGTAAGTTTTACTACTTAATTAAACGTAGACAAGTTTTTTCTAATTTGCTTTTATTTCCTTTAGAGCTTATTATTAACCTTAGCTTGGGCGGATCTAGAATTTTTTTCTAGGGGGGGGGGGGGGGGGGGCTGAGAATAGGAAAAAATTTTCTTCGGGGACGGGCTAGCTTTCCTTTGATCCGCCCGTGAACCTTAGTTTCTTTTATTTGAAATTTCGATCAGGTTGTTAATGGAAAACCAAACTGTACAATCTGCTTGTAATTTCATACAATTACTGAAATTCCAGAATATCCGTGGAATTAATAAAAATTTCATGGATTTCCCTATCAGAAAAATCCTGCTATTAGACGTCTAAAAGTCTTCTGAACTTCAAACGGCTAAAGCGATTAGCCTTCTTTATTTGAGCTGCATCATGTCTAAATTGCAGCTATTTACAAAAATGTCACAGCTAATAAAAGGCTAATAGACATCTAGGTTTTAGAGCTCATAGATGTCAATTTTTCTTTAATAGCGAAAAAAAAAAGATGAGCCTCGACATGGAATCGAACCCGTCATCCGCATTTTATTATTTTTTTTCCCGACGATGCTATCCACTAAGACACTTTAGTTATTTTACTAAGTGAACAAAAGGGTCTGTGAATTGGGGTGTGTGGGTGTGTGTCTCAAATTACTTTTGGGAACTTGGAATATTTTCGACAGTACAGTAAATTAATGGTTCCCCTTAATTGTTTTTCTTTCTACTTCTTTCTTTTTCTTTTCTTCTCCTACTTCTTCCTTCTTCCTTGAAAATGAAAGAAGAAGGAAGACTTCTTCTTTCATTTTCCTTCTTCTAGTTCTTCCTTCTCTTATCTTTTTCTTTCTTCTTCCTTCTCCTTTAAGAAAAATGTCTACATTCACAGCTAAAAAACATTTAATACAGTAGACGTCTCTATTTTTAAAAATTAGACCTGATGTCAGCTTTCTATTAGACCTCGAAAGTATGTCCAATTTCATAGCTACATTTTTAGCTGTAACCTAGACTTTAAGTACCCTTATGAAACGTTGCTATCGGTTTTTTAAAAAAAAAAAAAACTACCGAGACTCGAATAGTCTTTTTGGACCGATTTTTCGCTACCCAGTTTTTTAAAAATCTCGGCAGTTTTTTAAACTGGCGGATAAAAATGAAATGTCGATAGTTTTTCCCATTTTTTCGATAATTTTTTCAATAGTTTTTCCCATTTTTTTCGATAATTTTTTGAAAAGTTCTTCGCTAATTTCAAGATATCTATAATTTTTCAGAGAAGTATAAGTTTTTTGAAAAACTTGCGAGTTTTCAAAATGAATCTATAATTTCATGTCAAAAAGCTTTTGAGTTGTGAAGCTTTTTGAAAAACTGGCCAGTTTTCCAAATGAGTCGATAATTTCATGTCAAAAAGCTATTGGATGTGAATCTTTTTGAAAAACTGGCGAGTTTTCAAGATGAGTCGATAATTTCATGTCAAAAAGCTTTTGAGTTGTGAAGCTTTTTGAAAAACTGGCGAGTTTTCCAAATGAGTCGATAATTTCATGACAAAAAGCTATTGAGATTTTAATAAGCCACCGAAACCGAAAGCAAACCATCGGAACCAATAATTTTTTCTACTTTTCCGATAGCGATGTTTCATAAGGGAATTTAGACTAAAATTTTAGCTTTCTAAGACTTTGAAAGGATGTGTTTAATTTCATAGCTAAACTTTTAGCTGTGATCTAGACGTCTACAGGCGATCTAATTTGTTCGCTGATAGGACAACTACAGTGATTTTATGAAATGACTGTCGCTGCAGTAAATTCATGTAATCTTCTTTATTTAATGTTCTGTTTCCATGAATTAAATAGGGATTCCATGGAATTACTGACTTAATATAAATCAGCAAATTCGTAAATAATATTTTGTTTTTAGAAGCAACAATTTCATTTCTTCCCTGGAAAATGAATTTTAATTACTGATACCTACCGAAATGATATCATGTATTTCAAATCATAATTATAGTAAATCGACAAGTATTTTCTTGCTCGCGGATTTGCTGTTACATCTACTATCTACATTATACAGAGTACCAACTACTTTTACAATTTTATGTTATTTGCTTAAATGAATTTTGCTACGGCGGGAAAAATCGACTTATGAATATTTTTTAAAATTTTTGGAAGAGTATAAGGGGGCGAAATGTTTAAATCCTGTAGTTCTTGTAAGAATTCTTCTCTAGATTGTTGATTTAATTTAGTGCAATGAAAAAAAACGTGTTCCGGTGTTTCGTCCTGATGACAGGTTAAGCATAATGTCGTATTTATTAATCCTAATCGACTGAGGTGTTGATTGATGGAGCAGTGTCCTAATCGTATTCGAATAAGTGTCGTAATTATAGTTCTTGATGCTTCAATGTTCTTAAACCAGGGGGTTCCACTTTTTATTTTATAAGAAGTTAATGAAGTTCTGTTGGTAGCTACTTTGTCTTTCCAAATACTGTCCCATTCTTTTTTAAGTGTACTGCGACTTTCCGCAAGAATATCAGAAATCGGAATTTTATATGCGCCTAATGGTCCTATAATTGCAGCTGTTTTGGCAAGATGATCGACGGTTTCATTATTTTTAATGCCTTTGTGCGATGGAATCCATATGATTTTAAGCGTTATTAAATTTTCCCGCAGTTCGATAAGGTCTTTCTTTAGGTCTAGGAGATAGGGATTCGTATAGGTATTGATATTGTTTTATTTTTTTATATAAAGTAATAATAATGGAGGGAAAAAAGGGAAAAAAGTGCGTGGATTCAGTCACTCGACAACTCTCTCGTCGTCTGCCTGCAGCCACGTCGAAACAAACAAAACCACGAAAAAATTACACACGTAAAAAAAAAATAGATTGTTTTTTTATTGGTTTGCAATTAAGTTAATGCGATCGATGGCTTCAAAAATACAGACGCAACTCGACCCCCCTAGTTCTGCCAGTTCAGAAAGGTGAGGAGGGAAACTAGTCGATAAAACATGAATAATGTTTAAAAAATGTGCATTCGTAAGATGAAACGTTTCGGCGATTAATGATGAAATGTCTTTTCGATTTATTTTGACATAGTCGCGCACATGGTTTGATAAATTTTTACATGCTGATCGTGTTCATTTTTAGCGGTGGAGCCGATGTAGATCAAGTGTTTCCTAACGATATCGAAGACTGCGAAGACAAGCCTCACTTTTACAAAGTGGATATTACTCCGCCTTTATCGCCGATTCAGCGACCGTCTTCGGTCACGAGATCTCCTCACAGCAAAAGATCCAGAACGACTTCGACTTCCTTGTCGACAAAGAAAACGTCAAAGGAATCTGTCATTTGCAGTCAATTCAGAACTATTTACACTGCCGGCAGACCTCCTTGGTACAACTGTCTTGGTCAGCATGTGGAACCTTTTGTCATAGGTATTTGCGGTGGGTCCGCATCCGGCAAAACAACCGTAGCCGCTAAAATTATAGAATGTTTAGATGTTCCTTGGGTCACTTTACTAAGCATGGATTCTTTTTACAAAGCAAGTTCATCGATCTTCTTGAAAAACTAGTTCTTCGGCATAATATATATATATATATATTTATATGTTTTAGGTGCTGAATGAAAAGCAGCATGAACAAGCAGCCCACAATGAATACAATTTTGACCATCCTGATGCATTTGATTTTGATCTTTTATCCAAAACATTACAGAGGTTGAAAGAAGGAAAAAAAGTGGAAGTTCCTATTTACAACTTTGTCACACATTCTAGAGAGCACAGGACCAAAACCATGTACGGGGCTAACGTGATAATTTTCGAAGGAATCTTGGCTTTTTATGACCAATCTATTTTAGAGGTAAGTTATGCCTTATTTATATGTATTTATTTTAAAACCGCCGGATAAGGTGTAATTATTATCATGTTATAAATGGTAGTGATTCATTCAAGTTTTGCTTTTCATAAATTTCCCACATTTTCAGACTTTTTAAACTGGCTTGCTGTTAAAAAAATGTTTGTACATTTAAATGTAAAATGTAAGTATGTCCGCGGCGTCATTGGCTCAAATGATATTTTAAACAAAATTTTTCTTGAAAATAGTCAATCAAAAACTATCTACATACACTATTTATCTATACAGCAGATGATCATTTTGCTTGCTTGAGGGCATTTTTAAAGTGAAACGGATTAAAAAAACATCACAGGAGATTATATATCAATTAAATAACAAATAAAGTAAATTCGATCTAAATAATCATTGAAGCTTAAAAGTTATAAAAAATCTCCCAAAAAAAACATGTTCTTTAAGTGTAATGAAAACCTCGCATTTACTTTTAAGCTTCAATAACGCCTGATTTTGATGCGGTTTACTTTCATGTAATTTATTTGATAATCTCCTGCGATGGTTTTTAATCCGTTTCACATTGCGAAAAAGGCCCTCAAGCGGGCGAAATGATCATCTGCTGTCGATAATTATTGTAGATAGTTTTTGATTGACTCTAGAAAAAAAATTTGTTTAAAAAAAAAAAAAAAAAAAAAGTTGTTTGTAGTTGTTAAACGTAGCTGCAGTAAAAGGAGAATTTTATTTTTATTTTTTTTATTTTTTATTTTATTTTTTTTTTTTAGGTATCAAAACCCTGTTGATTTCTAACTTATATCCCGTCCCGATCCTAACCCTTTGCAATGTATCGAGCCTGGTATTTTTTTTTTTAAAAAATTGGAATTTTAGTTGGTAAAATTATCCTTTTTGTGAAATCGGTAACCAGGCACAAAAGCGTTAATAAAAAGTAGAAACTATTACTCATATTTCAGATGTTGGATATGAAAGTATTTGTCGATACGGATGCAGATATAAGACTTGCAAGAAGATTAAAAAGGGATATTTCTCAGCGTGGAAGAGATCTGGACGGCGTTTTAAAACAGTATATGACTTTAGTGAAACCGGCGTATTATTATTATATAGCACCGTGCATGGTACACGCCGATATTATAGTTCCTAGAGGAGGAGAAAATACCGTCGCCATTGAACTCATAGTTCATCATGTTCACACTCAGTTGCAGTTGGTATGTCGAATCGACGGCGGGCAGGCGGACGGAAAAAAAAAGGAAAAATACGTTAAAACACTATACATTGCATTTTCAGAGAGGATTTAAATTGAGGGAGAAACTAGCTCATTCGTACATAGGTCAGCCGCTTCCCAAATCTCTTCATCTTTTGCCGTCGACCCCACAAATCTGCGGTCTGCACACTTTCATCCGAGACAAAGATACGCCAAGGGACGAATTTATATTTTATTCGAAAAGGCTTATCAGGCTAGTCATAGAGTATTCCTTGTCGCTGTTACCTTTCAAGCAAGTTAACGTCGAAACACCGCAAGGGGGTAGTTACCAAGGGAAAAGGTGCGCTTCAACGAAAATATGCGGGGTTTCCATCCTTCGTGCCGGAGAAACGATGGAACAAGCAGTCCGAGACGTTTGCAAAGATATCAGAATCGGGAAAATTTTGATTCAAACGAATCAAGAAACCGACGAACCAGAATTGTATTATTTAAGGCTCCCGAAGGATATCAAGGATTACAAAGTGATTTTAATGGATGCCACAGTGGCCACAGGAGCGGCTGCGATAATGGCGATCCGAGTTTTGTTAGATCACGACGTACCGGAAGAAAACATTCTTTTAGCATCTTTGCTTATGGCAGAAATCGGAGTTCATTCCGTCGCGTATGCTTTCCCGCAGGTATTTTCCCTACTAGTAGGGATAAACTACTAAATCGTTAAACCGCGTTAACTTTTGACCTTTTTTTCCGTTTCAGGTGACAGTCGTGACTTCCGCTCTGGACCCCGAAATCAACGATAAATTTCACGTGCTTCCGGGTATAGGCAACTTCGGAGATAGATATTTCGGAACGGAACCTTCGAACGATATAACATTCGCTTGCTGAAAGAATTAAAAAAAAAAAAAAAAAAAAAAAAAAAAATCTGAAAACTTTTAAACAAGATTTTATGCTGCGGTCACGATAATGCTAAAACGATTTCCAATCGACTAAATTGAACGCAGGGACGATTACCAAAGTAAAAATTATTTATCATGCTATCAAAACAAAAAAAAAAAAAAAAAAAAAAAAATTACCGGCTCATCCGGGATAAAGCAAAATACAGATGTGACCGTGAATTATTTTATTATTGATAATAAAATCGTTTCTTCATCGACAAATATTTTTCTTACGCTTCTCTCTTTTGACCCACATGTAAATTATATGAAACGTACATACAATAGCAGTCTTTCATTGGATTTTTTTGTTTTGTTATTTAATGAAATATACTTGACTTGCGTAGGCGAAAGTACAAATCAGGCGGTCGGCGGTACGTTACACATCATAACATTGTTAATAATATGCTCCCGCCACATCATTTGTAAATTTTGCAAAAACAACTTGATCGAAATACATAATAACGCCTTCTTTTCCCCGGAAATTAGTTTTATTTTCAGAATCAAGTTCCTATAGATTATGCCTTTATGCCACATTTACCAAAAACACCTAACAGGAAAGAGAAATGGAAATTCTTTTGTAAAATTTCAACCCTACTTCAAAATGATGTGTATGGGTCGACCCTGCTAATGATAAGCAAGGAACCGACAAAGAAAACTTTTATTCATATTTATTTATTTCGCTGGGGCCAGTATTACAAGGTAGTATCTGCACTGTTCAGGTTGACACTAGTTTAACGTGCGTTTAGTGAGTTAATATACCGTATATTTTATCGTTGTATATATATATATATAACGTATATATATAGTATATATAACCCTAAGCTAAACATACTTGGGTTGAATTTCACTATTTCCTCGCTTATTTTAATTTTTAAAACTGATTATTTTTAATGAATACGGTAAAGAAGCATTTTCATTTGTCCTGACTTGTTGATCAAGATTGCAATTGATAATATGAATGGTGTCCGTCTAAGGCAGCCTTGTAGTAGAAGCAGCCATCTTTAGGCGCGATTGAAAACTATCTGAATTTACCTGGTACGGTCAATATATACATTTTAGTTAATTTAAATATTTATTCTAACAGACTAACGTTTAGTAATGAATTATCTTTACGAAAAAAGTAAAAACACCGTAATATATATGATATACAATGAAAAGCTCATATATATATATAAATATAGACGTATATATATACAATATATTATGTAAATATTTATGATTAACATCACTACGTGCGTTAAACATAAGGAACTAGTGTCAAGTTGAACCCTGCAGATACAACCTTGTAATACTGGCCCAGCGATTTATTTATTTATTTACTTCTGTCTTTTTTTTGCCTATAAATTACTCCGTTACTGTAAAAGAGATGATTTATAGAATTTATCAGTGACTCTGCATTCAACATATTAGACTACAGGTTCGAGTCGTGAAACAAACAAAAAAAAAAAAATCTTCTAAGCCCATAAGTCAAACTTCCGTTGCGCATGAGCAAATTTGTTTTAAATATAAAATTGGTGCTTGGAAATTGAGTCAAGAGCGGGATCTAACAACAGCGCCTTTGTTAGATCCCATTTAGAATATTGTTGTCAAATCTGGTTTCCTAATAAAAAAGCAAGTCAACGCATCTGTTTCACTGTCTTTATTTTTTAATGGCTATCCCCAGTAAAAAAAAATTATTTAATAGAAAATTAAAAATAAATATATAAACTGGTATCGGGTAAACGGGCGGAGGAACTAATTTCAACGCTTGCACGCAGGAAAAAAATATTGCCATGTCTACACTTGATAACAGAACCATATAAACACAGAAAAAATATAATATTATATTTTTTCTGTGCTGCAGAGGAACGCAGGGACTTAGAGGGTTTAAAATTATATTTAATCACCGTAAACTTTGGAATAATGAAATTATGAATCTGGTAAATACCCGCTTCCCTTTCTAATGATGTTTAAGGGTATGCTAGCTACTTCAACACAATGTTAATTTTACATAAGACAGCGGCGTAACAGCAATTAGGCGAATGAGGCGGCCGCCTCCGGCCTCGCTCAAGTCAAAATTAAAAACGGCCTCGCGCTCGACTTTGGTTTTTGAAATTTTTTTTTCAGCTTGCATTACAAAGTGAATGATCTGGGTATAATTGAGCCGAGCCTGTACATTTCTTAAAAACAGTGCCATAAAATTTTTAGGGGGAAAAAATGACAATAGGAGCAGGTCAAAAATTTGAGTTATTTTTGTCTTTCTTTCTTTTTTTCCTTGAATAAATTTCTAATGAAAAATCACTGCTTTAATCCGTTCATGACCTGGCCTTTCTCGGAAGTTTCTTTTCATTCAGCCTGTACCTGACTTTGGGTTTTGCCCATTACGCGGTCATAGATTTTTTCGGTTTTGTATAAAATTTCTTTCAGTTTTTAGGTAGCATTCGAAACGGTCGGATCTTCGGTTTTTTCTTCGAAAAAAAATTATAAAAGTGAGCCAAGTTAGAGATTTGTGAAAAATATGGGAGAAGAGACAGAGATAAGGATAGAAGTTGGGAGGGTCGAGCATCAAAAAAAAGACGTAAAAATGCCTTGGAAGACGAAGACGAAAGAGGGGAAACCCCGAGGAATCAGGCATCTCTAATAATAAAAAAAAGAGGTAAAAGAGCCTCGGAGAAAAAAAGAATGGACGAGTACGAGGAAAAAGAAAACAGTACCTGCCACGTAAAATTCAAGACCAAGAAAACATTGGAAAAAAAGTAAATGCTGTTACATAAAAAAAGATTCAGTTTGGATTTTAAAACAATAAGATACGACGGTTTCATAAGTATAAAGATTCTCACCCGGTCGTCAGAAAACCGATTGTCAACCACCCGTCCAGACAAATCGTGCCCAAAGGGCATCATAAATTCATATTTTTGCAAATCTTAATACCCCTAACGAAAAAAAATACAGTCGACTCTCTCTATAGCGTAAACGCAGGGGCCGGACAGATTTTTACGTACTACAGAGAGTTACGTAAAAACCGATGTTGACATAAAATCGCGCATAAAATGGAATTTTTTTCTCGAAAAAAAAAAAAAAAAAGAAAACCACATTACTAATAAGAAAAATGATTTTAATAGTTAATTTTAAGGAAGATTTAATTTTGTCGTTTGGAAATGCTACCGATAAACTAACTAAAACGGAACAAAATGAAATTTTGATTCAAAGATGTAATTTTCGATGCAAGATACTACAGGTTTAAAAATCGCGCGTTAAAAATATTTTTGTGGTTGAATACTTTTAAAAAAATATGACGTCGTTTTCGTTTCTTTATAAATATTAATAATAATTTTGCCCTTTTTACATGTAAAAATGGTCATTTTCTCTTTCAAAATGGCAAATTTCCCCTCCAAATCGAAAATTTCATTACGTACTACAGGGAGTGGCGTTACGTATTAAGCGGAGTTGAAATACATGGTGTTGTATGGGAATTCGGCCGGACCGTCCAAATTTTTACGTACTACAGGGGTTTTCGTTATAACCGATGACGTTATAGAGAGAGTCGACTGTATATATTTTGCTTTACTGACAAATGGCAATACCGTGTTAAATTTCATTATCTTACAATTCTTTTCCGGTTTATCGACAGAAAAGGATATATCCTAAATACACGGTTGCCTATCTTCTATATTGCAGTTTTTAAAAGTAGCCAGTATACCCTTAAAGAAATTATTGACAAAATAGAGGGGAAAAATTATTAAGAAAGGGAAAATTTTGCTAAAGTTGTGGTTATTTCCTCATAATATTGTTTTCATAATTATTATGAGGTCGCTCGTGTCGTTTTCTAAATAGAAATCGACATGAGAGCTGCGTCATTTTTATCTTTAGCTTCTCATGGTTGAAATAAATCGTAAATAACGTTTTTTGAAGGATTTTGCGATAATTTATAAATACAAATTTTAAGTATAAGTTATGACATATATTTATTAAAACAGATTTTTCATACATTTTGCTTTCACTTTTTAAGCGAAGCATTTTAAAAGTTTAGCTTCAACTTTTAGGACGTCCGTCCTTTTTAACTCGACTTGAACAATGGTGAAGATTTCCACGATTTGAATCGATGGCGAAGCGCACTCATTTGCTTTTGGCCAGCGGATAATAAGTTTTCGAAATCCGTCGTCGTTGTCGTCCACTAGAGATGACGGAGCTGGAATTTGCTGGAAAAGAAATTTATAATAGTTTTTAATAATTACTTAAATGCCGAGAAATAAGCTATAAGTAGAATACCTCGAAATATATTCTCTGGATGACTCCGGTAGATAGGATGATACAGTCAAAAGATTTGTCTTTAATGTCGCATACGACGGCTGCACCAATCAAAGGCCCATGTAATCCTATATACACGGCCAAAAACAATTCCGTGCTCGATTCGCTTGCCATTTTTGCCGCGTGTTTTTTTTTATTGCAATTGGTTGCTATCCTGTAAAATCAAAAATTAATTTTAAGAGCTCACAAAATCCAATAAAATTGCTGCCCATATTTCAGGCTCGTTTCATTTACCTGTGAACCGTGTCCACTGCCCAATGTGGCGCAAATACTTTTTCATCCACAGCCGCGGCCAGCAATCTATGAACCATGACGTCTGCATAACGTCGAATGGGCGAAGTAAAATGAGTATACAGGGGTACGTTTAGTGCGTAATGGTGCCTATCCTCTTTTTTCGGAAACAAATCGGCGCAATAATATTTAGCTCGCTAAAAATACAGTCAATCAATAACAATCAGTGATCTAGCCAAGTCGAAAAGTAAGAAATTTTAGGACTTACCGACATCGGTTTCGCCAAAGCATTATTTAAAACTAGCATTCTCGCCAAGGAACCAAGGTCTTGCTCCACCGCCGAATACTTTGACAAGGAGGACTGCAAAGCACCAGAAGAAGAAATGTCAAGTATGATGCCGTATTTTTCCATACTCTTCTGCAATTTTTCCAAGGCGAAAGGCAGAGGAACGGAATGAGATCTCAGAAGAGCAACTTTTGGGAATTGCTTTGCCAACTCCTCGGCCACCGTGATATTTGCCAACAGCATGAATTCTTCAATCAATTGGTGTGACTCGAGATTTTGGTAAACGTAATATTTCCGAGGCATCCCTTGCTCGTCTAAAGAGAAGCAGATTTTAATTTGGTCAATTTTTAAAGAACCGTTGGCGAATCTTTTTTTCCGGAAAAATTGAGCCATCTTGTTCAGCAAAGTAACTTTTTCTTGAATCGTTTCTAAAGAGTGCTCCGCCCCGTGAATTGTTATCGGAGACTCCTCCGCTCCCGATTCCTCTCCTTTTTTTCCGTCAAGTAGATTCTGAACTTGTCGATAGGATAATTGGGCGCAAGAATTGATGACTGATCGCACAAATCTGTGCTGTAAAATTTCGTAACAGTCGTCATCTCGGTAAGCTATTTCCCAAAAGACGGAAAAGCTCAACCTATCTTGTCCTGGTGCAAGAGAACACATTTGGCACAATTCTCTTGGTAGCATGTGATAAACCTGTTGAAAAATACAAAAATCTGCATTAAAGGATTAGAGAAAGGAAAACGTCAAAAAATGATATATACTTGTTGGACCAAATAAACGGTTGTCGCACGCTTCCCGACGGCTTCGTCCAGTGGCGTTCCTTCTTTAAGGAACCAGGACACGTCCGATATGTGAACTCCTACAAGATAATTCCCGTTGGGTAATACGCTACAACTGACGGCGTCGTCAAGATCTCTCGCCGTCTCTGGATCGATGGTAAAAATGCATTCTTTTCGTAAATCCTGTCTTTTGAGGAATTCGTCATTTGGAATGCTAAATGGGGAGGAAGGGAAATATTTGCTTAGCGATTCTGGATAAGGCGTAACGTCGAGATGGTGCTTGAGTAGCAAAGCCGTAGTTTCGGCCTCTATGTCTCCTGCCGTTCCAACCAGTTTAATAAGATCCCTATCCAAATGAAAATTTTTTTTATATTAAAAAAGCGAATATGAAGGTTTAAATAAAAATTTAGTGCTTACCCTTCAGCAAACCGTACGTCGCTCCACCTTGATATTTGAGCGAAATAAAGTTTATCTTTAAAATTTTCAGCGTTTTCGAAAAAACCGGGAGGCATCTTGGCTCTCGATATTTTGATCCTAGGAAGACGGGAATCCCTCGGAGAAAACCAATAAAAATTGCTTTTTCCGATTCGACTGCTGGAAGACGTTTTCAACATTCCTATCGCTGTGCGATCATGATTCTGAGTTTTGATACCGACAACGACGGCAGTCCTTTGCTTAACGGCGTCAGCCGAGGACACCGACTCTCTGGGTTTTAAAACAAAATAAACTTCGTCACCTTCCAGAGCTCTGTTTCTGTCCCTCAAGCCCTCGATCAAAATGTCCGTCCCTTTGTCCGGTGCCGTTATATAAGCTTCTTTGTAGTTTTTTAGATTGATCCTGACGATCCCGGTGAAAAGGACTCCATACTTGGATACGGATTCTAGTTCTTCAAGCGAAAGATACTTTGGGTAAGTAAAGTCTTGCACATCATCGCCGCCACATGTGCCACTTCCCCCGTCTTTTTTTTTTTTACTCCTTTTATTTCTCCTTTTTTTGCTACCAGAAAGTTCCAAAGTCGCGAGACTTGAATTTATAAAGACTTTTCGTCTTCCGTCAAAACTCGCCCCAGTATCCTCGTTCGGATTTTTACCTACATTTTGTTCCTTCTCTTTCCTCGGTAGAACGTTGTTAGCTTTTGGGTCCAAAAGGGTTTTTTCGAATTCGCCAACGATCAATTTAGAAGTACTTTCAATGTCGCGTACCAACCCTACTTCTTTATCCTTGAGAGCTTTCATATTGAAATACTCGGTTAAATATTTTTTATCATCATTATCTATCATTTCACACTCGGAAGCGCAACAAATTGATTTTTCCAATTCGGTGACTAATTGCATCGAGCCTGCTTCTATTTTCCCGATAAACGATTCCTTTGGCGATTCTCTTATCAAATCCAAGTTAAAATAATCTTTCATTTTCTCTTTGGGTATATCAGCGTCAGTTTGGGTCTGAGCCTTGGTGATGCAGGGGTCATTTAATTTTGCATTTTTAATTTTTTCCAATTCTTCTATAGCGGTCAAAGTTTTACAGCTGGTCTCTTTTAAAAGACCTACATTTAAAAATTCAGTGACATTAACTGAACTTATGGGGTTCTTTAAAGTGTGGACTTGCAAATTCTCAAACAAGTCAGTTAAATCAGGCGATGCTGCAGAAGTTGAAGTTGAAGGTAAATGACTTGTTTCCTGAAATGGGTTGTCTTTCTTACAAAAATCATTTTCCATTGGTTCTAAATTAGATGCATCAAATTTATCTTCTTTTGTGATTGATTTACATAAAATATTGACAACTTGCTCCACGTTTAAATTGTTGCTGCTTCCGGGTACTGAACCTTTTTTGGATCTTCTTCTCATGGAATTGTGTTTGCGCTTTTTTGAATCTTTGGTAGAAATTCCTCCCGATTCAACAGGGCAATTTTCCATGAAGACCACTGCTTCAGACATTTTTTAGTTTTCGTCGTAGCACCACTGAAACAACAGGGCACCAGATTTGCAAAAGTATTTAAAAAAATTCGTTAAAAACCTGGCACATCAACTTTTTGATGAACAACATAATTTCAAATATTTAATAAATAACTCCAGTATTTTACTTACATTTCTTGTAAAATTAATACCATGGTTCACACACCCCAAAACATGTAAAATATAGCGTAAAAAAAGTTTTTCAATAATATTTGTTCATATAGTAAAACGGTAGAAAAATAAGCTTTCGATTTAAAAAAATATAACCTCATCCAATCATATTATATTATGTTGGCTTTGTTCTTGGATGTTGATTGCGGTTCGCGATATGTATTTCTATCTCTTTCTAACAGATTTCATTAAAAAGAGACGGAGATACCAGGCGGTAGCACAGCAATCCAAAGTCACAAACCCAATAATTGCAGTATGCAGTAGATTGCTTGGGGCCCTCTCAAGGGAAGATGGCGGACGATTAAAATTTGACTTCTGCTGCTGTATATATAATAATGTTTACAATCTAATGCTTACGTTCGGTTAATTATCTTATTTTTTAAAAATATGATCATTTAATTGAATCAGGTAAAGTGTATTAAAATGTAGCAACTTTTTTTTATGACGGTAAACCGCCAATCAAAGCTAAGAGCGGTAATGCACTACGCCTCCTCCTTGGAACATTTCAGTTAAAATTTTCGTTTTTTACAAAAATACTGCAAAGCTAAATGGTAGTCTTTTCGTATGAACGTTTTACATGGACATTGAGTTATTTCTTTTTTAAGATGTCAAGCATCGGCGAGTAAAGGAATCTAGAAGTAAATATGTCTGGAGGAAATTCCGTGTATTCGCCGTTGCCTCAGTCTAACAGCGACACGGATGAGTCCTCTGAAGAAGAGTTGCATAGCTCAAATGAAAGCAGGGTCATCAATAAAATTTCAGGCCCACAAATCCCAAAGCAAGAATCAATTTCAAATGGGCAAAAGCCAAACATCATTGATTACAAACTTATAAATGATAATATAAATGTGGAGAACCTGTTAAATGGATTTCAGGTTAACACGGATGAGGTGTCCATAGTGTCAGCAAATCAAAGTCCAAATAAATTATCCAAAATAAGAAAAATTTGCTTTTTGTTGTCTTTATTTCTTTGTGGTTTTACTATAGTCATTTTTCTTTGGGTTCTGCCATGTGACACTGCTTCTTGCCAATCTGAGCCTGTCTCTTCAGGCATCACAGCTTGGGAACAGACGTTATATGATATTGGTAACATTTTTCTTTTTCTCATGTCTACATTAACTGAATGTGGCTTTAAATTAATTAACTTGGTATTTTTAGAACTTCATGGACCCATCAATGTAGTGCCTGCAGCTTTTGACAAAAAGAAAAACATGGTTATTTTATACAAGAATGGTACATTAAAACATGAAAACAACACAAACAAAGGAGGTGTTATTTCTTTCATGGGAAACAATGGGGAAGTGGCTTGGTTTGTAAAGTTAAAGAGGCGGCCTACAGACATTGATTGCAGTTTAATTGATGTGAATCTTGATGGTTTTAATGACTGTCTGGTTATTGGAGATGATGACATGCTCAAAGCAATTCACTCCATTTCAGGTAATTTTTTTTACTGCAAAATTGCATGCAAAAAGTACATCATAAAGCACTTCTTTACCGAATAAAGGGTAAAACAGAAAAATAAGTAAAGCACTTCACACAATTAGCTTTGCAATTTTTCCCTTTACAGCCAATATAAATAAAATTGAATAGAGCAATAATTCCGATCGGTTGTAATCGGTTGTTAACAAACTTTTAGCTGATAAACATTTATCAAAATGCAAGTCTCCATTAATATTGTTATTTTAATAAAAATTGGGATACTTTGTTTATACAAATAAAAATACTTTAGGAGGGTTGCACACTCGACTGTAAGAAAAAACATAAAATTGATTACTATTTTTTTTAGGAACCGAATTATGGGACGTTCACGGGCCGGTCCCCAATAGAAATTTATCCATGTATCATTTCGAATTCCCACTTATTCTTCCGGATTTAGACGGGGACGGAGTAAGAGAGCTTTTGACTGCGTGCTCTTTACTTCGAAATAATACTTTGAAAAATCAAAATCAGTTCGTGATAATATCAGGGAAGAGCGGCGGGGCGATCGGCAACCCTGTGGAAATCAAGATGTGTTTTGCATTGCGTAACTTGGTGCTGGAAAAAGATTTGAACATTACTTACACTTGCATTGATTATTTAGGAAAAGGTTAGCTGAGTTTTGATGATTTCTTCTATGGGAAGCATTTTTAACGAAATTTATTTCCCTTGTTTTAAGAATCAGTGCAAACGACCAGCTTACCGGAAATTTGTAAAGCTATGAAATGTCCGTCCGACCCGATTTTCGAGAAGGACAGTTTGAAGAACAATCAGTTATTTCATTCGCACCAAATGGACTCAGTCGTTCGCAACGTATTTCAAATAGAGGAGAAGCGTTTGCTAATCGAAAACAAGGGATCTTGTCCGGATTGCAACGTCTCCGTTTCCGTCAAGGACGAAAGAGAAAAAGCCAATCGGACTGTTTATACCTTCGAAAGCCCAAATGGATATGGTAACACAAAATTGAATTTATAAAAAATAGAGCAAAACCCTCGCTTGTTTAATTAACAAGAGTAAAATAGAGGTCAATGTCCGCCTCCGAAATAGTGCTGAGAGGCTTTTAAGGTTTTTAATTTTAGATCAAAAGACCAAGCGGCGTTCAAATATTGGAAAATTTTTGGTAATTTTCCGGTTCAAAGGTTAAGCACGAGGGAAACAGATTATTTCCATTATTATTCTGTATTTAGAAATAACTTTACCAACAGGATAGGTTTTGCATTTATTTTCCGTTCCTTTAGGAAGCGTTATAATGAAAGGTTTAACCGAATATAATTGTCATCCTTTTCAGCCATGATGCCCGTGACGATTAGTTTTGGAAAAATTAAAGGATTCATCATTAAACTTTGGGAATGGCACTTTGATGAAGAGGAAAAAAACATTTACCGGAAAAATACTCCTGTGCAATCTGCGTTGGATAATGAAAATCTCGACCGAGAAATGATGTCGGATCCGTCTTTCTCGAAAAGATTCAAAAGAAGCGGGAATGGATCAAGGAGCCGACTAAAAGAAGCGGAAGAAAGAATCGTGTACCGCTTAAGCGAAAGAGTGTTACTTATCACTTTTAATAAGACTGATTCCCGCTTCATAAATGCAAGTCATTTTGAGATTATCCAACTTTGTAAAGATTCTGAAACTTGTCAGCCCGATATTAGATCTCAGTCAAAATCATGTAAGTATTTCGATGTAAATACGGCCAGTACTAGCGCAATAAGGTTTGAAAATTTTTACTCCTAAAAAGTGAGAATTAAAAAAAAAAAAAAAAAAAAAAAAAAGCCCCATGCTGATACCTTGAATTCCTCACAAAGTCGTATTAACATTAGTTGGCTGCCTTGCGAGAACTTAAAACATTTTTTTTAATATTTTGTTTTAAGTGTTGCTTACGGATTTAGACCAAGACGGATTTCAAGAATTGATCTCTTACACCACGAGTTATTTTCAAAAAGTTTCCTACGACGAGGGAAATCCGAGAGAGTGGCAACTTCGATCTAAGATTCAAGTCGTGAGATTGGAAACTGAACTCCCAAAGCTGTACGACGGATTTACGAAACCTTGAAATTTCAAGTTTTTGGCCCGGTTGTTATTATTCTGTGACATGCCTGCTTTTCCGGTTCAGAGGGGGCGTAATTCACATGCCAAGCCAATTTTTTTCTTTTTTTTCTTTACCCTACTACTTTACGTACTTTTTTTTAGTACGGTTTAACTTTAGTAAAAATATGACAAAATCCGTAAGGAAAAAACTAGTTTTTCTCCACTTGCACGTTCTGAAATATTAATTACAAGCATCGAATGCAGATTTTTTTTCGTAAAAGAAAAAAAAAATTGTGGAACAATCTAAAATCCAAGTCTTGCTCGTGTAATTTCTCTCAATTTCATTGAAAGAAAAAAACAATCGTTGTATGTTTAACCAATAAAAATTATTTATTTATTTATTTATTTTTTCAGTTAACTTGGGAATTGACTTATTTGAAAACCATATTTTACGATTCTTCGATCACGCCACCTAATTGAAAGACTTAAAAGTTCCTTTTGTAAGACAAAGGATGGAATATTGAAAATGAAAAATAAAATAAATTGTTTAATAAAACGTCCACAGTATTCGAACAATTAGAGCCATTATCAACGCAAATACGGTAAAAGGCACAACGGAAGGACTTTTATCGGTTTTAGATCGTAATATTTCCGTTTTAACTAGATTTGGACAAAATCCGGATGTGAAAGGTTCCCCGATAAGACAATGTTTTTTAGCATCCACTATTTTCACTTTAAGCATTTTTCCCATGTATTGTTCTTTCTTTGGTATTAAAACTTGTTCGTAAAATTTGTTATGACCCACGTAATGTTTGTTGTCGTGAGCAAGTTCCGTTACCAAGATATCCTGGATTTGGCCTACCTTCCCTCCGTATGGATGATAACTTTGGAACCAATCCGAAAGTTTTTTTGTCCTCTTTTTAACTTCTTGCGCTGATATTCGAAGCATTTTCGCCGCTGGGGTTCCGGGCCTCGGATAAAACTGATTTATAAAGAGCGAAGGGAACATATATTCTTGACACAAAGTCATGGTCTCTTCGAAATCCGCTTCCGTTTCTGTCGGGAAACCGCAAATTATGTCCGTCGCTATCGTTACTTCCGGTATTCTAGAATAAAAAAGAATAAAACTGTAATTTTGGAATTTTTATACAAAGGTTGCGAGCTTACCTTTGCTTTAGAAAATCCACAACATGCTTAAAATCGGCTCTCGTGTATTCTCTTTTCATATCGGCCAGAACAGCGTCTGAACCGGACTGCACAGGAACGTGTAGGAAACTATAAACTTTATCGTGGGCCAAAATCTTGGCCATTTCTTCCAAATGCTCTAAAATATAAGGCGGGTTTGTCATACCGATCCGAATCCTACAATTTCCCGGAACCACGGGAATGAGTTTCCACATGAGAGATGGCAAATCTGTTCCGATATCTCTTCCATAAGCCCCTGTATCTTCTGAAGTGAGCCAAAGTTCCACCACTCCCTCGGAAAATGCTTGTGTTGCCCTTTCTACTATTTCTTCAGGTGCATAGCTTCCAAGTTCACCTCTGGCATGCTTTGTTTTGCAGTAGGTGCACTGATTTAAACAACCGGTGTTTATGGGTATTATCTCTATTAGAGGATTTTTCCTAACCTTTGGCAGCAACAAATTTGCTCCCCCTTTTTTCTTTCCGTTTTCCTTCTTCTGACCCAAGAGTCTTACAGTGTAACCTTTCAATGTCTCTTCAACCACTTCTACCACTCTGTCGATGTTTTGGACTCCAACAATGCTGAGTCCTTGCAAATAGTCTGACTTGGGTGCTCCTTGAGGCACGCACCCCGCTGCCACAACTCGCTTCCCCGATTTCCTGGCTTTTTCGATTTCATTTCTGAAATGACTTTCCGCCGGCGCTTTGACGGTACAACTGTTCAACAGCCACAGATCTGCAGAGTCCGGATCGTCGGTCAACTTATATCCGTATGCTGCTAATTGGCCGGCCATGTATTCGCTGTCGGAACCGTTGTGAGCGCAACCCCATGTCTTAATGAATATGATCTGCGTGCCAGGCAAATCGCTCGACACCACTGTCGGCTCGGTCCAAGTTTCTTCCTCTTTTCTCTTTCGCGAACGGACGGTTATGTTTTTCCTATAACTGTACCGTTTTTTTGGTTCGATATCTTGCGACGAAAAAAGATCTTCAATGTCCTCAACTATTTCGGAACAAGGTGTCGCCATTGTAACGATTTCGATACTTTGACTAACATTGCCATACACGTTTCTCGATTTCGTAAACAATTAGAAGAAAAGCAGAAGATTCAGCTTGGAGTTGGAGTACAGTACAGACTCTATGTATATAGAGTCTTTTGCGGGTGTCCATGCGGCGGCGCTCGTGGATGCGACCTGTATACCCAGCACGCTCGCGAGACTTGCTCTGTGGCCGTCATTTGCTATGGAACTTAGCATCTACCAACAAAAAAAATCAATAACAAATTCAGAATCAAAGCAAATTAATTTATGTTGTTATTAATTTTTTCTTTTTCCTTTTTTTTTGAATGAAAAAAAAAAAAGCCGAAGGAAAGAGATATAGGTACAGCATGTAGGCATGCCAAAGAAAAGTTTTAAGACGAGTACATCGACCGTCTTCGTCAGGAAAAGAAAAAGCGGGCAAATTATAAAAAATAATAATTTAGATAAAAAATGTTCAAAATTTATAGTCGTAGATGGAAACAACGAAAAGAATTGGAAAGTACTAAAGACTGAATTGGGATGTAAAACGGATACATCTTTTCTTGAATATTTGTTAACTCTAGCTCAAAAGGATTTAGACTCTGTCAGGTAATAAAAATTCCATTTTTAGAAAAGATTGTTTGAATTTTTCATATAATTCCGTCAGGAAAAGTACTTATTTTAGCAATTAAAGTACATTAAAATAGCTAGATAAGTTTGGAATGGATATTAGGGGAGTGCCGCCTAATGGATCTTTTTAATAATGAATTATACTGCATGTTTTTTGAAATTCCAAACTGAAAAGCTTGTTATTTTTTCCATTTTATTTTCATTTTGCGTAATAGGTATTTTTTTTATAAATCTCTACATTTTTGCTTTTAGGGGAAAGAAAAATACTGGTAATGGAGAAGACGAAAAGAAAGCTTTATTGAGAGATCCTCCCAAAAGCATTAAAGTTGCTAATGATGAGGACACCGTCTTCTCCAAAGTTGCCGATCTTCGAACGACGGCAAATGAACTGGAAGAAACGAAGGAGAAGGGTTCTGCGGCTTTTAAATTAACCAACAATGTTGCCCAGTTGTCGTCAGACGAAAGTAAAATTAATTTTAAATTGCTTCAAGCTAAGGGAGTGGAAGAGTGTTGTAAGAAAAATCAAATCCCTTTCCAAAGTCGGTTTTACGACTATAAGAAATTGAGCGAGAAATCGCGATCCAACGATTCCAAGTCAAAATTATCGGAAAATACCAAAAATTTCGAACAAAACAACAAGACTGATTTTGCCAAAGATTTAGTTTTACAAAATGATCCTGTAGAAATTAGTACAACGCTAGAAAACTTTCGATCCATAAAATCTTATTCGTCGAATGTCGGAATCAGTTCAAACCGAAATTCGGATATCTGTAAAAAGGCAGAAATATGCGATGCGGAAGGAAGCGAAAAACAAGGAGCAGAAGGAAATTTCCATGATGTTTTAAAGGGTAAAAAACGTTTTCCGAAGGGAAAAAAAAAGAGGCGTAGAAAACGCAACTGGGAACCCAAGCGAATCAAGGAAAAAGATTCTAACGAATCGGGCGTCCCTTCGGAGCCGAATCCCGTCAAAAAATGTTTAACTCTGCGAGTGGCCATTAAAATAAAATTGTGCTTGTTGTGCAATAAGAAACATGTCGTCGGAGCCTGTCCCTCCGAGAGAGCTTCTCCCGTTTCGACGGAGGCATCCTTTCCGGATGAGAACCGAGACTTTTTCCCGAAAACTTCAGAAAACATATATAATTTTAATGAAATCGAAAAAAATCGTTGCTCAAAGGAAGTGTGGCGTCCAAATATTTTAAATTTTGAAGATAAGAAAGAGGAAGATTCCGGCACTCAAATGAACGAAACGGAAGACTACGGTTCGGATTCCGGTTCCGATTCGGAGGCCAAATTGAGAATCGACGAAAGTTTCGTGACCTTTGCTGAATCTTCTTTGCCAGACTATTTGGAGCTCAAAGTTTCAGACGAGGAACACGGACCCAGCGTTTATGCCAAAGTGTTTTTGATCAAAGGAACGGAATTCGGGCCTTTGGTAGGGCAACACATCAAAGAGAAGGATATTCCAGACGATTTTGACATGAAACACATTTGGGAGGTAAATACCGGTGAAGACACTAAGTTCCTATGCACTCGGGATTCGGAAGCTTCCAATTGGCTTAGGTATTTACGACCTGCCCCCACCAAAGAATCGGCCAACCTTCTCGGCATTACCAAAGAGGGAACGTTGGTGTTTTCGGCTACTAGAGACATTCGCGATGGTCAAGAGCTACTTTACTGGACGGATGACATCCACTCGGCTTGGTCCAAGAAAAAGTTGGAGAAGAAAAGTAGGTGCTTTTTTCTATTTATTCATTAATTTTTTTATGATGCCATTTTTTTATTTTTTTAGATTGCGGCGGTTGTAATTTACGATTTAATCACCCTCTGTACTATCGAAAACACTGCAAGATATTTCACGATCCCAGCTGCAGTTTAACGATAAGAAAGTATCATTGTAAAGTTTGCGGTGTCGCTGTCTTAGGTAAAGAGAAAATCATGAAACACGCAGCGGACATGCATCAAGGAAAGGGAGCTTACCAGTGTCAATTTTGTCACAAAGTCGGTAACACCACAAACCTGTACAAGTTTCATTTTCCATTTTTTAGGAAACTCATGGTAATTTTGGCTTTGCAGTTTTTTCTACGTCTTAATTATTTGGAAATGCATCGAACGTACGGATGTTCGAAAAATCCCCAGAGGAGCAGACCGTTGTGCGACCTTTGCGGCCGTAAATTTTGTCAGCCTCAAAAACTTAAAGTCCACATTAAAAGAATGCATTCCGACATGGCTCAAGTCCTCAAAGACTTTCAGTGCAAGAGTTGCCTTAAAATTTTGGGTTCTCGAGCGGCTCTTCAGCGTCACATGAAGGAAGTTCACAACAAAGACATCGTGGGAGCTTGTACCTGCGACAGGTGCGGGAAAATGTTTCAAAATAAATCCAATTTGAAAATCCACATGCTCACTCATTCCGGGGTAAAGCCTTTCAGGTAAAGGATTTCTTTTTCGAGGTCTTGCACATTTGTTGAAATTCCTTCCTTATTTCTAAGGTGCCAGCAACAGGATTGCTCGGCGGCTTTCACAACCAAGCAGTGTCTTCAGTTTCACTATAAAAAAGTCCACGGATTCTCGGATGGTTTCATACCGAAAATCGAAAGGAGCATTGCCTACACTTTCGACGCGTATTCGGGAGGAGCGGTGTCCAACCCTGGTTCCGACAAATCCGAAGAGCCGATCCCGAGTCCGAGTCCGAGTCGGGATGTTTCGAAAAATTGCGGTTTGGATCTCTCTTTGGTGTTACCTTCGGCCCAAGATTTTCGGGACGGTAAATTTCGATCCGGGGAAAGAACGTCGGCGAGTCCGGCCACCGACAGCCTCGAGTCCAGCCCCTCTGGGGTTCCACTCGAGTCGTACAAAATGGGAAACGGCGACGACAAGAATTTAAATTCCGTTTCCGACTCCAACTGCACAAACGAGAAATCTCTTTCCAAACCGGAGGAAGCGACTCCTAACAAACTCATACCTAGTAAAGGAAGCAAAAAATGGATGGGACCAAACGAATCCTGCTGCGGCTTTAAATCTATTTTTAAACCGGAAAATTCCGACGCGAGCCTTCTAGTGGAGGCTGCCATTAGTGCCGCCGAAAAGGACATCGTTCCTTTCCGTTACGACAAAGAACACACTTCCGAGGAAACGGAATCCGGCCGAACCGAAGCCTATTCCGTAAATCAGTACGCCAAAGATTCCCCGTGTCCGATCGCTTACGAAGATGATAAACCGGTGGAATACGAAAAACGATTGCCGGAGGATTCTCCGAAACCGCCCCGAAGGATTTTTCAAAGCGAGGAAAAATCCAATTTTAACGATGTGCTCAAATGCAACACCCTCTTAAAAATCAGCACTTCTCCGTTGAACGAGATCCCGAAAGATTACGTTAGAGATCCCGACGCGGAGACTTTCAACGACATCGAGATTCACGATTACCGAAGCCGAGATTTAGCGGAAACCTACAAAGAGAGCGACGCGTTCCACGAGCAATACCGGATCCACGATTTTTACAGAAACGATAAACCCGATTACTCCGAGGAATTTCGACCTTCTTCCGCGGACAAATACAGGGAAGTCGACTCCTCCGCGGATTGCTACACGAGGAATCTCGAAAAATATCGGAATGTGGACGTGTACCGTTTGAGAAGCGAAATTTATGATTTCGGAGCAACTTATCGGGATCCCTCCGAAGAAAGAGACGGCCAAGTTCAGAATCTTTGTCTCAAAGAAAAGTCTCTGCAATACGAAACTTTGGAAGAGCTAGCTAGAATAGGACGGGATAATCCAGGTAAGTAGACACACTTTTCTACTATCAAGAGCCCTCGTCATACCGACTTTTTTTTTTTTTTTTTTTTTTCTTTTTTAATAAGGTTTTGAATGTTTGCTAATGGGAGATTCTTCTAACGCAAACCCGGGAGGTTTGGGACTCCCCCGGGCTTTGCATGGGATGTCGTCTCCGAGATCGTACCATCCGGCCACTTACGAAACCGAATCCGTAGATCTCTCCGTTCCGCGACCTCCTTATTCTTCTCCAATTTATTCGTTGGATTTAACCCCGTCAAGATTGGATCTTCCTTCCAGACACGTTGACCTCCGAAGTCACTTGGGTACGAGACAAAAAAGAAGCCACCGGAAAGAAAAAAGAAGCAGTAAATTTTTCTTTGGTGTTGCAGGTCTTTCCCCGCATCGATTTTCCAACGGTAGGGTGTCCGTAGGAGGAAACGGGTCGTCTCCGGTGTCTCCGACCGACTACAGTGTGTATCCTTCCCCTTACATCACTCCTGCCGCTCGTCCCTCTCCCACATCTCAGTTTCAGCCTTATACGTCCCTTTATTATTAGTAAAGAAATTCAAATTGGAGGAACTCAAGTTAAAAAAAAGTTGAGGTCCTAATTGTACCTGATTATTGATTGACCAATGTACTTCATCTTCAAAGTGAAACTGCTATGCGTATCGTTTCATCTTAGGTAGTAAGGAATTTTTTATGTTTTATTTTATGTTCGAATTCGATTTTTTTTCCCTCGGAATAACTCTGATGAAAACTGAACCTGAGGCTACAATTGAAGTAGTTTTTTAATTGCCAGTCAATACGTCACTTTTTAAAATTATATTTAGGCCTAGTCTGAAAAACACATTTTTGGAAATGAAGTATAAAATGTGGATATATGTGTCTATATCGAAAACTTTGAACCGATTGATTAGATCTTTTCTGTATAATCTGGATGTATGATTCCATTTATGAATTTATTCGATAGATTTTCTTTTTCAGTTGAACATTTCAGTTTATATTTTTCAATCTGATATCCAAATGAAATGTTGGAAAATAAATTGTCTCTTATTTGTTTATTTATGTCAAATTCATTATTTTTTTAAAAATTGCCGAGGACCTCTTCATAAATATGGATTTCAAATCACTCTGATTAAAAAAAATGATGTCGTTGTGACGGTGTGAAAAAAGTTGTTTGATGACCAATTTCGAAATTCATTTCAATTGCAATATTTCGTAGGGTTTGCTATCCTAGGGTTGACGCCTTTAACCGTCATTTTTGAAAAGCTAAAAAAAAAAAAAAAAATTCGCATCAAGGTGCAAATTCATTTTTGGAACCGACTGTAAAAGGGGTCTTTGCTAACATGGCGGACCTTGTTATGTCGATGTTGGTTCTCTGGTCAAATTATATTTTATAATAGGAAGCGTGCCGACAAATCAACAGTGAGATTCTCGAAAGCCGTTAAAATAGGAAAAATTTAAATGGCTTGAAAATAGAAGCTAAAGGATAAAAAACTTTAAAAATTGAAGAAACGAAATCGAGAAAACAATCGGATATGGTGGCGACAAAAAAAAATAATATAAATTGCGATTCGATTCGTCCCGGGAAGTTTCGGGGAATCGCCGAGAAACGAGAAAATAATGCAGAACGGAAAAATAAACTCTGGAAATAGAGGGAAGTAAAACACGCAGGTCAAATGAAAATAGGCCGCGAGGGGTCCGAGATGCGCACCCCCTCCTACCCCCTCCCTTGGAGAAACCTCCGATTTCAGCACCGACATCGCAACAGTAGTTCGGGCACCTTGCGTTGTCTCGTTTTCCATTTTCCTCCGGAATTTTTTTTTTTTTAACTGTCACGTGCGTACCACTCGAATACTTTTCTAACGCAGTTTCAAAGAAACATCCGCAAAAGGAGACTCTTTTTCAGGTAATTATATTTTTCCCGAAGATCACAAACCATTTTGGGTTACGGATGAAAATATACGATATTCTAGTCTTGGTTCCTTATTGTTATATTCAAAAGACAGAAATTTTCTCACCCAGCTCTTTTTGGTTTGGGCAGAAAAAGGGGAAGAAAAGGAGGGCACATGTTAAGACGAAAGACGGAAAATTTAAATCGAAATAAAAAACCCGCGGTATTACTTTTCATTGTGACGTATATGTCACTGTTTACATTTTTCACCGCTGACCTCGCTGACCTAGAAAGGATAGGCGCTAGGAAAAGCAAAGCAGAAAAAGAAATATGCTTTTTCGATTTGAATCTTTTTTTAGAAAAAAACTGTATTTAACATTTCGAAAAGGAATGTTATTATAATTTTGTAAAAAGCAAAAGGAATTATTTATTTGTCAAAAGTTAAACAAATTTTGAATGTCTTGAGGAAAACTATACTCAGGACTCATTAGGCTTTTTTTTTCGGATTGTTTACTCTTTACATATGCAACAACATGTACAGCATAAAATGAAAAATAGATGAAAATCCGATTTCGATAAATGGAAATTATAATATCTATTTTTTTTTTATTAATTTATTAGGTAATTTATAAATTTAGATTTAAAACCAGATCCAGCTATGGGCCGAGACATACCTCATGGCCCAAATACTTATGGATAAAATATTTCACTAACTAAAATTGGTTGCAATTTTAGCGATGAAAGAAATAAAAATAAATAAATAATTAGCATTAACAAGCATTATCAATGGCAATCTTTTTCCCAGTGTGAAAAGACGATAGAACCGAAAACTTTCAATGAAAAATAAAAAGAGCACAGATTTTTGTAGCAACTCCCTGTTTACAATTACGATTATTCGTGCAAAATCTAAGTTTAAAAAGAGAAAAAGGGAAAGAAAACGAGGACAATTTTCACAGTTTGTGCCTTCCGTTTTTGATCATGAATATTTATGACGGGAGCAGGCTTTGGTTGTCCCGTTTTGGCTACCAAAACCCGTGTTTACTTTTTTCCTCTTTTAAACAGACTTTTATAAAAATAAAATAAAAATTATTATGTTATATTTAAAATGTAGGAATAAATTTTGGTTTAGGATTCTTGGCAAAAAAAAGGTAAACCGCAAAAAGGGAGGGAAGTCGCTTCGAGAAAAAGTAAAAAATCTTTCTTTTTTTTCCGAAAAAAATAAAAATTCGAAATGAAATGAAAAACAGTTAAATCAAGGAAAAAGAAGGAGTGAAAAGCAATTTTGATAAAAAAGGGAAGAATGATAATTTTATTTTAACATTATTTTTCTGGTCTACATTCTGCAGAATATTATAAAATTTGTTTATGACTATTTTTATGATATTTTAGTCATTTACATTTTTATTCGAGAAAATGAGAGATCCTTTTTTTTCGTTCTTGTTTTATTTTTATTTTTACTTTTGGTGAAAAAAAGGGTTTCCGTATCATGAATTACCTTCTTTTTTTTATTGCTAGTTTTTTATTCGGTTTTCTTCTTCAGGTTTCACTTTTTGCTTTCAACGTTTCAAATTTACGATAAAGGTAATAATAAGCCCAAAGTGTGCTGGCCTCTGTTGGATGATATAGGCTAATGATTATCGTCAACGAGAATTATCGATTTCAAAGTCTTTGACTCTTTAGAACAAAACAAAAAAAAAAAAAGAAAAAAAAAGCCCGAAATATAATAAAATATAAAGAATAGTAAAATATAAAATAAGATAAAATAAATCTACTTACTTTCCGGAAGAGATGAAGTCGGATGCTTCGTGCTTGGAATCCTGTTTCCCTCGACTTTATACACAAAATTTTATTTTCGGTTTTAAAACTTGTGCTGCCAAACTTAATAAACTATCAGAATCGAACCTTTTTCTTTTATTTTTATTTTCTTTGGGTGAACTCCCTCTGCGGCAAAACCTCCGTTTTCTGTTCTTTTCTTAAATGACGAGACAACGAAATCTTGGGTCCGCTAATTCTTTTCCCCGAGAAAATCCTTTTCGTTCCACAAGGATCGAGCGGGGAAACGTGACATAATTCTAAGATATGGGAAAACGAAGGTGAGGCAAGTTTTCCGACCGCCTCGAAACGGTTAAATCCGAGATAAAAGAACAGGGAACCAAAATAAGAATCGAAATCGATTCACCCTACAAAGAGATGATCGACGCTGGAAAACGAAATAAAGCCAAAGAAAAAGAGTTCACAATTTCTGAAAAAAAAAAAAAAGGGGAAGGGGAAATCTTTTGCCGTTTTTTAACATTTTATACTTGCTTGTGCCGTAACAGATTTAAAACTTTTCCTCTGCAAAATATTGTATGGGGCCCGAAATAACTCGAACCAAAGAACCAAGAGGAAGAGGTAAAAAAAAAATCTCGCATAAAAATGAAAAGTAGTAACCGTTAAAATAACTTAAAGAAAAAGATAGAAAACCATATAAAAAAGAAGAAAAAAAGAAAAAAGTTTTTCATTTTGTCTTGTCGAGAGAGAGTTTGTGACTTGTTTGATGTGTTGAAATTCTGCGACATTAAAGTCACTGTGTTGTCTCGTCAGATGGCGGTTCCTGATTTTTCTTTCATTATTGCTTTTCTCCCCCTTCTCCCCTTCCCCTTTTTTTCGAAATGTATTTGAAAACTACTTTCCCTGATAGAATTCTTTTTATATGGTGTGTACATAAATTGATTACCCCTTTCCCCGAGCGATAAATCTTTGGGAAATTTTCGATTCCATTTGTCTCCGTTGATTTATTTGAGTCGTTTGTTATAGTTATTAGACCCCTCTAGGCCTATACTTGTTTGTTTTTCCGTGTTTATCATTTCCTTTCGTATTTAACGATGCAATAACCCAAGAAACATTGGTTCGTTGAATAACGGTTGCCGCTAACGTTATTGGTCAACGGGTAACGTTACTAACCGAAATTCTACTATGAATTTTACCAACGTTTTTCTAACTAGTAAAATTTTCGTAAAATACAACGTTGCCTCGCACTATTTTGCAAAAAGCATTTCATTACTGGTCTGATAATTAAATTTAAATTTAAAAGCTGTGCTTTTTCATGAACTTGAAAAACTAACGTTGCCATCGACTGAAGAAAATTCGTTTCCGGTTAGGTATATGCTAACTAAAAAGCTACGTGCTACAACTTAGTCGTTCTTTACAAATTTTATCGCAATCCTGTTTTTAAACTTGTCTTTCGGTTTTTTCTGTATTTAAAGAAGTAAACCACTCAAAGAAATCAGAAACAGGTAAAATAAACAACTGAATGACAGGTAAAATAAAAAATTGTGTGTAAAATTTTATTAATTTTTCAAAATTAAAAAAAAAACCGCGCCGCACAGTGTTTGGAATACAGATTTTAGCCGGAAAAAAGTCCGGAAAGTTGAACTCGAAAAAAGAAATTTTTTTTCCTAAATTTTCGAAATAGATTAATGGCCGATCCCAAAAATAATTTTTTCATCCTCCAAGGGTGTATTGGACGCCACCTAAGGGGCGTTGAACTTAGGCTATTGTACACTTCACCAGCGCAGAGTTCATTTTTACTATTTTTAAATATTTTTCATTTTAGCTAGAAATTTTATCGGGAGTGGTTGTATTTTTTTTGTCGATGCTTAGGTGCTTCTAGTTTAATTATTTATGACTGAATATTAATTATTATATTTTTGCCGTGCATTTTATAAGTATTTGTCATAAAAGTTCATTTCTACGTCTTCATTGCAATATATTTTAATGATTTTTATTCTTTGACGTGTATTTTATCAAAGAACAAGTCCCTATTTTTTTTTTTTTTTTTAGCAGTACAAAAACTACTTCTCTTTTTTCGGACAGTTGGAAAAACTACTTATCTTTTTTGCGTTACTGCAAAAACGATCTATCGTATATAGGAGTGATCATTTAAATAGATCGTTTATAAGTCGTCAAAAAAAGATAGGTATACCTATCTTTTGGTACTGCAAAAATGTGTTTTCGTACTGCTATGTTTTTGTAATGTGCTTTTGTACTGCCTATGTTTTTGTACTGCAAAAAAAAAAAAAAAAAAAAAAAAAAAAAAATAGGGACTTGTTTGGAGCAGTCGATTTTGTAATAATCCAAATGACTAATGATAATGAATTAAACAATCAATAAAGGTGCAATTTTTTCCTTTTATCCAAATCCAAAAAAAGAATAGGAAAAATAAGTCAATACAAATAATAAATTTCTAAGCAAAAAGTGAGCGTTGGCAAATAGTTGACTTAACTACGTTCATGAGACTAGGTCACAGAAACGTTTACTCAATGCGTTTGATAAACGTTTAGGCAACCGTTGTCAATACCATTTTCCCACCCGGACATTTTCAATGTTACGGCAACATTTATTGCTAACCGTTTCCTTACGTTAAGGAACAACGTTTGCGGCAACTGTTATTCAACGAACCAATGTTTCTTGGGAAGGAGCGACATCTGCTGGACCTTTTACTTTGGATTAACGCATAAAATAGCTAGAAATCTGAAAATCTCCCAGTTGGAAATAAGAAAAATGTTCGCAAGCGAAAAAGAAGACATAAAACGAGCAGAAGAACAAGGAACAAGACCAGATAAAAAAAAGAAAAAAAAAAGAGATTTGAAATATTAAATTTTGAAAGAGACGGAAAGAATCGCGGCCGCGCGATCTATATCTTTTTTTTTTCTCTCGAGAAAAGTGGATCGGACTTGATAAATTATTCGGCTCGATATCTCTGCGACAAACCGAGTCTCCAAGTTACGATCGAGGTAAAAAAAAGAAAAAAGGACCTTCTCAATATTCTTTTCGGAATATTCATGGCCCGGTCAAGTTCGTCTTCTCAAAACTCAACCGTTAAGAATTTCCTTTCCTGTCTCACTTGAATCGACAAATATAAAAATCAATATTTTCCAATTTAGAACGTTAAAAAAAAAAATCATCAAAATATAAAGTGCATGCGTATATGGTCGACGTGGACGTTTGCGAGGTAATCGCATCACCATCATTTTCTTTTTTTTTTTTTTTTTTTCGCGTTTCGGATCGCACCTCTCTCGGGACTAAATTCATTTGAAAATTTTCCGAGTAATTTGTCACTAACAATGGTTTGGAGAAAAAAAAAATGTCAACAAATTCGTTTTTTTTCCCCCCGCGTTCTTTTAACGTTCCTAACTTTCTTTCCGTTTTCTGTTTCTCCGGTTGAATTTCAAAAGAGAAAAAGTAGGAGAAAATGGCATGGAAAAAAAACGGTTATCCAGGTCGAAATATTCTTTTGGTTTAGGTTTACCTTAACCTTAACCTTTTACTCATAACTTCTTAATCGAATCGGCCTCTCTGAGGATGGTTTTACTTCCCCAGTCTTACGATTTTAGCCGTTGGAATTTCTTTGGTTGACATGAGTTGAGTCGAATTTTAATTCTTTCGATTAAATGAATTTTAAAAAAGATTTCTAAATTATTTTTCCATCAAGACTCCCCTAATTTTTTTTTTTTTTTTTTTTTTTTTTTTTAGGACAAAATATTTTCTTAAGAGAGTAATTTTTTCTTGTCGCCCAGTTCTTGTGTTACAAACATGGTCTATGGTTTATTTTGCCCTACATTAGTCGATTTTATAATAACAAAACGAAAAAGAATATATGTTCTGACCTGAAAAGAAACGCCGGTTTACTCCGTTTTTCTTACTACATAACATATTAAGAAGAGTGGATCAAAAGGGATACATTTCATACGTAAGTAAAGGAAGGGTGAAAGAAAGAGGAAGCGAGAGAGTGAACAACGAAATTAAACGTTTAAATATTCATGGGTAGATCGGAGAGAGAGAACGAAATTATCGACTCCCGGCAAATTGGCAAAACTCTGTTTTTTAACCAAGATGACCGTTAAATATGTTTTCTGTGCTAAAAAAAAATAGTTCGTTTTTGCTCAGCATGGGCGGATCTAGGGGGGGGGGGGGGCAGCACCCCCCAGGAAGCAGAATAGCCCCCTCCCTAGAATTTTGAAAATTATATGGGCTGAATAGGGTTAGCCCCCCTCCCCCCAGAAAATTTTTTTCCCTATTCTTAGCCCCTCCTAGAAAAAAATTCTAGATCCGTCAATGTTGCTCAGCTGTGCCAAATAATGGACTTAAGAAGAGCCTACCCTGACAATAGACCTCATTTTACAATTTTTTTTTGTGTGTTTTCAGATGTTATGACGGTCGGGGCCAGACTTTTCTCACCTTTTTTACAGGTCAGTTTTTCTTTTCTTTTTGATATTCACGATAAAGGAAAAACACGTTAAGTACAGTACATTATACTTTGGGATGTCTTTGTCTTGGCGTTTCCCGCCATGTCTCTGATCAAATTTTCCCTCTCAATAATTTTCATTTCTTTTTCCACATTTATCGACTCAATAGGGATTCCTTTGAAAAGCTGCCAGAACGAAGCTGCCTCCCTTATTCTTTCTTTCTTTCTTTCTTTCTTTCGTGTCTCAGAGCATCATGAGCATCTCTCTCTCCCTCTATGTAGCGATTCTATTTGGTCGGTGAAGTCGACGTTGTCAAGAGCTTATAAATACAGTTGGTGAAACCCCGACGCGTGAAGGAAACAATCTCCATTCGAAAAAATATATTTCCCAAGAGATGGGAAAAGCGATAAAATGGAAGATTCTCGATCCTCTTAGCTCTTGCTCTGTATTTCTTTTCTCCAAATCCAAACTAAACGAAGCAAAACTCTTTTATGTTACTCGCGGAAAATAAGGCATCAGTTTGCTTATGACCTTAAAAAGTCTCCTTTAATAAGTTTAAAAATGAACTGAGGACGAAGAGGAGGATAATGACGGAAAAAAGAAAGGAAAAGGAATAACTTCTTTTTTGTAATTGCATGTGGATTTAGAATATAGAAAGAAAATGATAATCAATTTTCTCACAAGCGACCGTCCCCTTTCGTCATTTTAGCAAAAATTAGAATTTCCAGTATAACGTTTTGGGAATCAGCGAATTTTTTGTTATCGTGTAAAAAAAGGATAAGGATTCAGGGGCGTAACAACTTTTTGGGGGCCCGGATGCGAGTTTTCAGTTGGGCCCCCCTCCCCTCCTCAAATTTTTTTTCTTAGCGGAATGGATGTTTAAAAAACATTTCAATTTTTTTAAGTCGTTTAAAAAAATTTTTACTTCAGCTTTGTGATGTTTTATTGAAAATGGAACAATTAGGCCTAATTACGTATTTTTGTAAATGAAACTAACGCTAAATCAAATCTTACCTATTTATAATTTTTTAATTACTATTTTTAATTCACGTATATTATTATTATTATTATTATTATTACTATTTAAGTTATTATATAACTTGACTAGGTTTATCAACACTTTTTTCACTATTTACGGAGACAAATTGAGTCATTTTGGGATATTTGGCAATTTTTTTTTTTTTTTTTTTTGTCCTGAGCTAACTTTCTTTTTTGAGCACCGCTCAGATAAACCCTACCGGAAGTTTGTTTATTCATTTTAAAAAGCTTAACCTTTTCCTGACGGCGGCATTAAATATAATGCCACTAAAAGTGCATCTATCAGACGGCGGCATTATATATAATGCCAATTTTATTCTGATTAAAAATCGGCCGTCGGGTGATACCATTTTCCCAGTGGGAGCGCCGACTGGAAAGGGTTAAAAAAGAAGTAAAATAAACACGATAGGCAACGTTCTTTCCCGGTTCGCGTATCAATACTAGAATCTAAAACTTTTATGGAAAACCAACCTGGCACACAAAAAAAAAAAAAAAAAAAAAAAAAAAAAACCATCCAATCAGACTATGCATACAAAGAAGTTTAAAAAAGATACCCAACTCCACCCTTGTTGGAAAACTGGCACGCCATTTTAAAGACTAAGCGACACAAGAAAGAGTTTCAATTTCTTAGAACTGAAAGTGCCGAAAGTAATGCAGAATACCAGAGATAAAGGCATTCTATTCATAATAAGGTGGTTGACACTACACAGAAGGAGATATTAAAAAAGATTTTTTTTCCCCTAAATTTTAATTGAATGTACAAAAGTTTCTATATATCTAAAGGTCAGAGAACTTTCATTTTTATTGTTAAAGGATTATGGCTGTAAAACTATTTCAACCATTTGTTCGTTTCTTAGAATCGTTATTCCATGGAATGTAAAAAAACAATGTAGTTAAAATTTTTAAAATATTTCCGGAAGTCAAAATAATTTTTTTTTTTTTTTTAACCACGGAGAAATAAAACTATTTTTTCTGCAAAGACCTTTGGGGGCCCTTGGCACCCCGGGGCCCGTACGCAAGATATGCGTCGCGGACCCGGTTGTTACGCCCCTGAAAGGATTTATAAAAAAGTCGGAAATAAATTAGGGTGAAGAACAAAGGGGGCAGGGAGTATAAATAAAAAATACCCGATTTTGTTGTTTCCGGTTCGGTTAGCACCGCTTTTCGTAATGGAGTCGTTTCCCTTTTCATTTCTGCAAAACGAATTTAATTTTTTAGCATGTCGGCCAATTCGGAACACTTAATTCTTCTTCTTTTGATGGCCTCATCTCTTTTGAATCAAAAAGAGCACAGGGTAACGGACGGTTATCGACTCGACAACAGCGGCTCAGCGAGAGAACGCCTCGATTTGGCCAAAAGGATTCTGGCGGAGGTTCCCCTGATAGACGGGTAAGCCAAGATGTCACGGAGCCCTCTGCGGCCGAAAAGGTTCTCATACTCGATCCTTCTGCTTTTCAGACATAACGACCTTCCGTGGAACATCCGAAAATTCGTTCACAATCGCCTGAGAGATTTTAACCTTAACGCGGATCTAAGGTCTTTGCCCCCGTGGTCCAAAAGCCCTTGGTCCCAAACGGACCTTCCGAGGATGAAACAAGGAATGATCGGAGGGCAATTCTGGGCGGCTTACGTTCCTTGCGAATCTCAACATCTTAATGCCGTCCAGCTTACTCTGGAACAAATCGACGTGGTCAAAAGACTCATCGAGAAATACGGTCGCCATCTCAAATTTGCCACTTCCGCCACGGAAATATTGGAAGCTCATCAAGAGGATAGGATAGCCAGTCTCATCGGGGTCGAAGGAGGTCATTCCATAGGGAACAGCTTGGCCATACTCAGGATATTTTACGATTTGGGAGTGAGATATTTGACTCTGACCCACACGTGCAACACTCCCTGGGCGGATTCTTCTTCCGTCGAACACAAACTCAAATTTCCTCGCAACGGAGGCCTCACTCCTTTCGGAAAAGTCAGTCCCTTGTAAATTTCGGGGAGGGGGGGAAGGGTTATGTATAATAATTTACAATGAGTTTTTTTTTTTTTTCAGGCTGTCGTCAAGGAAATGAACAGGCTGGGAATGATGGTGGATCTGTCTCATACGTCAGTCAACACGATGAGAGACGTTTTGGCCGTGACGGAAGCTCCCGTCATTTTCTCTCATTCTTCCGCTCACGCCCTTTGCAACACCACTCGGAACGTCCCCGATGACGTCTTGAAGTTGGTCGTGAGTAATTTAACTCTTCTACATTTATCCCTTTCTTGGCCGAGAAAATTGCAATCTCTTTCACCACCCAAACTTTATAAATAAAAGGGAATTTCGGGGAAAGGGAGAAACCCGTGGAGATCATCCGAATATGAAGGATAAAGTTTAAGTGTTTAATTAATTATTATCGGGTTAATGAGAAATGGACAAAGTTTTAAATGACGACACACATCGTATTCATTATACACTTTAATTATTCAAGTTCATTTCCATTTTAAACCGAAAAGTTGTAGACCGGGAAAGGGCTCCTTATTTACTGCTTTCCTCTCTTCCAAGCCAAATTTAAATGGGAAACCAAGCGACATTGTTCTTTTTTAAAGTAGGAAAAAAAAGGGAAAAAAGAAAACAAATTCGGTGAAATGCTTCGCATGAAAAAATCTTATATCTGCTTTGAAAAAGGGGAAAAGACTAAATAAAAATTACAAGAGGAGCAGTGCTCTAATTCTTGAAATGTCTTCTCACGGCGCTTCGTCATTTTTCAAGCCGTTAACCAGAATATTAATCGATATCTCGACGCTTCCGCGGTAAGACTTGCAAATTTTTCCTCTTTTTTTTTTTTTTTTTTTTTCTTTTCAGGCAAAAAACGGTGGAATAGTAATGGTTACCTTTTACAATCAGTTTGTCAAGTGCGGAGCTAAGGCTACTGTAGCAGACGTCGCAGGTACGGTATAAAATAATTTCCTTATTCGTAAATTAATCGATTAATTCTCCGTGAGGATGTTTTATGTCGTTTACTTTTTTATTTTATTTTATTTTATTTATTATTATTATTATTTTTTTTTTTTTTTTTTTTTTTTGTAGAACACATCAGTTACATAAGAAATTGGATCGGAGTGGATCACGTGGGAGTAGGAGGGGATTTCGATGGAATCAACAAGTGAGCCGCTTCGATTCCGAAACCTTTTTTAAGTTTTTTTTTTCTTCTCCTTTGTCCCTTAAATTTATAATGTTTAATGGTTTTGCAGAACTCCTCGCGGCCTCGAGGACGTTTCCATGTATCCGGAACTTTTTGCAGAACTTCTAAGAAGCGGAGTTTGGAGCGAAGAAGATCTTCGAAAAGTGGCCGGCTTGAATCTTCTCAGAGTTTTTAGCAAAGTGGAAAAGGTTCGAGACGAAATGAGGATGGCCGGAGCCTTGCCTTCCGAAGAGCTTATATTTGATCCTTCGTCCGGGAAAAAGTTTCCTTGTTCGACGGACGTAGACAAAATCGAGAGGTACGGGGAACTCTGATGAAAACGTTTTTCTCCAATCTTCTTGCTTCCGAACTGAGTTTGCTCAATCCGCCGTTTTTTTCCGAATAAAAAAAAAAAATTCATTCACAACAAATCGGAGATCGGTCCTTTATTTTCTTGGCAATTTATTCCAATAGATATTTTTTATTTTTAAATTAATTATAAAATCAAAAAAAAAAAAAAAAAAAAATATCGCTTCATCGTAATTGTAAAGTGGAGCAGGAAAAGAAAATCCCAATCCCAATTTTTCTACTTAACTGATATCAATTATGTCGAAAAAAGTTTTGTTTTTTAAGCAAATAAGCACATGGCAGAGTTTGAAAAAGCACAGTGCACTCGTGGAAGAATTTCCGTAGGAAAAACCGAAAAAGAATTTGCTGCATATCCACAAATCCTTGTACTATTAAGTTAAAGGCACTAACGCAGGTAGCCTTTTCAAAACTAAATAATTCCGATAAGTTAAGGATTTATTACGTTTATCGTGGTAAAAACACAATGGTAATTGAAACGTTTTTATTAAAAATTGTAAATAATAACAAACATGAATAAATATAAAGATTGTTACAAATTTTGAGAGGATTTCTTTTTAATTCTACATCACAGGAAAAGAGATGATGACAACGCAGGAAATTTCAGTTATTTTAATTCCCTTTTCTACCGATTTTCATCGTTGAACTAGTCGTAGCAGCATGCCGGAAGTAGTGGGAATACTAAAAAAAAATCAAGTTTTTTAAAAAATAGCCTTTAAAACCTCAAAGTGTAGTAAATGATCCACAGCTAATTATTCGAATAAAGCCCAAAATCTATACCGGTTAACCCTTTGCCGACCGAAGTTTTGTATTTCTCGTCGGATAAAGTTCCTTTTTAGTAAAAAATTATGAAAGACATGTCTCTAAGGGTAATTTGAACCGCTGATTCCGAATCTGAAGTCAAAATTCTGAAAAAACTAAAATCCAATATGGCGGAGCCTTTTTATTTTTAATAATTTCATTTTTTCCTGCCATATTGGATTTTCCGAGTGGAATTAGATCATTCTGACGTCAGATTTGAAATCAGCGATGTCGAAAACGTACATAAAGTCGTTTTCCTAATCATTTTATACGCAAGGAAACAAATTTTGTGCGTTTTTTTGTATTACAAGTGTTGCGGGTTGCATACACTGAAAATTGGTAGGCGTCCAAAATGAGTTTTAACGCATATTGCGGGTCCATAGCGTGCTGTAGGTTAACTTTTAAGTGTGAAATCATGAAAATAAAAAATATTTTGGAGATTTTCTCCTATTTTATGGAAAAATTTTCCAAAATTGGGTCGTTAAAGAGTTAAGCTGGTATAGATCCTCTATAACGATCACCACCGGTCCGTAATATTCTGTCCGTTACTTATTGTAGGTGCATCAAAGTTTTAAAGTAATTATTATAATTAACCCTTTGCTTACCGATGGCCCCCGTGGAGGATTTCTCGCCGGATAGTTATTTTTCAGTAAAAAATGATGAAAGACATGCTTTTCTAGAAATAATTTAAGCCGCCGATTCCAAATCTGAAGTCAAAATTCTGGAAAAACTAAAATCCAAAATCCAATATGGTGGAGCCGGTTTTATTTTTAATAATTTTTTTTTTTTTTTTGGCCCATATTAAATTTTCCGAGTGGAATTAGATCATTCTGACGTCAGATTTGAAATCAGCGGCGTTGAAAACGTATAGAAAGTCGTTTTCCCGATCATTAAACGGAAGAAAACAAATTTTGTGCGAAATTTTGTATTGCATGTATGTGTTGCGGGTTGCATATAGTGAAAATTGGTAGGCGTCTATTATGGGGTTTAACGCACAGTGCGAGTCCCTAATATGTTGTAGGTTAACTTTAAGTGCGAAATCATGAAAATAAAAAACATTAGGGAAATTTTCTTCGATTTTCCGGGAAAATTTTTCAAAATTTATCAGTTAAAAGGTTAAATTCTGATGGATTAAACATTTTTTTAAATACAAATTACTGAGCTAACAGCATGTAAATTGCTTCGATTCAAAAGAATGAATGCAAAGTGGCACTGCTGTGTACAAGGTTCCCCAGTAACCTTTATATATTAATATAGGCTTATAAGGAAATCCGAGCTCGGTATGAATAACTCATTTCCGGTTAGAATCACATTCGTATATCCGGTCCGGCGAAGGGACATCGCCCGAAAAAGAAAGATTTCGGAAAGCTTAAAAATAAATTAATTAAGTTAAATAAAAAATGTTCTACGAATTTTTAATGATCAAAATTAATATTTTCCTGGAATGTTGTTTCCGTAAATTAAATGCATAGGCTAATGTTATCTACCAAATTTTAGCCGGAATTTTCAAGTTTGACCCATTTTTAGAACGATTTTTTTCAATTTTTAGCACTATCTGAATACTTTTTGTAACAAATTCTTTTAGGACTTGATAATAGTTTTAATTTAAACAAAACACAATTTTCTGGGATAAATGCTGCATTTAAAAATGTTAGCATCATCTTCCACATTTTCTTTAGATGAACAGAACCTCCTTGGGTATTAGGTTTTCTCCTTTTGCACAAAAAAATTAAACGCCTTAGCAGCCTTTTAACAATAAAGTGAACAAAAAACCAACTGGAGTCTTTCCATTTGATATGTAAACCCAAAGCTGAATGCTGAGTGGCATTAGGCTGAGTGTCCGTTAACAACAGATGAACGATTTTTTTTCGGCAATGTCCGAGAAAAAAACAATTTATGTGGGTAGCGGTCTTTTCTATTAAGATAATAAGTAAAAGCAACAAAGGCATGGTTTTTTTCAGATTTTTCCTAGGGCAAGCCGCAAAAAAACCTGCGGGTGTTTGGCAAAACCAAAAAACTTACAAACAATCATTTGGGAAAAAACTGTGCAAGCAGTGTAAATTATTGTCATTTTCTAATAATTTACTTCAAAACAATAGAATGATTTCACAGTCTACTTTTAAGCCCAACTAGTGGAGAAAGCTGTTTTTCAATGTGAGCAAAAGCACAAATTACAAAACCAAATGTTAGTCCACTGCATTGTAAAAAAACTTACCATTGGACTGCTTCAGATCCCACTAAATCATAAATGTGATACTCTGTACCTAAGATGGCTTTCTTTGGAAGCTTTCTTTTGATCAATTCCTAAAAAATAAAAAAAATTAACTTATAAAGCCTACGGTTCAATTTTTAAAATCCTTTTCATTTTGTTTCAATTTACCGATTCTAAAATTTCTGAATACTTGGATTTTGCCAGCATTCTCATTAAACATTTTCTCCCCAAATTAAATGTGGTGATAAATTCACCAGCTCCAGGAAATGACAACCAAAAGCTACCTGTATCACGAATCACCAAGATGTTGTTCTGAACCAGTTCACTGAAATAAATGAAAAATTATAAATTTGGTCATGAAATTATAACTGAATTATTTGAAATATATTCAACAACAGGGCTGCATATGACAGAAGACATAAAAGATTATACTAGTACTTTTCTTGGCAAGTTCATACGGTACAAAAACATTTTACTTACTTGATATTATTTTCCGAAAGAGAAAACTTGTGTTTGAGTGTTTGTTTACTTATAGAAACATCTTTAATTAAAGGCAAAACATTGTCTACAAAATTTTTTACTGTCCTAGAAGAGGAATACTTCAAAATATGACTTGTAATATCCTCGGCCAAAGAAGCCGTAACGGCAACGTCATCTTCGTCCCCTCTTAATTTGAACAAGATAATTTTGCATTTTGACTGGAGCATAGCCTGAAACAAATTATAGACGTGTCTTAATTATATTGAAGAAATCTTAACCATCTTTCTTAAATGCTTAAATCTTTACCATCTCTCGGTCGACTTGCGTCTTGTTTTTCACTATGGCATAAATCTGGTGAACGAAATATACACAGGGTAACGTCCCTATCGTTTGATTCATGAATTTATTTTTTAAAAAGGATAAAGCGGCTTCGGTATCCAAAGGGAAATTACACGTCAAAAAACTATTTTCCTGCTTTTGAACCTTTTCTTTTCCATTGTCTGAAATTTCCAACGCCGATTTTTTGCTCATGACATTGGAATTGGAATTGTTCTTTCTTAAACAAACCTAACCTAACGCCAACGTCCAGAACAAATTCTCGTTCTCGATTCGTCTCGATCGACTCTCGAATCGATTCGATTCTATCGATTGTATCGACGCAGGCCAGCAGAAAGCAGAGCCAGTCCATGGTTGTTTGTATATATTTACAGTTTAAAGGGGACGAAAGGGAAAGGGTAAAAGTTTACTCTTTTATCAGGTTTAAACAGAAGTCTAGCAAGGGAAATGAGCTTTACGGAAAAGCACGATAGTATATCTAAAGATGACTGGATGAATAGACTGGATAGCCTTCACATTCAAAGATCTGACATGAATAAACTTGTTATGAATTATTTAGTGACAGGTGAGTGGTGCATTATCTTGATTTCAGACAAGAATGACACAACTGATAGCTTACTTAAGTGAAACTGGAATAATTTTCCAGAGGGATTTAAGGAAGCAGCAGAAAAATTTCAACAAGAATCTGGCATTTCCCCTGGTACAGCATTGGATTCCTTGGACGAAAGAATTAAAATCCGGGATGCTATTCAAAATGGAGCCATCCAAGAAGCTACTGCGATGGTCAATGAGCTGCATCCAGAACTTTTAGACAATGACAGATACTTGTATTTTCATTTGCAGGTAAGTCAAAGTTTTACTACCTTGACGATTTGTAATGCAAAATTAATAAACTTAATATTTTCTCAACATTTATATTCCAGCAATTGCATTTAATTGAATTAATTAGAGCAAACAGATTGGAAGAAGCCTTGCATTTTGCGCAAGAACATTTAAGCGAAGCTGGTGAATCAGATCCAAGTGCTTTGGTAGAGTTGGAAAGAACACTGGCGCTTTTGGCATTTGAGGAGCCATTGGCCAGCCCATTTAGTGATTTGCTGCAACCAACACACAGGCAAAAGGTATTTTTTAGAGAAAAAAAAGTATAGCCCACATTATGCAACCAAATTTTTTTTTTATTTTAGGTAGCAAGCGAATTGAATGCAGCAATTTTAAAAATGGAAAATCGAGAATCGACGACTCCGAAACTTTCAAATCTCCTTAAAGTTATTTTATGGGCTCAAGATGAATTGGATAAAAAACGAATTAAATTTCCTCGACTCAGCGATCTCGGAAACGCTACCATTACTAGTCCGAAATAGCCCGCCCTAAATGTTTTTTTTTTTTTCAAAAAGTCGGTTCGGTGAATTATTTCCTAATTATTTCTCGCTTCTCTTTTGTATTTTAATTTTTTTATGGTTTTTTTAAAAATCAGTTTCTAACGAATTAATTAAGTCAAAACTCGATTCATTTTACAATAAGTCAGTCACTTTTTACAATTTGAACCTTTTATTTCTTTAATGTAATCAACGCTGCGGCTGTAAGCGAAATGACCGTAATTGCATTTTTAAAATAACGGAATAGACTTGTTGACATAAGTTAAAAATAAGGAACACACATTGTTTACAAAAATGTAGTTATGGTCATTCAGTTTACAGGGGCAGAACGGGTGTTTTAAATTTTGTAAAAAAAAATCCTTATCGCTATTGTTATATAATTACTATTTAATTTAAAATTTTTAAACAGATTTAGCTCAATTAAAAAGAAGAAAAAAAACTGAAAAATTTTTATTGAAGTACAAAATACTTTTCATTCCAAATGGCTGTTAATTTGCCTCTTCCTAGCTACAGTATTTAAATTCATTTGCATTATGCATATGTTAATATAATTCCTGGCACCATATATTATTCGATTTTTCAGGGATTAAGGACATCAGATTTGAAGATGCCTAACTATAATAAATTGTTTAAATTGAAAAAGTTCTTTCAACTAAAAATATAAACTCCATCAGAATTTTATAAATTTTAAACAGCAATTGCTGAATGAAATAATTGACTTAAATAAAATATTTATATTTATGCGCGGTTAATAAGTGAAGTACCCCAGATGGGACATAAAGCGGTGGTTGCTTCACGGGTTTAAATCGCACACGAGATTCTTTTTGCGTCTTAAAATTAATTAACTGGTATTGAATTATTAATTTTTCAATTTTTTTTATTAATTAACTAATACCGATTATTTCATTTGAACTACATTATTTCCTTCATAAAAGGTCGCCTTAAATAGGGATATTTACACCATGACTTGGCTTTAAAAACTCTCTATTAAGTGTAACTAAAAATCAAAATGACCAAAAGAAATTAACTTTTTAAGTCAAATTGTTGTAAGTTTTTTTTGGGTGATTTCCCTGTTTTTTTTATATTCTTTGAAAGTAGCTGTGGCATCTTTGACCGGTGATAATTTAATTTATGGTGAAATACAGTGGGAATTATAAATAGGTACTAATATATTGTTTTTAATTATCCAACCTGGATGTTTCTTACATTCTTGTTACACTACGGTTAATATGCAAGTTGTTACTGTCTTGTTAGTCTTTAAAACTCAAAAGGTATAACAGAAGGGAAACCTTATGCAGAAAATTTAATGTGTCGAAAGCCGTAAAGCCTAGTTCCAAAACAATAAAATTCAAGGCATCAAAGGGTGTTGTCACAAATTACTAAGATGGAGGCCATTGGTTACTTGCTATTTGCTATTTGCTAACATGCAACACTAGAAATTTTGTCAGCGATAGGTGGTATAAGCAAATTTAAAATAAATTATAAACGGATCAAATAAAATCAATTTTTTATTAAGATGTTTATGGAATAACAAATTTACTTTTTATAGCCGCAACTGCGCCTTCTACCGCGAGCTCTTTCGAATTTACGCCCCTTTGATCGCACATATGGTTTTGTGTGACTGTGCGGCACTCCTGGCGCACGCCCGAAGTGCTTATTCGCTTCTCGCGCATTCCTACATCCTGTAAAATCGCATTTAATTATTAATTTCAGATGTTAAAAAGGTGGATACGCTATTTTACTGAATCAAAACTAGTGGAAAATTCAATATTTTTTCTCATTTAATAGATTGATCTATCAAGTGGAGCATTTCAAAATTTTTAACTGAAAAAAAAAAAAAAATAAAAGCAACCAAAATAATGTTTGAAATATTTAAAGCACATTTAACAAGCTTGTAAAATTTAAAACAAAAAGTAGTTTCAGTGCAAATTCTCAATTTACTTTAAAATTAATAGTATCTCTTTCAGACAACCAACTGTGAATCTGTCCTGCACAACAGACTTAAGACTTGAATTTTGCAATTTTATGTTACGAAGATATTATCGAAAATGGTACTTAAGATACATATGCATCATAATCCACAACAATTTTTCAACAGAACAAAACCAAATAGGCATCAAAATGATTTTTAAAATACAAATGTGAAAAACAAACTTGAAAAATTCTTACTGGGGAATTTAAGTTTGCAGACTAAATTTTGTGTCCATTAGGATTAATTAGCACAACATTTTAAGCCATTTTGGAAAAATAATTAGAGATGTATGTGCTTACTTTTATTACTGGCATTCTTTCACTTAACTTGTTTGGAAAGTGTCAAAAGTTCTACAGCAAAATCTCAATTTTTAAATGATTGAGATAATAATAAAAAAAAAATAAAAAAAAAAAGTTACCTTGCATCAGAACCGTTCTTTTCCCTGTTGGGGCTCTCAATGCCAATTGATCAAAAGTTAATATTTCCCCACCATTTTTTAATATCCTAGCTCGAGCTCTTTCTGTCACTCTTAAAGCACAAACCTACAATCAAAAACAATGTCATTTAGATTTCAGCCTTCTTGCATAAAAGAATCTAGATACCTACCTTAAGATTCTTTGGGATGTCGAAAATTCGCTGATCATCCGTTACGGTACCTACAATTACGGCGATTTTACCTTCCCGACCAGGTTTCTTCATCAAATGTGAAATTTTTGCCACGGAAATTGGGGGTCTGTTTATTTTGGACATAAACAACCTTTTCAAAATGATCCTGTTGAATTTTACCTTAGTTCGCCTAGCAAGAAATCTATACAACTGAAACAGACAAGAACGTCCAGCAATAGTAAATAAAGCAATAGGATACATGTAAACTTGTTGATGTGTCAGGCATTTCAATTACCTTAACTGTAACTGAAAAAATTTTGGATTTTTCAGAACTACAGAGCAAATCGGTTAAAGATGTACAACAAATGACTATTTATTCAATTGCAATGAAATAAGATCATACATACCTTCACTAAGAGCCGCAAATACACATCTTGGGATTTCGGCTCGGTTCGGCGAACCTTGCGGTCGTACTTGTGATTGATGTCTATACCCTGTGAAAAAGAAGCGGAACAGATAAATTAATAAAATTTATTTAACAAACAATTCGATAATATATTTATTAGCAAATACAACGGATAATGTACTACGGATTCCTCCGATTAAAAATCGAAAAACAATCTCCGTTTACTCACCATCTTGAAATAGTACTCCCAAACAAGAGGACTCGGGGCCCTTCGACAACAAACGAAACAAGCGACGCAGTGTTACCAACTGGAAAATTTTGATTCCGGATTCCAACGTTTTTGTTTTAATTTCTTTCTCCCAGCAAATCCTGATTTGATGTTGATAAATGACTAAAAAAACTATAATTTTACAGGTTTTTGTCATCCTGTTATCGGTAATTGCCATATAAAGAAAAAGTTATACTTCAAAATGAAAATCCACAGATCAAGGGCCCCAAAAAAGGGAAAACCGTGGAGACTATGAAAATGCAAATGGCTATCGCTCGAGCATTTTGCCCTGATTACGTGGGTTAAATAATACTAAATAATAATAATAATTACCAGTTTTCCCGATAGTGAAGAGTCGTTATTATAAAATTTTTTGCCACGATGTGACGTATTACGTTTGCTGTTGGGTGCTTACGTCAGGTGCTAACGTATAACAAGAATGATTAATGCTGCAGTTATGAAACCGCTGATTCCTGGATTTCTGTTAAAGCAATTTTTTGCTTTCATTTAAAAGCAGCTCAACGACCGTCGATAGAATGAAAATGCCTGCGTCGGGGGGAGATCCCGTCGGCACAACGCTGAGATTAGCTTTTTCTCCGGCTTCGAAAGCGGAACTCGATAGCGGGATCGAGGCCTCCGCTAAACGCGTGTTGTTGTCCAGAATAGATTTCGAGCCGGCAACTAATTACCAGGCGTCTGTTTTAAATCAACTAAAATCGAAATACATAGTGATTAATACCAAAGTTACGCCGTCGGACAATGGTAATACTTTGAACGGTGGAAGCGGGAATTGTAAAAAATCGACGTCTAGCAACGTGAGTTTGCCGGTACCGAAATTGCACTTGTTCCCTCCAGAAAGAATTCAACTCGGTTACCGCGGAAATGTGGCAGTCGGCTCGGGGATGTTGAATATGGGTAACACTTGTTACCTTAACTCTACCCTACAGGCCCTGTTTCATGTCCCCGCTCTAGTCAACTGGCTTCTTAGTGAACCGACACATCAAAAGTGCGAACAAAACAGTGATTATCAAATGCATCCGGATGACATTACTTGTTCCGTTATCAAGACCTTTAAATGTTCTCAGCAAAAAACTGGAGGTGTAATGAAACCAACCAGTGTCTATTCTAAACTAAGAGGTAAAAGAAATTTTAAGATTGTTAAATTGTAAGTTGGTAAAAATGTAAGTTTTGTTTTTTATTTTTGTTGCAGCAATATGTAAACATTTGAGCCATGGATCCCAGGAAGATGCCCATGAATTCATGAGATATTTGTTGGAAAGTTTAGAAAAAAGTTATTTAACACGATTTCAAGGTAACAAATTAGATAGTGCTTCAAAGGAGACAACACCAATTAATCAAATCTTTGGCGGTTACATTAGAACAGAAGGTAATGAATAGATTGTTTCAAGAAATTTATTGAGGTGACCCAACTAGTTGTCTGCAGTGTCCAGCTGGTAGATCTTCTGAAACTTGCCCAATGCACTTTAATCTTCTTTAGACTATTTTTTTTGTTAAATTGAATTTACAGTCATACTGATAAATATGAAATTTTTTATTTTCCATTAATGTGTAAAAAAAAAAAATGCTTGTTAGGTTTTTAAATTTTTTATTTTCCATAGTGTTGGGATATGGTTTATAATCTTGCAAATGTTTGAACTTTATGCAGGATTTTTACGGGGGGAAAAATTGTAAACATTTTTGAAAAACACTACAAATGCTACTATGTCAAAATACTGGATTTTCTAAACTCCAAATCCACAATCTAGGTTTTGAAATTCTTTGTTTTGGAAAATTCGGAATCGTCATAATATTTCGTTTTTCCCAACATCAAATTTTTAAATCCCCAAATCGGATTCGAGGTTTTCAAAATTCGATGTTTAGAAAAACCACTGCTTACAACATGACTCTACGTTAGCCTCGTAATTAATGAAGTCAGTTTGGAGACATGTTACTAAAAATTAATAAAAAGATCAATCATTGGCATTTTCCGCAAGTAACCGGCTTTGGCTCACACGTTATAAGCAATGCATATAAACAGAAAAGGAGAACATGGAAAGCTTTTAAAAATTATTTACTTAAATATTTTTATACATTAAAACAACTGAAAAAAAATCGGCCTTTAGAAAACGTAAAAAAAAAAAAAATAGGCCGCCTTTTATTTTGTATTTCAAAACCTCGAATTCGATTCGGATTTTAAAATTCGATGTTTAGAAAAAAGAAATATAATGACGATTCCGAATTTTTGTAAACACATCATTTCGAAAATTCGGTGTTCTGACAGGGTTCCACCACAAACATAACGGAAAAAATAGTTATTTACATCTTTTTTTAAGTTTTTACCAAGGATCTTTTGTTTTCCAGTTACGTGCCTGACTTGCGGTGCCGTTTCGACGACGTTTCAGCATTTTCAAGACTTGCCTCTAGACATTCGGAAAGCTTCCACGTTGAATGATGCCTTGGCCGGATATTTTGAAAGGGAAAGACTGCCTGATGGAGAAGATGCTTACAAATGCGAAAAGTGCAACAGAAAAGTTTCGGCCACAAAAAAATTCTCCATCGAGAAACCTCCAAACGTTTTGTGTGTTCAGTTGAAAAGGTAGACCTTTTTTTATTTTTGCTTCGTTAAAGTTTTAATTTGCGACCGTGGAATCTTTATTCTACTTTTTCTTTTTAGGTTCAGCGCTGCAAACGGTAAAATAACGAAGCAGGTCCAATTGCCTGAGTGTCTGGACGTAACGAGGTTTATCAGTCCTTCGGTGCAGCCTCGACATCCCGTGACTTATAAATTGGTGTCGATGGTAACCCACATGGGACAGTCGGCCAATTGCGGACATTACACCGCCATAGCTTCAGTCCAAGGCGGTCGCTATTATCAGTTTGACGATAGTTCCGTAAGTTTCCGTTCGATTCTGGCGTAAGATCTCCGCTCAACTTTCTCCTTTCGGATTTCAGGTGCGACCGATTCCGACATGCAACGTTCTCAGTATGGGTGCCTATCTGGTACTGTACGAGATCGAAAAACCATTCGCCACGGTCAACAGTCCGAGAACGTTTTCCGCCCCTTCTACTGTTTTGAAAAGAGAAAACGCAAGTTTCAAAGAATATGTTGACCCTTGGACGGAAAACGAACCAGTGAATGCATTTTCCATTAACAACAACATCAATAACCATAACTATAATAAAAATAATGAAAATATAAGTGTAAATAATAGAAACAAAAATATGAATAAAATAAATAACAATAACAGTGGTAATAATAAAAACAATAACAATAATAGTAGCAGCAGCAGCAGCAGCAATGGTAATCATCATTATAATAGTAGTAAGAACAGCAGCACCAGCAATGGCAACAGTAATACCAGTGACAGGACTCTACTTGACAGGGAAATGAGGTATGAATATATTATCTTATATATATATACATATATATCCTTAAAAGAAAACACTAGGTTTTGCTGCTCCGTTTATGTGAGACATTACCACTCAAATGAGCTAAGAGGAGTTTTTCTGGTAGTTTCCTGGTCCCCGATGGAACTATGAGCAACATTTTACCAAAGAATAATCGGAGATGTTTCCGTAAAATTTCACGCTCATTGGATATTCCTCAAATTGATATATTAAAATTCGCTTTTCTTGGAACGGATATTTCACAGATATTCGTGCAAAATCCAAATATTTTGGGTTTTTAAAACTTTGTATGAATTTTTCCCGTTACCATTTATTTTATGAGAGGATTATTAAGAACAAAAAGAAAATGAAGGAAAAGAAAGGGATTATGTTTTCTTAAATGGTAATATCTGACAAATTCATTTTTTCAGGGAGGGGAGTGAATCTGGGTCGCGCACGGTTAATCAACTGAAGCACGGCAAAACGTACACCCCTCCCGAGTCCCCTAAGCGAGAGCCACCGTCATCGAACCGCCTCGAAGTCGTCACCGCTAAAAATCAGAACGGGAAGCGTTCGAGCTTGGTCCCTTATGAGTCGGACGTTTCCACGGATTCCGACTTGGAAAACAAAGATCAAAGCGAATTAGAAAAATTGCTAACCAAATCGCCCGCGAAGGGATGGGAAGTGACCACGGATCAAGGGGATTCGCCTAAAGAAGAGCCCAAAGATTGGACGACTTCTTGGAGCGTGACGGAAGTTTCAACTTCGAAAAAACTTGTTCGAAATTTAAGCGATACCGAGGTCAACGGAAAGAAAAAAAGGAAAATAAGAACTTCCGGCAGCGATTCGGAATTAGAGAAAACCTATTCCGAAACGAAAACCGGCGCTAACAAGAAAGCTAGAAACTCTATTTTAGAAAGATACAAAACCAATTTTGGTAAAAGGGAGGAAAAATCAGGACCCGAAGAATGGAAATCGAACAAAGAAAGTTCGAAACCTGTAGAGAAAAAGTAAGTTGCCCGCGGTGGATGGTTCGTGGCATGGCGGTTTTTCGGCTCAATCAAACTCATAAGTTTTTTTTTTTTTTTTTTTTTTTGAAGCCGTTCAGATCGCGGCCGTAAAGTTAATTGTATTTGCATGCTGTAACTTCAGATTTTGCCTTAGAGAGTCGAAAACTGCCTGACTTTTTCAATTCGCGTGCAAGAACTATGAGTGGACATTTTTGTTGTACGGCTCGGTTCGGAACCGCTAAAACTTGGGTCAACCAAGAGTCCTCCCAATATTTTTTGCTTTCCTTCCTAATTTTCAGAGGTTATTGATTTTCTCTTCATGTTTAAAGTTTAAAAGTTATAAACATAAAAAGAGAGAGAAAAAACCACTTGGACTTGGCCTGACTCCCGATAATAAAATGCATGCTGCCAACACGAAGCTCTGTACCGGCTTCTTCGTCAACTTTGCGGAAGTCCCCCTGCGAGTTTTTTTTTAAACATTCCTTAAACTCTTTTTATTTTTAAAAAGGATATTTTTCCACAAACTTCAATTTTTTTTTCCGTTTCCAGGTTCTTCGGAACTGAAGAACGTAAAGAAGAAAACTCAAACGGGAAAATATCGCAATTCGTTAGGCCGAGCCATTCCGTCGAAAATGGATCGCCGGCTGCGGAGGGAGGAAACGACGAAACAAAATCCTTGGGAGCAAGTTCCACGGAAAAGTCAAACGCCCGCCGAAACGGATTCAACGGCGAGTCCACCTGCTCAGTCGCCGCCCACGACGAGGAGGACGATAAAAAAGCCGTCTGCAACGCCGTGGAGCGAAGTTTTGAAAGGAAAAAGGAAATAATTAATGGTTTGTTGCAAAATTCACATCGCGGCTACGGTAGCTCAGCGGTGAAAACTTGGAACGGCTCGCGAACCTCCGTGGAGCGAGAAATTGAAGAAGAAAAAAGAGAATCGGGTAAAAGGACCCATGACGATCTTTATAACGAAGAATTCGACAAAGGCAAAGTAAGTATTATAAAAGCATTATTGCTACGGTATTAAATTAAACATTAAATAAAATTGTGTTACTCGCTTTTTCCAGGTAAAAAAAATGAAAGTGAACGATTATAATATGGAGAGGGAAAGACCCCGTTACAATCCCTTTCAAGAAAGAGCCAATCAACAGCAATCACACAACAACCATCATCACCACCATTATAGGTCGAATAACAATAACAGTCAGAGGTATCGTCACGATTACAGGAACCCCTACAAACAGAAAACTTTCAACAGTGCTTATCATAAAAATAACACTTGGAATTATCGAAGAAAAAGACAAAATTTCATGAACTACAAATACTACAATAATAATTACAGGCATTGAGAAACCGATATATACGGTCAAAAAAAACCCTGACTAGTGGGAAAAAAAGGACGATCAAGCATCGCGATTAAATCGATGTGCCTCGGCGATAAAACGGACTGGAAATATTAAAAAAATAAAACTTGCGAGGCAGCTTATTTTGTAATATAGGTTTTTTAAAATGATTTACTCGTTTAAATCAAACGAACTTAGTTTTAATTTTAAATTCGTCAATTTTGTAAAGTGCAAAGATTTTTTCAACGGCAACAAAATAAAAAAAACCATTTAGGTACCGGAAAGAGAAACGAAAAAATTTGTGTTGCTTTGGATTTCTGTGAAGCAGCTGAAAATAGTAAACCACTTGCAATTTTTGTACATATATTTTTTTTTTTAATTTTTAACGGTGCTTTAAATGTTTTCTTTCAAATCAGAATTCTTTAGACTTCTTCTTTGTTGTTGACTTTATTCAAATCGTGAACTGATGATGCATGAAGTAAAAACTGTAATAGACAGATGTTTTTGAAAGATGATTTGCTTTTTTTTTTTTTTTTTTTTTTTTTTTAAATAATTGAAACCCCGGTTATAAAATCTGATGCAAGCCATGTTATAAAACTCAGACATGTTTGTAATGCAGTATTTTATTAGTATTAATTCTTTTCTGCATTTCATTTGAAGAAAAAGATGTTTGTTGTCATAGTATATTTCCTTTCAGTCAAACCATTTTTTTTTTTTTTTTTTTTTGTGATTTATGTAAATCCTTTAGTCTTAAAGGGCTTATTGGATTTCATAGGAAACTTACACCAAACCTATTGATTTTTGCGGCGGAAGGTCTCCGTATATGGAGTAAAAATCCCGTTTTGAAAGGTTAACAAAGAATTTAAAACTGCTTAAAAACATTATTTTTTCTGTAATAAAGTATTTAATTTGTTTTTGAAGTAAGAAATACAAAAAAAGAATAAGTTATACAATTAGCCTGAATAATTACAACTACATTCTTTTAATAAAATAAAATTTTTAAAAAAACGTGACTTGGCGCAATGCTTTACATATGTAATCTGGAAAGAATCATCACTGAATTTTCAAAATTTTCCTTCCAATTGGCATTGTACGAAATGACCAGAATTCTTACGCTTTTTCCCTCTTCTTTTAATCGAAAAATTTTCAAGCAGTGCAAAAATCAAAAACAACTAACTACAAGTTATTAATTCTGTAAAGCTGTTTTCCATTTTATGATAAGCCTATCAATACAGTACAGGTGGAATCTCTGAACGGTTGTGCGATACAAATAAGTCAAATTAATATTTCAAGTATTAAGCCTTGGAAAAACACTTATCACGTTAACCATATATAAAAGCTGTACAAAAAAATATTTCAAATCCTAATTTTGGAAGCAATGAGCTAATGAAAGTGATTATTTAAAAAGGGAAAACTCCTCCAAAAAATTTTAGAAAAGGTTTAGCAAATGTTACATTGCGACTCGAATGGGAATTTCTTTCGGTTTTCCTTGTTAAGTTGTCAGCATAATGGCTTATTTCCTGTGTGTATTTTTGCGACGCCTGCTACAAAACATGCACAATTTTATTTTAGTAATATAAATGACTCTGGTCATTTTCTACTAAGCAAATTGCAAGAAGGAATGCTGTGTGTCGATTAATACGCATAGTTGTTAATTTTTTTTTTTATTTTCTAAAATTACGGTTATCATTGATTGATTTATTAATTTATTTGATCGCAATTGAAATTAATTTAAAAAAAAATTGAAATTTTGTCACTTGTGGAAAAATCATGATCCCCTTTTTGCGCTCTTTGATTCACTCGTGTTTTATGATTGCGCGTTCCATAAAAATTGTAAGTTTTTTGAAAAAAATGCCGGAAAAAAGACTTTTTCGCACTTAACTTTTTGGTTTTCCAGCGTAAAAAGACGAAATGAAACTGTTTTTTTTTTTTGTTATAAAAGAGTATTTCTAAAATCTAAAAAGTCAATTTTGCTCCCGCGATTCAAATTCACTGCAAAGACTTCTAGCAACACCTAGCAACACCTATTGGTTCCTCTGTCTTGACGTTGAGAGAGCGGAATTCTGTCAGCCGCTTCCCCTTGTTCTTTACCAGCGGTTTTGTCCAAAATAGCTTCTGCTAATTGGTTAAAGGCCTGTTCTATGTTGATGTTGGCTTTAGCCGATGTTTCCATAAACTTTATTCCGTGTTCCCGTCCAATCTGAAAAAAGAAAAAAAAAAACCAATTTAGAAGAAAGATTTTTCAGAGTTTAAACTCTAAAAAACTGTAAAATTAAACCTACAGCTTCTCCTTTTTCCTTGCTAACTATTCGTTTGTCTTCCATATCACATTTATTCCCCAAGATCATTTTTTCAACGTCCTCGTTGGCGTGCTCATCTATATTTCTCAACCATTTAACGATATTTTCGAAACTTCTTTCGTTCGTTATGTCGTAAACCAGCATTATCCCCATGGCACCTCTGTAATAGGACGTGGTTATCGTATGAAAACGTTCCTGCCCTGCCGTGTCCCATATTTGTAATTTAATTTTCTTACCACGTAATTCTACTGTTTTTATTTTGAAATCTATTCCTGAAAAAACAAACGAAAAATGAATCACTCATATTAAAATTTATTTTTAATTTTTTTCATTTTGATAAGAACCACAGGAAACGCTAGTTGAGTCAAAAGATTAAGGAGAGAAGAACCCGCTTGATACCAATTACAATCAATTAGCATCATGCTTTTTTTATTTTAGTTGAAAAAAGAAAATGATTTGTAGCACATTAATCTATGACTCATCATGGATTAAACTGACTAATGCAAGGAGCATTTGTAAAACATCCATTACTATTATCAGGGACTTAGAGAAAAAAAAAAATTGGTTATTAATTTTACAAAAAGTGCAAAATAAAGGCCAGAATAAAAATTGCTGGAAGAAACAAAACTGACACAGCATTGATTAGTACCGTGTTTCAAGGCCAACTGCAATGCTATTTGACTAATTAAAGATCTTCAGATGTTTCTTCATTTTGGCGGCTTGACATCAAACTCAGTGTTAATTAACTTTTCAAAGAAAACTTGATTTTACTCCAGCAAATTGATCTTGAATTTTCTTTTTTTTTTTTTTTGTAGATTTATTTTTTCAATATTTTAATTCCACAAAAGTTAAAATTGTTTTTATTTTACATCGGTTTACCTGTAAGACGATTTATAATTTTTTCTAATATCTAAAATAAACAATTTTTTTTTTTTTTTATCACATATGTGAATTTACAGAGACTGATAATATTCATAGTTTTAAAATCAATAATTTTAAAAAAACTTTTTTTATTTCTAATGAAACTGCTCTGTAAAAAACAATGAAAACATTCAAAGGCACTGGTAAAAGTCTTGCTTGATTCCACGATAAGTCTCTGCAAAAAGACATTTAAAAAAAAAAAAAACCAAACCTCTGCCACAGATCAAGGACATCCCTTAATTAAAATTCATCATCTTTACACTATGAAATAACCTTTTGATACATGAAAAAATGATGGGCTTTATTTAATAAGTGATAAAAAAAAAGGAAAAAACCATGCAATTCCAACGAAATATTTTGATCCCAACGAGTGAGCAAACGAAAAAGAGATATGTAAATCGGGTTGAAATAAAGTCGGAATTTCAGCATCCACCCTGTTGATATCGCGAATGTTTACTACGACTTGACATGTCTTTAAAAATAAGCCAGGAAAATCATTCAAAATCAGAGCTTACCTATTGTTGATATGAATGTAGTCGTAAAAGCATCGTCGGAAAACCTGAAAAGAATGCAAGTTTTCCCAACGCCTGAATCGCCTATAAGTAATAATTTAAATAGCAGATCATACGTTTTCTTAGCCATTGTGATATCTGTCTGCTAATAAATAAGCGCTGCCAACTTGACTTGTCAATGTTGCCAACTACAGTCGGGGCCTCTATGATTCGTTAAAAACCAAAAACCAACGGAAACATTTTTTCATAATTTTTTTCATAAATTCTCAGCTGTATATATACCTTTACGTAGATATCTAGGATAACAAACACCCATTTCATTTTTTTAATGGAAGGCTTTCCAAAAGAAAGTTTAGACACGACTCATGGCTCAAGAAAATTTGGCGCTCCAGTTACGCAAATTCAAGGCCTCGAAATCGGAGTGAGTGGCTTCGATAATTATAATTCCAATTCGAAATCCGAAATCATATCGAAATGTAAACAATAACAATTCAGATGTGTTTAGTAAAATTCTATGAAAATCTTTGTAATTTTGTGAAATGTCGGGCAAATGTCTGAATTTTAACATTTGCCAGAAAAGATGAAACAATTGGGGCTTTTGTTTTTTGCTTCAAACGGAAATTTGAAATTGAAAGAAAATTATTTAGCGGAAAATAGAATTTTCCGGTGGCGATCAAGGGTTAGGGGATGGGTTAAATCGATGAAATTTGTATAAGAAGTCAAGCAGCTTTGACGATGCGACAATCTGCGCAAATCTGCGTGTCGAAATTTTTTTAATCGCGCAGTAATTTCTTATGAAAGGGTGGAGGGCAATAAAACTTTAAAGAAAAAGTCGAAAAAAGAGAATCCGATAATATAAACAATCGAGTGGGGTGAAGGCTTACAGAAATGTTTTTTATAAGGAATATTACCGGCGAATTTGGCAACAAATAGAAATTTTCGGTGAGTAGAAAGGAAAACCCTTGTATTTAAAAATTCGACATCGGGAAACCTTGGTATCGATTGAAACGTCTTTTTATAATTTTGACGGTAATGTTCCTCCAAATCCGGCACTCCATTCCCACTTTTAAATTTTCAACCCTTTTTCGTTAAAAAAAGAAAAGAGAAACAGGACGCGGAAATTGGAAGCAAGGTCGGAATTCCCAGGATAGCAAATTTTTTTTTTTTCGAAATCGGGTTGGGTTGATCGATGATAGGCTTTTATCAAAATGGCTAATTAGCAGGGCTTTCTTTCAACCCCGAATATGATATCATATGCTCGTGTGGCGATCACGGCGGGTCGCGAATTTATTATAATTTTTCGACTTAATGACTGACAAAATTTATAAACATTTATTTGTTTTAATCAAAATTCAGAGAACAATTTTCAGGATTTCTATAAAGAAAATAAAAAACCAAAATGTCTGGGCAACATTATTGCCTGAGATGGAACAATTACCAGTCAAATATGACTTCCGTCTTTCATCAATTACTTCAAACAGAATCGTTTGTGGATGTCACTTTGTCTTGCAATGATTCTTCATTGAAAGCTCACAAGGTAAGTGATTCAAATGTTATTAAATTATTTTCTAAAATATCAAAACCGAACTTTTGAAGTAGAGCCATTTTACAAGTTTATAATTATTAATTTGTACTTTTTTGAGTGAATATTTCTTTTTTTTTTTTTTTTTTTTTTTTAATTCAATTTTTTTTTAGGTGGTGTTGTCTGCATGTTCTTCATATTTCCAAAAACTGCTGATACAGAACCCTTGCAATCATCCAACAATTATTATGCCCCCAGATGTTTCATTCAATGATTTAAAAGTAATCATTGATTTTGTCTACAGAGGAGAAATAGATGTTGATCAAGCACAACTTCAGGTTATTATTTATTACTTTCATTTTGAATGGAGTTTTTTTTTTTCTTTTTTCTCTGTTTTGTTTTTTTTTTTATTTTGTAAAGTATTATTTATTTAAAATTTATTGCTCTTTGTCAGTTGATAATCAAAGAAGATTCTTTGAGAATCAACCAGGTGAAATTCAATGGCTGCTGATTGAGCTGTAATTTTTGAAACCTTTTTTTTTTTTTTTACACTCTTTTATGATTGTTATCCATTTCTTAATTTTCTCAGTTGTGTCCTACTCTTCCCCTTTGACGCGGGGTATGATATTAGTATTTAAAAAAAAAAAAAAAATTGGGCATGGATTAAATCCTGCTGCTGACCTATAATGAAAAATTTTAGGAGCTTGGCAGCAAACTGTTTAATTGTAGAAAGTGCTGATACGCCCATTGGATTGGACGCTGTTCGAGGCGCCCAAGTTTGAGTGCACTCCTTCGTTTAAAGGCAGCTACTTAACGATTCTTGTGGAGTTTTTCCTTGCTTCTCTGCTCTTTTTTTTTTTTTTGAAATTTCGATCATGCTGTGCAGTATTATTTGTTGTTTGATGGATTTGTATTGCCAGTGTTTGTTAGGAAATTATCTTTTCATTAAAATATGAAATGTTGTGGATCTTTGCTGCCTGAAAAATTTAAAATCATGATGATGATGGCTGACAAGTTCAGGTAATTTATTTTTATTTTTTCTCTTTTTAGTAATGTTTTATTCCTTTTTGTGTTGCTGTGTTAAACTGTTTATATATGTAAAGTGCAAAAAAAAAAAAAAAAAATGGAGAAAAAAAATGGTGTAAATTGAAGTAAAAATAATTTGACTTATAATTTTTAACGAAAAAAATATACCTATAATTTTCAAGTAAATGAAAGTTGTAATAGACTTTGATAGAATATTCCTTCGACTTATTTTTCCTTCAAGATTACACCATTTGTTTTGTCAATTGGTGAATCGCATCTTCCTTGTTGCCTCCCTTTTTCCAGGCGCGATAAGCCGCGCCATCACAAAATACCTAAATTTTTTGCGGTGTGGGACATTTTAATTTTTTTTCATTTTGCGATACACCCTTCCTGTACTCCTACCTTCTTTCCAGTTGACCAATTTTCGTAATACTAGCGTATGTATGTGTGTGTGTGTATAAGCATATGTTTTCGCCTCCCAACGTAACATGTTTATTTTTAAATTTGCATTTCTTGATTGGTGCCAAATTCTTCCTTTGTCCTTTTTGAAAATGAAATTCTTTAATGAGATTAGTAGAACTTGATGAGCATTGGGCCCTCTAGCGTTGAAAAGTTTGGTGGAAGGGGTCAAATGTTATAAGTGGTACATCTGCAATACCGCCGTTTCAGCACTTGCGTGCAATTCCTCCGAGTGTAGATAGAGTGGTGAGGGCAAGCAAGTTTGCCTTGCATTTGCAAATATTTCGCATTAAGATGCCTTCTTACTCTTGTGTGACCAAAACATCATCACTCACATCCCTGTAAATTCGGGCCCGTAGCCAGAACGAAGAGCCAGGGGGGGCAGTTTAGCCAATTTACTCCAGGGGGGGCACCGAGTCTGCCCAGGGGGGGCGTTGCCCCCCTGGCCCCCCTTGGCTACGGGCCCGTGTAAATTTCATCGACTCCCCTTGCTGGATCAATTTTTACACAAGATATGCTTAAAATTACTGCGAGAATTGTTTACAAGATTGATATTCAAGTCGAGGAAATTTGGAAATTATGACCTCACCAATCAAGAGTAAAAAAGAGCAAAAGTTGACGTTCTTTCAAATAATTTTTTTTTGATCCTTTCTTTTTTTCGTGCCCAAGATGAGTGTGTGTGTGCGCGTTTCCTTTGGAGACTCATGAATGCTGTCAAATGTGACTTAGATTTATTTTTTTCCATTACAGTCGCTTTTGAAAACGGCGGATCAATTAAAAATCAAAGGGCTTTGTGAGGTTCCGGATTCTAAAGACAACGCCAACGAAACAGAGGGAACCAGCGCTCCATCAAGCTTCAGAACCAACATAAATCTTTTTGGTTCCGATTATCAGCAGCAACAGCAGCAGCAGCAGCAGCAAACAAATCAAAGCGTTAGAGCTTTTAACTTGGACCATGTCGTTCATCCCCTGAATGTAAGAAATTCATACCTTCCTTCGGAGCTGTCGTTGAATCAGCTTCCGAGGATCAAACAATCTGCCAGTCCGCCTCTTTACACAAATGAAAGCTTCGTTCCAACAGTAACCAAAGCCTTGTACGGGACTTACAGCGATACTTTGAGTCAAAGCCCAGCGGTTAGAAGGCCCAGCACGAAAAGGTTGGAAAATACATGGGATCCTAGCAGAGGGTCGTGGTGTGGTGGATCCAAGGAAATTTAATTAGTGTTGCCGCTTGTTTGTTGCAGAAGACAGTCTCCGCCAGCTTGCACTTCTACCGGGGCTGGCCGCACAAGCCCAACTTTGAAAAAAAGGCCGAGCATAGAATTGAAGAAGCCCGTTTTCAAGGACAGAGCTGTACAAAGCGATTCCGGCGGCGGCGGTGAAAGCGGAATGAATCTTCAGGAAAATGGGTTGGATCAGCAGTCGCTTGGTGGGATTCACGTCCGCAGCAGCCCGGCCATGCAGGCAGGAAGCATCAGCGATCCCGTGAGACACGAACCCCAGGTCTGGCGTTGGGTAAGTCCTTATCGTCGTCGTGTAAATTTCGCTGCCTAGCAAAATATCTGCGCGGCAGGTTTTATACAATGAATTGTGCCTAAATTTTGTTTTCCTTTTCGTTTAGATTCAAAGCAACGGGGAGAGGGTTCCGGAATGCATAACCGTAGCCACTTCCACCGAAGAAGATCAGAAAAACGTCCCGGTAGTCGTATTGGAAAGGTCAATGGGAACGATGCCCATGATGGTTCATCATTTACCGACGACGACGACTTTGTCTCCTCAAATGGTCGTGGAAGGGAGCAACAGCAACAACAGCGTTCAAAGCTCCGGAGGCGGTGGGGATCACACTCCTCCGGACGTTGACATCCCTCCGGAAGCTCAACCTCCGGCTCCTAGCGCCACACTGGTAGAAAATTTGGATCTCTCAGAACATCACAACGAACCGGAAAGCGGAGCGGAACCAGACGAAGAAGATGGCGATCACGTAAAAGTCAAATTCGAAACTTTGAGGTCGGTCGATCAGAGTGGCGATACCGTTGACATTGATGGTTCCATGTCCGAACGAGTAAGTGTGTATATATAGCACGCCTTGTGTAAAAAAAAAAAAGTTGCAACACGTTTTTTTTTTTTTTTTTTTTTTTTTTTTTTTTTTTTTTGTTGCAAGAATCAGGAAGAATCGGACCACTCGATGCAAACCATGATGATTACGCCTGAACTTTTAGGACTCCTTCCTTCATCCTCTGGGAATTCCGGTAAGCGTGTACGAAATTTATATTTTCCAACCCAATTCCTTGCAAAGGCGCTCTACTTAGATTTTTATTTTGTTGATTTGCGAGCAGACGGAGGAGATTCAGACTTGAAAGGTTCGAAAGGATGGACTCATGACGACATGGAAATGGCGTTGGATGCCTTGAGAAATCATAACATGTCCTTGACCAAAGCGTCTTCCACCTACGGAATACCGAGCACAACCTTGTGGCAACGAGCTCACAGACTGGGAATAGATACTCCGAAAAAGGAAGGAAATACTAAAAATTGGACGGAAGACAATTTAAATAATGCGCTCGAAGCTCTCAGGACAGGAACCATATCCGCCAACAAAGCCAGCAAAGCATTTGGTACGTGTTGCGCACGAGTGTAAAATAATTACGCATGCTTGCAATGAATTTGCTATTTGTGTAAATTGCGAGCGCATTTCCACTTGTGTATTTTTTTTCTCAAGGGATACCTAGCAGCACCTTGTACAAAATTGCAAGACGAGAAGGGATTCGATTGGCGGCTCCTTTCAATGCTGCACCCACCACTTGGACTCAGGACGATTTAGAAAGAGCGTTGGAATCCATCCGGTCCGGACAGGCCAGCGTTCAAAGGGCTTCCACGGAATTCGGCATACCTACCGGCACTCTTTATGGAAGGTGTAAGCGAGAGGGCATAGAATTAAGTAGAAGCAATCCCACTCCTTGGAGTGAAGACGCCATGGGAGAAGCACTCGAAGCCGTTAGGTAAGTCGCATGACTTACTTGCTTGTGTGTACTTGTGAAAAAAAATGTAGGGTGCGTGTGAAAATTCATGGCTTTTTTTTCCAAAATTTGCAACAGGGTCGGACAAATGAGCATTAATCAAGCGGCCATACATTACAACTTGCCATATTCCTCCTTGTACGGTCGTTTCAAACGCGGGAAATTCGACACGGACGACTCAAATAATAGCAACGGCGAAACGCCCGGTAACCAAATGATGTTGGTAAACTACCAGCAAGAGATGCACCCCTATCACCCGCACCCGGGCAGTTGAAAATCGCTTAAAACTGAGCCCCAAGAAAGAGTTTTGGACATTTACTGAAAACTCGGGCTCAGTGTGTTTGGTTAACTGGCAAATTTAGGTTACATAAAAGTTAAAACCGTTGAAAATAATCAAAACGGGTACTAGTGCAATTCTGGCAAAATAATGTCGACATTTTTGAAAGGAAAAGCGACATCTTTATTACAAGTTTTGCAGTTGATGATCTACAATGGACTGCATTGTAATGTTGCTGCACAAGTAAGTGAATAGACGAAAAAAGTTGAGCATTTCCTCATTTATACCGAACGTACAAATTTTTATGAACTGTATTGTAGCTAGTTGAGAAAATTTTAGTTTAAAAAAAAGAAGAAACACAATTGTATTATAGACGCCATATATAACGACATGAAAAACCGGCCGATGTATCTTTTATTTTAAATTCTCGCCTTGCAAATGAAAGTAGAACAGAAAAAAACTAGTGTGCTAGTCAGTTGCAGTTGGGTACTTTCACATGTTTTTTTATAACCGAATGAATTGTTGCAACATTTTACAAGCTGTATGAAACTTTTCGCATCGGTTGTATCTTTTCTTATTAAAAATCTTGTGCAAAAGTACATTTTAAAGCAAACGGTCCACCTTTCAATGCAAAACGATTGAGCAAAATTCTTTAAAATGATTCATTTCACGAGGTGTCCATTTGAAATACCGCTTCACTTTTCAATCGGGTTTTCAATCTGCTTGCCCTGGGGTAACCTTTTCATTATTAAAATCCGAGGATTCGAAACAAATTGCAGAAATTACTGCTGATTCGTCAACTCTTAGGCAAGGCAAAAAATCTCGAAGGAAAAAAAAAAAAAAAAAAAAAAAACTTGCACAGTTGAGATCCTATTCTTGTATTTATTTGCATCTCTAACATTTATAAATTTTCAAAACTTCAAGATTTCATAAGGCGCTGCAGCCTGATCAACTGTATTCTGCAGCGTAAATGGCCGTGTGTGTTATGTGTCTTTTATTAAGTGGCTCTGGGCGTTGCGGAAGGACGCATCGCCTACAGTATAATAATATTGCTCAACCCCACAATGGACGAACGCTCGTCTTTTTTCTTTGAATTTGATTAAACGCTTGATTAGTTTGTTAAAAAAGAAATTTAGCCGTGCACGGATATGGCTAAATGTACGGAGAAAACTGTAGCTTACTCAATTTTTCATGATCCCCGATCAAAGCCTTGGAAAGTGTGCTCTATTTTTTTCCGTTGAACAAATAAAAAAGTGGACCGTGCTAATGTCTAATGACGATGTGGTTAATGCTTTAAAAATTAAAGACGATATTGTAAAACTACTGTATATTCATTTTGTTACCATCACTTTTTTCTTGCATACTGGTATTTAATGGAATTATCTAGTCAATGTTTTGAAAACAAAAAAAGCCATTGCTATATTGCGAAATATTTTTAAAAAATGGTAACAAATCACCCATCATTCATGCACATGAAAATGACTAAATTATCAATAATAATAATAATAAATAAAAATAATAATATAATAATAAGAGCCTAAAATGTACTGATTAGCGTTAAGAAATATTATGCATACTGCATTTTTTTTTTTTGTAAAAATAATTAACATGCGGAGGTTTTTTTTAAATGTAAATCTTTCCGGTTTTTCTTTCCAATATCTGAATGATGATGGTAGGATATTACGTAAAAAGCGAGAAATAATGTTGTATACACTAGGGTTTTTTCAAATATTTTTATTTTTGAAAAATTTTGGTGTAAAAATATAGTACATATATACTTAAAGAATTACTTATGTAATAAAAAGTATTAAAAAATACTATTTCTTTCTGTATGCAATAATTTTTTAAAATTGGGGCTTAAACATTTTAAATCAAAACGGTCGGAATAAGCGCGGAAGCGTTGATACATCATATGTTAATATCGTTCTGCCGGAAAATTTGTCATAGAATGCGATGCTTACAATGTCAATAAACTAAGCCACCACATTCTTGGAAACTTTTTTCGGGCAGAACGATATTAACATATGACGTCACAGCGCTTCCGCGCTTATTCCGACCAATTTGATCGTTGCTTACGTTATTTTACAAAGCTGACTCATCGATCTCACGCCTCCGTTCTAATAGAATACCAGCTCTATTGAAATCGCCCTATCAATGAGGGAAATCTTCCCGGAAATGAAAAATTTTTCTTATTTTATAGTCCCGAGCAGGGAAGTAAATCAATTTCCCCGTGAAATAATAATTCAAAAAATTAGACCGGTTGAAAAAAATAAGATGATTTTTAAAATTAAAATCAGAATCGAGTATTAAATATAAGCTGTTGTAATCGCCAACATTGTGATCGTCGATACTGTGACCGGTTCACAAAAAAGAAGGGAATTTATTTATTTATTTATTTTTTTTTTTCTGAATTTAGAGTTTGATCTGACTCTATCAAAGGGATTTCGGAGCTTCTGGAAATTAATTTTGAAATGAAAAAAGTGTAATCACTACCCAAAAACCAATAAGGTCCTGTAATGCCAGTATTGGGATCGGAAATATTAAATATTGTAATCGCCAAAATTGTGACCAGTTTGTTTGTTTCTCTTCTAAAGAAGAAGTGAATTTCTTTTTGGTATTATTTTCCTGAATTTAGAGTTTGATCTGACTCTGACTCTAAAAAGAGTATTTAGGAGCCTGAAAATTTTTATAATGAGGTAGATCAAATTCAATTTATAACCTGTTTTACAATGATAAGCTGTTGTAGTCGCTCACATTGCGATCGCTAAAATTGCGAACGCCAATATTGTGATCACCAATGTCCGAGGACTTTTTCGCATCCCGATTTTTCCCGGACCAAAATTTGTGGTCGTTAACAGTACAATTTCTTTAATGTGTAAAATAATTAATGGGTATACGGCCTTGTTGAAAACGATGGGCGATATTTGACCCACCAGGTCTGAAAAGGTTAATAAAAAAATAATAACTTTTTAACAAATTATTGCATGCAGAAAAAAAACTTTTTTAATACTTTTTATGACACAAATAGTTTTTTTAATTCATGTACTTTATTTTTACTTCAAAATTTCTCAAAAATAAAAATTCCTGAAAATACTCTATTTGAGTTTTGACCTTTTGTTGATTGTAAGATTTATAAATTATTTTAAAATGATTTGAAAATGTAGAATTGGTGATGCAAGTTAAATGTGGTTGATTTAAAAGCTTGTGCTTCTCAAAACTAAATTTTAGTACAATTAATCTTGATCCTTACGCACAGTATTTGTTCCCTAAAACTGTTTTTTTTTTCTTTTTTTTCTGGCCTCTACATGGTGCAACTTTCAACATTAAGCAGTTTGTCACAAACTTGAATCACATAACTTATCCATTATTTGCATCACCAAGAATAAAAAATGATGAAAAATGTAGGATCCGTTTTTAAAAACTGTATGGGGTCGGCAGAGATTGCAATCCCGGGATACCGCTGGTTTTTCGAGTCCCGAAATCCCGGGACTGGAAAATGTCTAATCCTGGGTTTTCGGAATTGTCGATGACCCTTAATTTTATGAAAAAATACACATCTTTCGTGGTAAAAAGTTGTCATTTATTTTTTTTATTTAAAGTTATATTTTAGCGGTTAATTATAGTTAATAAAAAATCAGGAGTAGGCACTACTGCCAAATTATAAAGGCTCGTAACGGACAAAGTCAAAAAATGGGCTAAGAATAATGAAAAAGTTGAAAACGCCAGTGTTAAATGTCCATATGAAGAGCCCTGTATGTGCTAGAAACTGACAGGGAGGTGAGATAAAGAATCGCCAAATCGCCACTTGAATGGCTCCTGTTGTAGAAAATGGCTTTTGAGCAAACTTATTTATAATGTTTACATCAATATATATTCGATCAGTCGAAATGTACTGAAAAAGATCACAAAAATATCCTGTATTTAAAGATAAAGTACCTATGTGCATAACTCGTTATTGAACCTAGTTTACCCCAGTAAAATCAATCTGGAAGTATTAAAATAATTTGTTTTTTTAATTTTTTTTAAATTTTGAGGTTGCTTTCGCTTTCGTATTTTGTAGAACGTGACAATATGCGGAATAAAAAGTCAGTATCCAGGCGTAGTCTTCTTTTCTCTATGATCCAGGCTGAGGCAGTACTTCATTATTATTATTATTATTATTTTTCGTTTCTTTTGACTCCCTTCTTAGGGGGACACATTTTTCCGATGATGGAGGTCGTAAAACCATTACGACAATTCCACACATCGTCGACCTGTCGGAACTCGACAGTTTTTATCTCTGAAATCGACCTGAACTATTCCCATTTTTTAAAGAGATTTTTAAATTAAGCCTACTTCCAATATAGGGGGAAGACGGTTGCACTTAAGCATTTGTCCTAACCACACCATTATCGTGAGATATTTTAGAGTTCTTTTTTGGTTTTTGCTTTTGTGCAAGACAAGGTCGTGGTGGTTTTTTGGCGTTATTACACCAGACTGAAAAGGGAAGAAGAAGATGACTACGATAATCATGGCATCTCTCCCTAAATAATTCCGGCCTACCCCCGGGCCCCAAAAACCAAAAACACCGCGAAAAAAATAAAAAATTAATAATAGAGGCGTGGCGTCACAGCGAGAAATGGTGCGCTTATGCTTTTATGGGGGAAAGAAGCTTTCAAGAATGATCCCGGGATTCAGGCATTTGGAAATTTCCCATCACCAGGAATTGAAAATATCGATCGGGATTGCAATCTCTAGGCTTGGTTTATTGTTGCATGCATGGCCTGAAAACTAGAATCGCATCTGTAATTGTAATACATCAACTACAAGAATTTTAACTATAGCCATATGATTTTCAGATTAAACAGTTTCTATTCTTGAAGAAATAATTATATTTATAAAAATAGCGCAGCTGTATATATGATGGACAAATTTAATGAAGAAATATAAATTGAAAAAATGGAAAAAAATATATATATTTATACCGGTACATCAATTGCAATAATAAGGTTTGGAATTTTATATTTACACATTACCCATTTATATTTCGCGACCTTAGTCGAATACCTTTCTATCTGAAATTTTTATTTGTACTTAATCCAATGTTTAGCATATGAAAAGGAGTCCAAAAACCAAATTTCTGATTCAAAGGTATTCGACTAAGGTCGCGATTTTGAAAACTTTTTTTTTTCTTTTTTTTGACCCAAACTTTTTTCATTCACGGGACAATATTTTATTCTTTTTTTCGAGTTTATATCGGAACCCCGAATTTTCCAAACCCCGAATCGGGTTTCGGGGTTTATGAAATGCGATATCGCGAAAAAACGACGTCGCGTTTTCCGAACCCCGAAATTAAAAATCACCGAATTGGTTTTCGGGTTTCATAAATTTCGGGGTTTGGGAATCCGGGGGTTATTACGCTTTTTGTTTTTCTTTCAATAATTTTATATTTCGAAATAAATAAATTCGGCGAATAAATTTCGGGGTATGTTAAGCTCGTCTTTTTTAATTGGGAGTTTTTAAATTTCGCCGTTTTTAAATTCATAAAAAAGATTCGGAAAAATCGGGAAAAACCCATCTTTATAAAATCAAAAAATTAGGTGTAGGAAGTGACACTCCCATCGTATTAAAATAAATAAAAATTAAAACAGTGGCGTGAACATAAAAACCAGGGCCCGGCACTGGAGGGCCGTAGCCCTAGCTAAAATTAACATAATAATGTTAAAATCGGTCTACATAATTTTTAAGTTGTTTTTTGCTTATGTTTAGGTTTTGGAAAAAGCAACAGAAAAAATTTGTGTGAACATAATTACATAATTTTTTTTTTTTTTAATTTTTCCAACAAATAGTTTTTTTACTTAACAGCTCTTTTTGAAAAAAAAAAAAATCAAAATAACGTAGAAAAATATGAAAATATAAAAATTACATCAGCTAGGATAGAAACAACGAAAAATTAACCAATAAACTGATATTGGATCGTAATTAAGTTTTCTCCAGTTAAAATAAGAATTTGATTTTGAATTTGGATATAAATTTCAAATTCACAGGAGAGCTCAACCATTTTCACAGGGGGGGGGGGGGGGGGCTAAGCCATCCTATGCCCTTCCCCCCCCCCCCCCCCCCTCCCTGATTACGAGGCTGTACTGTACATTGCATTACATTGTATTAGTTCTTATTATTATCATCACCATTTACGCTTCGTTAGAGTTACACACACTTGTGGAAGTAAAAATTTGAAATCGCCGAATTAAAAAAGACGCGAGTTTAACGTACCCCGAAATTTAAAATCGCCGAATTTATTTTATTTCGAAATATAAAATTATTGAAAGAAAAACAAAAAGCGTAATAACACCCGGATTCCCAAACCCCGAAATTTATGAAACCCGAAAACCAATTCGGTGATTTTTAATTTCGGGGTTCGGGAAACGCGACGTCGTTTTTTCGCGATATCGCATTTTATAAACCCCGAACCCAATACGGGGTTTGGAAAATTCGGGGTTCGATAAAGGACCCTTTTTTTCGTAGATGAACCAAATGTTATGCTAAAGGAAATGCATGTGTCTAAATGTTGCAGTTTTCACAAATATCACCCATAACTTGACTCCTCTATTCACCTTTATTCATTCATTGTTTGGTCAACATGTTTACACACATCATTTTCGTGTGTGTAAATGTGCTATTTATTCCACATGTCTCTACATTGACGAACATCATCAGGTTTACCATTCCATTCAGAAAACCTCGCACTAAAGAGTACTATCTCAAAAACAATGATTTTTCAGGAACGCGTTTTGAAAGTTTGGCGGTTTATTACTGCTTGAGTAAATCCTTTTTTCTATTTTTTTTTTCACACACCTATATTTACATTATTAAAGTCCGATTTTTTGAAAAAAAAATTTAAAAAATGAAATTGATAACCAGCTATAAAGAAAGTAACTAAAAACGACGTATTAAGGATTAAGGTTCTATCAAATGAAACTTTGTTATCCTAAAAAAAAAGGCACTCCAAATAAAATTGACTAATAAACGGTTCTATCTACTTTGGCTTAGGACATAAGGGATAAAACCTTGTAATTCTACAGCAGTTTGATGAGAGCAGGCAGCCCATGGAAAATAGGTCACACGCTAAAAAAGAATATATCACTGAAACCGTAACGGTTGGTAATACAAGATTTACTAAATCATGAACAATTTTTGAAAGACATTAACTTATGCGTACATGTCGACCATAACCGATGATGCTGGTAAATGTTAAATATAGATATGTTTGCTATTTATCGGTTTTTTCATGGAGTCTAAGACCGGCTCGTGGAAAAAGACTGATTCTCTGCCCGCTAGACCCTAGCCGACTTACGAGATGCCCCAAAAATCACAGCCCAACGAGTACTCTATGCTTTCGTCGTCGATTCGCAATTTTAAAATTTCGATTTCAAACATTTCGTAAGCAATTGTTACATTCCTCCAGAGGAACGCAGGGACTTAAAAGCTCTCTCCACACTAAGTACTTAACCTCTTTATCTGTTCACCTGATAATCGGATTACCGTACTTGTTCCATGTGTTCAGCTCATAAAGTATGTGGTAACTATTGATAAGCTATTATTTGATGCATGGTTACCGCTAAGGTGCGGAGAGAGCTTTAGAGGGATATTGTTACATTGTTTCATTCCGACACCTTATAGAGATTCAATGTACCTCTAGAGGAATGAATTTTCTTTCCCGTTTATTTGGAAAACCGAGCTTTGTGGGAAAAAATGTTTCAGATATTAACTGAATTTACTGAAAAGGATCGAAAAAAAAAAAAAACGGATTTTTCTTGCAAGAAACAAAAAATCGGGTCTGAGAAGGCTTGGCTTTTTATTTTTTACTTTTGGATTTGGAGCGCTTGTGAATTGGAAAGCGGTGTTGCCAACTAACTTTGCATGCACGTGATGGCCATGGCGGTCATCGTGGCGGAGACGAAGATCAGGTGTATTATTGCCACGATTTATTATTGTGTATTTATCTTTGCAAACCTTGGCGATTTTCGATTACGAAATTACCAAGTTGTGTAAACTGTTCAGTATCGTCAAGTAAGAGTTTATACGGCAGCGCCATTGTCTTGATATTGGTTTTAAGCAAAGCATATTTTATAACGTGATACTCGGGCATGATTTACATCTCGGCCTGCTAGACCGCAAATTTATGGAAACGATGGTTGAAGCATCCACAGGTCTCGTCAGATGCGATGCAAGATGATGCCTTTGATACGTAAAGACCAGTTGAATGTACAGGTTTCGATGGGTTAGATGTAATGTTGTGTATAGGTTAGGGTGATGATTAGCAACAACGCAACCGTTAAATTGAAACTCAAGACTTGTCACGAGTTGGATTCTGAAAAGGAAATTGCGGCCAAGGGACCCGTTCGCGAGGGGCCGGAAGGAGACGGTAGGCGAGCTCCTTTCGGTTCTCGCGATTGTTACAATTCTAGAACTGTCGTATCCCATAAAGATCGCGATAAAAACGATTATCGTCCTGCAAATCGCAATAAATACGGATACGACAGAAGCATTAAGGGGAACTGGCATCGTAGTGGTAATGGTAAAAGCAAAGGATCTTTCTCATCCGACAACAGGAAAAACAATACTGGTTCTCATGATAAATACAATGCTTCAATTGATGGACCCAAAAGCAATGCAGGAAAGCTTTATGAATCTTCTGCTGACTCTGGAGCAAAGTTCAGATTGGACACCGGCAGCAGCCTTGGTTCGGATGATAGCAAAATATCTAAGGTGTTGCGAAGACTTGCAAGAGAAGATGATCCTGAAAAGTTTATTGCTCTTGCTAAACAGCTTCAGGTAAATGCAAACTTTTATTTGTTTACAAATTTTCCTTCTGGGTACAATTTTTGTATTTTGCTTCTCTTTTTTTTTTTTTTTTTTTCAGGAAAACATCATGCTTGTTGAAAACATAAATTATATAAAACATTCACTTGATTTAATTGTTGAGTCCATGTTGGATTTGCTTCATACTGCACCGACTCCAACTGCAAAATTGGCATCAGCCAAATGCTTGGGCAAAGTTGGATATGTTCTGGGAAGCAATTTTGCAAGATTTTTGGATTGGGTTTTTAATAAGTTTAATAGCGAAAGAAGTGAGCAAGTGAAAATTTTATTGATGAAAGCTTTACTGGAAACCATGACTTGTGAAAAGGAAAAACCAGTTTTAAAAGAGTTTTCAGTGGCAAGTACACACTCTTACCCTTTCATTTATTTAACTATTTCATTTTATTCGCTTAATTATTTACTTATTTATTTATTTATTTTTTTTTTTTATTTATTTTTTTTTACTGTTCAGAATTTAATGTCTCAGATGAAATTGGCATTGGAATCGACAGATTTACCCGAATTGTTGATAGCATCAGTGGAGGTCATGTTGCTCTTGATTGACATTTATCCGGAAACGTTTCATCAACATTTTAAAGATACCGTCGACATTCTAGTAGGATGGGGCCTCAGTTTAATGCAGCCCAATGATGCACTTGTCAAATTCGCCGTTTCAAGTCTTAAAAAGCTGGAAATGTACTGGGTGGCTGAATATTCATTTGCAATGAGTTTATTGAAGCAATTTTTAGAGGATACTGAGGGATATTTGGATGTAAGCCTTTTTAATGCGCCCAAACTTTCTGTACTTTTAATAAAGTTTAAAATTCTCAACCACGACTTTCCATGTATGTGTGTAGGATTTGCAGGCAGCTGTAACAAACCCAGATGTAGCGGATTTGAGCCCGCCTTGTACTTGTATGGCGACCATGATTGGATTGTTGAAAATATTCAACGCGGTAACTGATTGCGTTGCCCAACAAATGAAGAATTCCGAATACTTGGCCACTTACGTCACCAAAATGATTGGCGTCGTCATCAAGGCATCGTCACTGGTTCCCGATGAGGACCTTGTTAAAACGGGTGATTAGTAGTAACCGAGGGGGGTGATGCACCCTGCCCTTGACATTAGCATTTACAACCTGAATCTCGCCTTTTTTTTACAGCCAATGTGGGAACAAGTTTGCTGCTGTCTCAGTTGCACGGCCGTAGCTCAACTGCCAATCATCTCGTTGTGGAATACGTCAAAATGCAACTAAATTTACTTCACGAGTTTAAACAAGAGGACACGGTCATGTCTTGTTTGCAGTTTATGGTTCGAGTCATTTACGAATTGGGTCCAAATCTTCCTTCCGACTTTGCATCCGTGTTGTTGGGTCCAGATTCTCCTTTGCCGAAATTGAGGCTGTCAGATTCCCACCCGATACTGAATCAATTGGTCGTTTTACATCAGTCCTTGTTGAATGAAAACGGGTTGCAAACTCGTGTTTTCGGGTAATTACAAATAATTTGAAAATATATGTGTGTGACACATGCTACTTGGTTGACTTGTTTTTATATATTTTTATTTTTACAGATTTATCTTTGAGGAATTGAAACAAGCACTAAAAATTACTAGTGCTACTATATCATCGACTGCTGCTGGTGACCCGACGCCGACGGCTGTGACTTTTGCTCCTTGCGAAGCGGAAATTATAGCTGCTTTCCATTTGCAAGTTTTATCGGCTTGTAAATTAAACACTGTTGCTTTTGAAATGTTGCTCAAGACTAATCCATCTGATCCGGAGCTAGGAAAGCGCAGCCCAATTATTCAGCACTCACTTCTCTGGCTGGTTTATACTCATTCTTCCATGTAAAAAACTTTTTTTTTTTTTTTTTTTTTTTTGTCGCAAAAAGTTAAAAAAAAGATGTGTTTTTTCAGGTACCAGCATTTCATATCCGACAGCAACTTAACGACTGAAAAGTCTCCGATATTGTATGACTACTTCCCCATCATTCTTGATCTAGTCACCGAAATGCTAAATCGAAAACCGGTCAGCTCGATCGAAAGCGTTCAGCTCTTGCTAAGATGGTGCAAAGAAATTGTTTTGGAATCGCAACCTTTTCTTCATGTTCTTGTTGGCACGCACCAGTATCAATCCTTTTTGACCGCCTTGATTCGATACGGAAGATACTCTTACAGCGACGAAATCGTCATGCAAGTTGCCTCCTGTTTATTTTTACTTGTAAACAGTTTGTTTAAAAAATCAGAGGTAAATTTTTGCCCCTTTTCTGCTCACCCGCCCGCAACAATGAATTGAAGTACACAAAAAAGCTTTTTTCAATTTCTAGCCTGGCTTGTTAAAAGAAATTGTATCATTGTCCATACATCATCAAAACTCGCTAAATCCTCTCGTCGCCGAGAAATATTCTCAACTTTTCCTCATGTCTCCTGTCTCTCAGGCGTTAAAGTTGGCCGCATTTGCCCATAACGCCGAGTCCAACAAGACAGTTTCCGGTCGAAAACGAGTGCAAGACATAATCAGAGATCATTTCACTAAAGGCTCCTTCGGTTATTTGGAAAGTCGTCATTTCGCCATTTTTATGGATCATCTTTTGCAAGGCATCGAATCACCAAGGTAACATAAAAAAAAAAAAAAAAAAAAGAGATATTGCATGGTCGCAGTTTTTGCATTCCTCAGTACCTTTTTTCTTTTTTTTTCTCCCGACAGCAATAGCGAATGCCTGAAGGAAATATTTCTGGAATCTTTTACTTTGCAACTTGCAAATCCGTCACCTGAAGAGCACGACCAGTGGTTGGAAATGAAGCAAAGTTGTTTAGAGAACAATTCCGTTTTGTTGCCTTGGGCGTGTTGGGAAGCGGCGCAGTTGTGCGTCCTCAACAAATTGCGAACTCCGCTGGGAAAACCTCCGGAAACTTTTACGCGAATAGAAAACGCTATCCGATCGTTTGCCAAACAAACCAAAACCACAGATATGCAAACGGAAAAAACCAACTTCAAGGCCGTCGACGAGCTTAAGAGATCCAGACTTTTATTGGAATTTTTCGAATATTTAGAAAAGGTGTGAAATGAGAAAAAGAAAAAATTAGCATCAAACATTTAAGAACAAAGCACGCGCAAAAAGCGTGTACTCTTTTTTTTTTAAATTTTAACTCTCTCCTTTCTTTTTCTTTTTTTTCTTCCAGTTAATTTATAATGCCTCGGAAGGAACGGCGTCTGCTTTGTTAGCTCCTCCGAAAAACGTGAGGACGTTTTTCCATGCCAATAAGGCTACCTGCGCGTCATGGTTAAACAGGATAAGACTGGCGGTCATAGTGGTGGCCATGCACGCTGGTGAATCCGCCGTTGCCATCCGAAATGGCCAATATTTTTTGAACGAATTGTTCGAGACCAAAAACACTCAGGCAAGTTTATACACATATACGAGGGGTATCCAGAAAGTAATGTCCAAAGGTGCTTTTGCTGGCACGATAGTAAAATTTTTTCAGTTTTACCATCTTAATCTACATTTAATTTACTTTTAGAAAATACTCCCTCTGTCCCAAAATACTTTGTGTGTTTCTCATTTTTATTTCCCATTTCGCAAGCTTTTGATTTTTGCCGGAACTGTTTGCACCACTTTACCCACCCACCCAAGCACTATTTCACACCACCCCCCATCCCCCCCAGGGGTCCCCCCCTTTGAGAAATAAATTACCGAAAAAATGGAAAAAATTAAAAATTTCTATTATTTTCGCCCCGTTCCAGAAACGAAAGCGAAAAATTTGAAAGTGGTCGGAAATGAGAGAGTACATTACCCTAAACAAGATTCCCCCATGAGAAAATTTTTTTCATTTGTCGCAACCCCCCAAAAAAATTTAATATGTCGAGGGTCCGACCAAGGGGGCGAATTTTTAAATCTCGATTAGATGGTCGCGAAACGTTCGTTACGGGGGTTCTTTAGGTCGCTGATTTCGATTCTGAGGTCCGTTTTTAAAAATTCAAGATGGCGGATCCAATATGGCGGACCTTTTCTTAATAAATCGATTGTTTTTCACTAAAACACGTAATCGGGGGGTTATTGAGGCCGCTGATTTCAATTCTGAAATCGGTTTTTGAAAATTCAAGATGGCGGAACCAATATGGCCGACCTTTTTTCAAAAATTCGACTTTCCTTCACATAAGCACGTAATCGGGGGGTTATTGTGGACGCTGATTCTGATTTTGAGGTCGGTTTTTTAAAATTCAAGATGGCGAATCCAATATGGCTGACCTTTTTTCAAAAATTTGATTTTTTTCCCACATAAACACTTGTCCGGGGGGTTATTAGGGACGCTGATTCCGAATCTGAGGTTAGTTTTTACAATAGTTCAAGATGGCGGATCCAATATGGCGGACGATTCCAAAAAAAAATTTTTTTAATTCAGTCAAATTCATGATTGGGGGTTATCGGTGAACGTCCGCCATATTGCATCCGTCATCTTAAATTTTTAAAAATGGACCTTAGAATCGAATTCAGCGTCCCTAATAACCCCCCGGACAAGTGTTTATGTGGGAAAAAAATCAAATTTTTGAAAAAAGGTCAGCCATATTGGATTCGCCATCTTGAATTTTAAAAAACCGACCTCAAAATCAGAATCAGCGTCCACAATAACCCCCCGATTACGTGCTTATGTGAAGGAAAGTCGAATTTTTGAAAAAAGGTCGGCCATATTGGTTCCGCCATCTTGAATTTTCAAAAACCGATTTCAGAATTGAAATCAGCGGCCTCAATAACCCCCCGATTACGTGTTTTAGTGAAAAACAATCGATTTATTAAGAAAAGGTCCGCCATATTGGATCCGCCATCTTGAATTTTTAAAAACGGACCTCAGAATCGAAATCAGCGACCTAAAGAACCCCCGTAACGAACGTTTCGCGACCATCTAATCGAGATTTAAAAATTCGCCCCCTTGGTCGGACCCTCGACATATTAAATTTTTTTGGGGGGTTGCGACAAATGAAAAAAATTTTCTCATGGGGGAATCTTGTTTAGGGTAATGTACTCTCTCATTTCCGACCACTTTCAAATTTTTCGCTTTCGTTTCTGGAACGGGGCGAAAATAATAGAAATTTTTAATTTTTTCCATTTTTTCGGTAATTTATTTCTCAAAGGGGGGGGACCCCTGGGGGGGATGGGGGGGGTGGTGTGAAATAGTGCTTGGGTGGGTGAGTAAAGTGGTGCAAACAGTTCCGGCAAAAATCAAAAGCTTGCGAAATGGGAAATAAAAATGAGAAACACACAAAGTATTTTGGGACAGAGGGAGTATGTTTTTTTTTTTTTTTTTTTTTTTTAATTTTACCGAGTTATAACGTTTAAAGTGGTGTAAAAAATTGTTTTTTCGCCCATTTTTTGCACAGTATTTGGTCTATTAGGCGTTGGTTACATTGCGCCATTTTTTCGGTCGAAATCAAAATGAAAACAAACAAATCGTTTCGAACGAAAAACCCGGTTACGTTGCTTCGAAATGATTTCGAAGCTTTTCGGAGCTCTTCGAAGGTATTTTCGTTCCTTTACATGCTATTTTAAAATCATTTTCAGTCATTTTATGATTTTTTTGGCCGATAAAGGCTTGTTACCTATTGCGTTTAACGAACGCAAAGGTAACAAAGTACAGTAACGAACGTAAAGTAACAAAGAAAAACGAGCTACAGTGGAGATTACCACTGTCCGATACTCTTCAATTTCATTTAAATCTTACTCCCACGAGTAAAAATATCAATAAATATTATGTTGGGTTTTGAGTGTACTGGTTCTTAAACACAATACACAGACAAATTACACTGTTCTAGAATGTTCTAGAAAATTGCAGTCGTGCGAAATTGAAAAAAAATAAAGAGGTCCTAACAAATGAGATAAAATACAAAAACCGTTCGATGCATCGACAACGTTCACAATATCGAAACGTTTAATCGGATATGAAATGCATAATTTGACATAATGATAACAAAAGTGAGAAAAAAAAAGAACCACGAAATGTAAATACTTTTTTCTTTTGTCTGCCCCAAAACACTTATCAAACATTCCGGAATGTGAGATAACCATTTTCGCTGACATCAGAAAGCAAGAGCGATATCTACTTGTATACGAAAAACAAAGATAAGAAAAAAAAAAGGTTCCCGCTTTGTTATAGTAGATTTCCAGGCTGGACCCGAAAAGTGAGATTTTTTACGAGGCCGTTGCCGATCCTCGCCTTCGGCTCGGATCGGCAAGAGGGCCGAGTAAAAAATCGGTCCAGCCTTGGAAATGTAGTTTTCAGGGCTAGACCCGAAAAGTATACTTTCGAGATCATGTAAACAAAACAAATTTCGTTATTCTCGCCCTGAAAAATTTATTATTATACCTTTCGAACGGCTGCCGTTCTGCTATATGCGAACGTATTTAGACCATAATTTATACAGTCCTTGTCCTTAGTGCCCCCTACTCATATACCAAATTTGGGATCGATCGGTCTCAAATTGTGTCTCCAATCAAAGAATGAAAAATGAGGACGGACGGACGGACATGTGTAAATAGCTTTGGATTGAAAAGTTACCCCCGGCAAGTGCCGTTCGTTTTGCTCTCCGTTCGATATTAAGGGAGGTACCCTTCACTCAAAACCAAATTTAATATACTCTTCTTATGAAATTGAAGAGTATAAAAAGGAGATAAAAATGAAAAAAAATTGACTTCGGCGGAATAACAGTGACCGGAAATAAAAATTAAAGAGCGAGGATCCAGAAAATATCAAATGGACAGAAAAGCCGATTTTCCGTACAGTTTTCTTGAAAAACTGGGGAAGGGAGAAAGGTATTTCTTTATCGAAATCGCTCAAAACTCTGGAAACCTAAGAATCCAATGATCTATAATGAAAAAAAGGTCCAAAGGTCCAATTGGTCTAGCAGAATTTTCCGTTTGGAATTCTCCACTTTTACACGTTTGCATTGGTTGAAGCCTTCAATATTTCCAATAAGTCAGTTTTTTTGAGCTTTAAAGCTTTCTTACAACTTTTATTTTCATTTTGTAGCGAACATTTAAAATTGGAAGGAAAAAAATTTTCAACATCACTTTAAACGCTCAAAACTCGGTGAAATTTTTTTCAAAAAAAGAAAACATAGATATTTGAATCAGGAAATGCAGAAACCCCGTAAGTCACAAGGTAAACAGTTGGTTTTGTTTTTAAAAATAATGAAAAATAAATGGCGTTCCGAAAGCAAAACAAACTATTCACCTTGTGACTTCTGGGGTTTCTGCATTTCCTGATTCATTTTGTAAAACTAGGTTAAATGCAGATTAAGATACTGAGTTATCGTGCCAGCAAAAGTTATTCCCCTTTGGACATTACTTTCTGGATATACGCAAACGGGTTATAAATTTTAACCGGTCATAACATTTTTTATTAATTTTTTAAAAATAATTTTATAGAGCCAAGAATTTGAAGTTACCGTCATGTACACGGCGTGGGCTTTATTGAGTTTAGGCGAAAGCGAGGCTATTACCGGACTGTATGTTTGGTGTCGGCAAGAGGCAGATAAAAAGATGGCTTGGTTAAAACCCATGGCCGATCATGCAGGAGGAAGGTAAGCTTTTACGATGGATGGTTTTCGTTTAGGTTTATTGAGGAGTTACACACAATTTAATAAAATCTCTTGGTCGTTGTCGTTGTCGGTAGGTACGAAATGGCTGCAGAAGGCTATAAATCCATTTTACTCGACGAGCGCAACGGCAAAACTTTAAATTTGCACCAAGGGGTCCAGCAGGGTGCCAGCAGCTGTAGCCCTGTTAAGCACGTTAAAACGACCAACTTTCCCCCCGTGATCGTTTTACATTTCATTCACGACTGCTTGATCGATTGCTATAAAAAAACGCAAGACTTTGAAAATTTAAAGCTTTGGATAGGCAACGCAGACGAAATCCTTCAAGAGAATTCGGGGATTGCGGCTGCGGGGAACGGCGGCGGCTGCGGCAGCAGCAGCACTTCGACCAACGGAATCTATTTGGAAAAATTTTATCGTCACTCATGCACCAGGCAAGACATTGAACTCGTGAAATCGCTTCTGGAAATGGTGGTCAACAAGAGCAATAAATATCAAAGCATAAACGGGGCGGATAAAGTGCAGCAAGTCAACGATGACCAAAAACAGAATCCAACAACAATGATGAATTTATATTCGCATTTCCCCAACATCCAATACATGGACGCTTCAATATTGGAAGCCAAAATAAGTTACAACCACCACCAAACTGGAGATGACTATTACAAAGATTGTAAAAAGACTTTGGCCCAGCTTTGCGATTGGGCGCTCCTGGAAAATCAATCCGGAGGTTTGGAAAACCATTTAAAGTCATGGAGCTGCTACGATTTGACGGAAACATTGAGAAACAAATTGATCAAAAATTCCATATTGGTAAATATCGGGTCAAGCTTAGAAAGCGACTCGTGCGTTTTCCAAATGAGCGAAAATAACAAAATCGAGATCGACCTTCATTTTAAATTATTGTTGAGGAAATGGGGAATTGAAAGTTACGATTTCGAACTGTCCAATATTTTAAAAGGAATCAAAGAGTGCTTCGTAAAAAATAAATCCTTGATACGAAAGCAAGTGGAAGAGTGTTTGTCTGTCGCCAAAGCCATGGCGAATGAGAGTCTGAGAAGCGGCGGCGGCTCCAACGAATTGTTTAGAGAAATTATAATACAGTGTTTCGTTTGCAGAAATCTTATAAACGAATTAAATCAAACGGAAAACTTGAATTTTGATTTCAACGAAAAATTTCCTTCCGACGTATTGCTGTCCATGGACTTTTGGAAGAGACTTTTAAACGACGAAACCTACGCAAACGTGAATATCGTAAAAACCGCAAGGAAAGAAGGAAATTACAATTTGTCGAAAAGAGCTTTGCTTTCTCTCTTTTCGAATTCCGCCAATTCCGATAAAAATTTGGTAGAAATCAGCGACGACTTGATCGAAAATTTCGATCGGAACTTAAGAGTCGAAGAAGGAGAACTGTGCCTTCAGGTGGCCAAATTGTTGTACTGGTAAGACTTTTAGCTCTCTCCGTTTTCGAGTCGGCAGTTTCTTTTTAATTTTTTTTTAAATTTAAATTTCAGCACAGGAGCGTACAACAGTGCCATCGATTTGGCGTCTTTGTTGGCCTTGAAACTCATTCGTCCGGATAATAGTACATATCACAAGCGAGTAGGTTCCAGAATACTTTTAACCCTGGCCAAATGGTTGCAGCGAGAAGGATTTGCAACAGACGATCGTTCCAACATGCAAACCGTGTTTAAACTGATTGAAATTCAGGATGCTACCAACAGCGGCGGCCTCGAAGTCTTGACGATGCCTCGTATGTTTGTACCGTCACGACCGTTTTTAAATTCAATTTCCATTTGTCATTTTTCTTTCCGTTTTTTAGATGTGTTTGTAAACGAGCAAAAAGTCATTCCCGATTCCGATATGGTAATCGGCCGAATATTGTCCATGAGCGTATCTCATTGTCCAACTTTAGCTAAGACTTGGTCCTACTATGCCTCGTGGTGTTACAGGTAATATCCGTCGCAGATTTGTTTCTCATTCCGACTGGCGTTTTTATTTTATTATGGATTTATCTATTAGGTGGGGTCGGAAAATGGTTGACGTCGCATCTCGTGCCGGCGGGTCCTTGTCCGAACTAGATTTGGTAAAAATTAAGGAAATTTTACCTCACGACACCAACGAAGAGCAGCTCCAAGAAATTGTAACAATTTTAAGTCACACTAGAGCGGTAGCAGATGAAGATAACATCGAGGTGATTACGGGTGTGGTATTCTCCTTTTGCCTTTTATAATTTTATTTAAATTTAAATTTTTAGGCTGAAAATTTGAACACTACGGAAATGATCAAGAGCCAGTTGCAAAGCGTGACGGTGCTATCCACTGCTTCACATGACGTCTTGGCGGTTTTAGTCGACATTTGGAGAGATGCGCAAAGCAGAATATATTCGGGCTTTTATAAAGCTGCCCAAGCCTATTTCAAATACCTTCAATTATGCGGCTCTCACAACCGAGTAAGAATTTCAAATGATCTGTAGCCCGGTCTGATTTCTCTCAAGTTGAGAAAATATGTGTAAAAGGAACAATTTCATTTTAGAGCGAAAATTGTTACACGATTACGGCTACTCTTCGGATACTTCGACTCCTCGTTAAACACGCTCTGGAACTTCAGTCGATTCTGGAAGAGGAATTGCCTCGAACCCCTACGAGACCTTGGCAGTGCATCATACCTCAATTGTTTTCTAGGTTAAATCATCCTGAATCATACGTGAGGAGGCGGCTTTCCGAACTTTTATGTCGAATAGCAGAAGTGTCTCAAAATTTAATCATATTCCCGGCTGTCGTCGGTTCTTCGGCCGGAGGTGCAAAGCGTATCGCCGACATCAACACTTCTACTTCAAGCAAGTCTCGTTTTTTCCCCCCTTTCTTTGTTGGATATCCGCCTAGTTTATTTATTTTAAAAAATTTTAATTTTTCAGAACTCCTGGGAACTTGCTTGTCTCAAAACAGCAACGGGGATAACCAGAAAGAAGGAGAAGACGCAGGTGACGGTGACGATGACGACGACGAGGAAGAGGACGAAGACGAAGAAGAAGAAGAAGAGGACGAGGACGAAGAAAGTGCTGCCTCCACGGACGTCCAGGGCTGGGTTCTCCGAAATTGCTTTCAGTCCATGGTGGATACCTTATCCAAACAGGTAAGAGGAAAATTTTGTCCTCTTCATCGCGATTCTCACCGGTCTCGATAATATGGTTAAAATTTTTACACGTCAGGCACCGGCTGCCGTCGAGCAAGTTCAAACTTTGGTAACCGAACTCAGGAGGATCACTTTGCTGTGGGACGAATTATGGTTGGGAACTTTGAATCAACATCACGCTGAGCTCAACAGAAGATTGACCCAATTGGAGCAGGAAGTTTGCAGGGTCGAAACCAATGCGTCTTTATCTCCGGCCGAAAAAGCCACTTTGATCGCCGAAAAACATAGAATCATATTAAAACCGGTAAATGTCGTATGATTCAAAATTTTCTCCCGACTTTTTCATGTTAGTTTTATTAACTGAACCGGTTCCGTCATTTTTTAGGTGGTGTTTATTTTGGAGCAGCTTCATTGTATAACGTCCGTACCTCCTCAAACTCCGCACGAAAGTTGGTTTCAAGCCAAATTTGGAAACGCCATTAAAACCGCCTTGGAAAAACTGAAAAATCCGTCAGATCCACGAAAACCGATGGAATCTTGGCACTATTTCAAAGCTATTCACGCCAAATTGCAAAAAGTGAGTCTAGCCGAGGACAGATTTTATTCGGCCATTGTAGGGATGTGCGTATTAATGTACAATTTTATTTAATTTTCAGAAAAGAGCATGTTCATCTCTAAAAATGGAATCCATCAGTCCGATTTTGGCGAGCATGAAGAACACGGCCATTTCCATGCCCGGTTTGACCTCTTCCTTTGGTGATATGATAACCGTTACGTCAATCGACAATGGCATTATTGTTTTGCCCACAAAAACCAAGCCCAAAAAATTAGTTTTTCACGGTAGCGACGGAAATTCGTAAGTGTTCCGCGACATTGCGGGCTCCTGTTTCAAGTTTAAAGCCATGAAAGATCGAATTTTTTTTTTTTTTTTTTTTTTTTTTTTTTTCTCGCAGCTATGCATACCTCTTTAAAGGCCTGGAAGATTTGCATTTAGACGAAAGGATCATGCAATTTTTGACAATTTCCAACACGATGATGGCTTCCAGCGGAGATACCTCATACCAAGCGAGACATTATTCGGTCACTCCGTTGGGTCCCAGGAGTGGACTTATTTCGTGGGTGGACAATGTAACCCCCTTGTTTTCTTTATACAAGAAATGGCAACAAAGAGATAGCGCCAATTCTTCCCTTAAACACGGATCCGCAGGCAATAACTCGGGTAAGAATGAACAGATTTACCGGGGGGAGGGGATTAATTTCTGGTAAATCTTTAACTTCACGTCTTGAATTTTTTTTTTTTTTTTCAGTTCAACCTACGATGCGGCCCTCGGAAATGTTTTATGCAAAACTAACACCTTTATTGAAAGAAGCCGGGGTTTACGTCGAAAATCGAAAAGAATGGCCTCTCTCAATTTTGAAACAAGTGTTGCAAGAGCTCATGGCGGAAACTCCGAAAGACTTGTTGGCAAAGTAAGAGACCAAACACGTTTCCCATTTCTTTTGCCCCCAACTCCTTTTTCTAACGAGCATCATTTTCGGTTTTAGAGAATTGTGGTGCACCAGTATCAGTGCCGACGAGTGGTGGAGGTCCACTAGGCGCTATTGCAAAAGCGTCGCCGTCATGTCCGTCATCGGCTACATCATAGGTTTGGGGGATCGGCATTTGGACAACGTTTTAATTGATCTCAATACCGGAGAGGTAAGAGGAGTCAAAAAGCCATAATCCGGTCGACTTTTTAAAAAAATTTATTTATCTTATCTTTGCAGATGGTTCACATAGATTACAACGTGTGCTTTGAAAAGGGAAAAACTTTAAGGGTCCCGGAAAAAGTTCCTTTTAGAATGACTCAAAACATAAAAACGGCTCTCGGAGTCTCCGGAGTTGAGGTGAGTTGATATATAATTTCCTTTCAGGATTTCACTTCCTGTTCCTGTTGTTGGCTACCGTGAATCATTAATACGTTATCCGATTTCTTTTTCTCTAAACTTTTTATTCTCGATCTAAATTCCGAAAGTTCCTCCTCGGAGGAACTCCCGTTAACGGGTTTGCAATGGATTATCCTGCAGAAAGTCCTTTTGAATTCTTGGTTTTTCCACGCGTAAATCAGAGGGTTAACGGCCGAATTGGCCATCGCCAAAGAATTGGTGATTTTGTACACGACGGAGGTAGTGTCCGAAATGTATTGGAACACCGAATTTAATGTGACGACAATGATGAAAGGAGTGTAAGAAATCGTGAAACTTCCCATGACCAGCATCAGGACCTAGAACAAGCAAAAAAATATAAAATAACGGGTCGTTACTAAAAAAAGGAGAAGGAATTAAAACTTTCTTACTTGTGTGGATTTCCAAGTGTCGGGTTGATCGTGTTTCGATTGATTCGACTGATGGGACTGATGCCTCAATCTTTTGGCTTGCTTTCTGGCTTCTCCTATAATTTTAACGTAGAAACCGAACATGATGGTGAAAAGGAGGACGAACGTCGGCACGTAAATTATCATGACGTAAAATTTATCAACGACGTACCCTAATTCGCATTTGAAATCCCCTCTGCTTCCATTACGTGGATAGTCGTTCCATTTATTCCAGTAAACGGGTGCGGTCGCCACGGCAAGAGCCGACATCCAATGGAATATCACGAAGAACATGGCTATTCTGAAAGCATCCGAAAGGAAAAAAAAAGGATTCGATCGAGCCCCGTGTTCTCTCCCCATCCCCCTCGAGTTTTACCTTTTTGTCATGAACTTGTTGTAATGTAGAGGATATATGATGGCGACGAAGCGGTCGATCGCTATTCCTATGATGTTGAGAAGGCTGGCTATACACGCCAGGGAAACCAGAGCCAGTTTTGTGAGGCAAAGGTAGCGAACCTTGCCGAAATCCGGCCTTATGTAAAACATCATGTGGTAGGGGATGACCAAACCCACGAACAAGTCCGAAATGGCGAGGGACAAAATAAAATGATTGGAGACGACCCGAGACATTTTCCTGCTGAGCACTATGGCGGATACGGTGAGGAGGTTCCCGGTGACGACGGCCAAAAAAAGAAAACCGTCAATGGTGGCCCACAACACGATCCCCGAAACTTGACTTTCTTCCGCCGATTCCTTGGCGAAAACCGGCGGCGGGTCAATCGTCAAAAATTTCTCCTCTTCCGACACGTTATATTTCACCAATCTGTAAGTCATCCTGCTTATATCCCCTCAAGTTTTTGTAAAATTTATTTTTCTCTCCAAGTCATTTTCGGTTTCACGTTCTTCCGTTGGGAATTTCAAGTTATTTAACTCGACAGAGTTGGAAGCGTTCATTTTGAAAAGTTCCCTTACGAGTAGCACGTGCTTTAAATCTCACGGTTTATGATGGATTGCTTTGGTTCATATAACCCTATCTATTTACCAATTACAAATATCCTTTAGAGAAATTGCGAAATTGAAAACGGTTTTCTTATTGAAAAGGTCAAATAATTACACATTTTCTTATTCCGAACTCGGCCTTTGAACGAGCTCTCCTTGTCTTTTTAAAATTATACTTTTCCATACGATCCGGAGGCGTTTGGATTCCTTTCTCGAGCCCGGCTTTTATCGAATTAATTTGTTTGCATCACGTCGAGAAAATAAGCCTGCAAGGTAATTAACCTTCGATCTCATTGCACTTGTCAGATCTTTGATTAAATTCGGTTCAAAGGAAAATGGAGAACCCCCCCTCTTGTTGAAATTTTTCAAATTTGTTGAGTTACGAGAGACTTGAGACTCTTTTTAAAGTTGAAGATGGATTCTCTTTTAAAAGTGAATTATTTCCCTCTTATCAGATCCTCCTCTTATCTCATACGATTTAAAAATAAAATGTTGATGAGGTATACCTATCCACCAAGGAGATGCGCTCGGTCAAAGTTCATGCGAAATTATTTATTCTCAGAACAAAAGACGTCGATTTTTTTTTTTTTTTTTTTTTTTTTTTTTAATGGGAAACCCGTTTTTAGCTTTGAATTATTAAATAATAACCGGTTGAAAGTGAAAAAAAAAAAAAACGAATTTTTCAACATTTTTTCTTAGGTTTTAAAAGAAGTGTAAAAATGAAATGAAAATTTAGGTTCGTGAGGGCTCGAGGCATATTTGATATGTGACGTAATTTGTGGATGGGCATGTAAAATAAACATTCAAAATTTTTAAAAACCAAATACTTTTGTTTTTGACCTTTATTATATGTACTGTTGGTCGCCCTCTTATAAAATTAAACTTAACCCAATTATTAAAATGGGTTCGGCCATCCAGAAAACCGTCTAGAATTTCACCTTTCTTAAAAACAAACACTCTTTAGTCTTTATGCTACAAACGGATCACCATTTTCACCTTGGCTAATCATTTTTTTTTTTAACAAAATCTACAGAAAAAAAAAATTCAATTCGCACGATTTGTTGTTGAACTTCACTAAATTTAATTTTTTAATAAAAAGTCTGAAATCGCACCACTTTAGGTAAAGGTTAAATTAAAAATTAGATAAAATTTTGCGGTTCGCGATCGCATCGAGTCATGCCGACGAAATTCATGAATATTCCATTTTACTTGGCGGGTTTGGTTAGCCGACTGATGATCGAAATCGACATTCCGGTTAGCCTTCCGAAGACGCATGTTGCGAATCCATCTCGGCAAGACTTGAATCGGGGAAAAAAAAAAAAAAAAAAAAAAAAAAATCTCTCGAGACGGAATGCCGGGATTTACTGAACCGAGATGGACGTATTGTTTAATTTGTTTTTGCAACTTTTGCAAAAATGTAATTTTTTACAATTGCTTAAGTAATGTCGATTACGATCACACACGCTTTGTGAAATTCAATATTGTCAATCGATTTTAATTGATGGATTCGTTTAATTACATACTTTTTAAAAACCCTCTTCTTGTTTTGGAAACGAGCAGAATTAAACTTTGACGAGATGGTTCTGTTTAAAAAAGTAATTCCCCAATTTTTCATTACCAATCTCTTTGAGTTAAATGCAGAACAGAAATGAGCTCTTAATGTTTCCGATCCAAGCTCAGTTCCAAAATTTTTATGAAGGATTCGTTTAATTTTTTCTAAAGGTTGTTGAAAAAAATGGCATGAGAAAAATTACAGCTTAGGTTAAATGAACGGGGATTATCCCTTTTTCCGTGAAAAGTCGGTCAGAAATGGGATCAGACATATTTAAACTCCTGTCCTCTTTGCTCTGGTAATTTTTTTTCTTTTTGAAAGTTTCGAAGAAAAATAACAGATAAAAAAATGGGAAATTATTTATGCAATAAAGTTTGTTTTTAGCAATCGATCAACTCGTTTTATGATAATGCCGTAATAACGTGTTATCGGTTTATTTTTTACTTTTTTCACGTGATTGTTCCGGACCCGTTTTTAATTCTAAACTGCTAAACTGCCCTACGTTACTATAAAAAATATGTTGGGATTTCTTATCGCCGTTTGTTTGTTGTTAGATATCATTCTTAAAATTATAGTCCTTCAATTGGAGGATATAGTAAATTTTAATTCAAGGTTATCCATTTTTGTCGATTCACCGTTATAACTCGGGCCGACCCAAACAATTAAATGATGGATCTAAGCCAAATTTTCCATTTCCATTAATTTTGGTAGAGCGTACTTACTTTTTCCAAATGTTTAAAAAAAAAAAAAAAAGTTTAAAATTATTTTGTTTTTGATTCTTGATTTTCAGGGTCAGTTCCGAATGGCTTGCGAATACGTACTGAAAATAGTAAAAAAAGGTCGAGAGACGCTTCTTCCACTTTTGGAAGCTTTCGTTTACGATCCTCTGATCGACTGGACACCCGGAAGCGAAACCGGTTATACGGGAGCCATCTACGGCGGAGGAGAAGCCGTTTTGAAAGAAACGAGGCAAAGCAGGAAAGCCCTGGAAAGAGAAGTTACCAAAGCCATGTTCGTCGTCCGCGTCACCGAGATGAAAGCGGAATGGCTAGAAAATAGGTAAAAATATTCCACAAAATTTTATTTCCTCCGAGCGAATAAACCGAGCAAGGATTTTTTAAATATAATTATTAGCATTATAGGATTCGGTTTGAAGTAACAAGTTGAAGGACGACCTCTCGTGGGGCAATCACAAAGTTTACCTATTCTATTCTTGTTGTTTACTTTGTTTTCCGCAGGGATCAAATTTTGCGGACCATACCAAAGGTGGGAAAGCTTTTGACGGAATACCATCGAGTCGCAAATCAAGTTAAAAAAGCGGAAGAAAATTTGGCGGATGCTCATCAGCAGATGGCTCTGGTGAAAGAAGCGGAGGCTCAGGGGCACAAGCACCCCCTGTTTAATCTCGCCTCGAGGTGTTCCGCCCTTTTAAAAGCCAGGAGCGCTCTCAACGCCACCGTCAAAATCCTCAAGGATAAGACGGAAGAATACGACAGGGACATTAATAATTATTTGGTAGGTTACCAAACCTACTTTCCTTCCTCTTCGACTTTAAAAAATAAACGTAAACGTTTTTTCTTATAGACGGCGCTATCGAATATTAAAGGCGAAACTTTGTCGCGATGGGTGAAGCAATTGAGCTGCAAGTTGCATCCGGACAGTTTTCAAACTTTCGACCTCGTCAAGGAGTTTTTGCAGACTGCGGGTCAAAGCAACATGGTGTCCCAGTGCGACCAAACCGAATCGGAAGTGGGACAAGCGGACCAACAGCAGAGGCAAACGACAAGAAATTGCGTCGATTTATTAGGGGAATATGCCACCCTGGTCGCCCTCTATCCCGACTCCCTGGAAAACCACAGATCCAAAAAATACAAAATATGGACGCAACGTTTGTTAAACGACGTCAGCTCAGACGTGTAAGTTCTTTTCGAAATTAGAGGCCCGATCATTTTTTTACAAAAGATCGAAACCGCTCCTCTTATTTTTTCAGGTGCCGAGAGGTTTTGTCCGATTTTCGAAAGACTTACGGAAACGAGAGGCCCAACAGTCAAGTGACCGCAAAACAGGTGGTGGCTTATGCTTCTGCTCTTCAGAGCGCCGTAACCGATGCACAAAACAAATTGAAGAAAAGTTTGGAACGGATCCAGGGCGAAAATTTACCCGATGCCAGGGTCCGCTACGAGCAAAATTTTAAAGAGATAAAAACCAGGATTTCCGACTTTGCAAAAGGGGATAAAAAATCCGGTCTGGCAGTCGAACTCGTTACCATCGCCAGTCTTTGCTCCATCAATTGGAGATTTATACAAATGGAGATTGCGGCAAAAAGCGCCGAAGAAGAATTAGTGGGGATGCGATTGAAAGAAGGCCAAGGTTGGCTGGAGGAGATGTACGTCGTGAGTGGTTTGATCAACGAAATGATTTCTCTTTTGCCGACGCAATCCGCCGCGGTTTCGATCCCGGACTCAACGGTGGAATCCGTCGTAAACTGTTTGAAAAAAGCCAGAAGCATTTTCCGCGGCCTTTTGGTAACGCATTTTTTTTTTTTTTTTTTTTTTTTTTTTTTTCTCTCTTTTTCTTTCTCTCTCTTTTTCTTTTCTTTTTTTAAAGCAAAAGCAAACCTTTGGAAAAAAAATGGAATTTACTTTGCAGGAACTTAATTACAACTTCCATTCCATCATTTTACCGGAGGCTTTAAAATGGATGCAGACCGAACATTCCGACATGCTTTCCACGGTTTCGGAATTAGAGGAAATAGTCAAAAATTCCGGGATGACTTTGGACGATTTACAAATCCAGTTAAAGCTTCATCTTCGATGCCTGATAATGGGAATGCAGGTCCGTATATCCACATGTATTCCTCAATTTTTGAAATTACCTGGGCAGGACTTATTTAAAATTTTTTTTTTCAGTCTCCCCACAGCGAAGTTCAAACGATCGTGTCCTATCTAAGAAGTAAATTCGAAACTCTTCTTCAAAGACCGTGCGAGGATACCTCCAAGTCCCCCGGTCAAATGCTTTTAATGGGTTTCAACGGACTTTTCGAAAAATTACAAGTGGAAGGAGGACAGCTGATCACCGCTTTGTGCTCTTTAAATGTTCCATCAGTTTGGAAAAAAATTGACCAGTTAAAAGAATCCAACACGTTGACCGTAAGTTTTTAAATTTACCGGTAAAACAACAAATCTTTAAAGAGCAATTTTTTTTTTTTTTTTTTTTTTTTTTCCAGGCTTTAATACTAAACGAGAATACGAGGAGCGTGACGGAAGATATATTTTTAGTTAAAAGGATTCAAACGATGCAAGAATTTTTTCAATTATGCCACCAAGCTGGAAAAGCTTTTCGCGGGGTAGGAGCTCCCGTCGTTCACGACGACGAACGACTTAGCAAGCCCGTAAGGCGTTTCACCGCCGAATACGTGTCCAGGACAATGTTAGGCGTCACATCTCAGACGTTGGCCACCGCATTGTGCTTGTTGCTGGAGCGTCTCGGATTGAACGTAGCAGGTACCATTTTTACCGACCTAATAGAACAAATAGATCCTAATTTTTTTTTTAATTTGTCACAGGTGAAGTCGAAGAACGAGACGTAAACGCGGAGGGTAAAATATCGTTGGAAAACTTGTGCAGACTTGCCATTGATGTGTCACTTCAAAAGAATTTGACGAGCAATCACGCAGTGTCTCAGGCTTCGTCTTTGTCCAATTCTTTCCAAGGGATTTACAGGCAAAGAGAAAAAGCCTCTTTGACCGTCCAGAATGTGGAAGCGAAAAATCGTTGTTTGACGAGACTTCAAGTTCTCCTCACGGCTCACAGTTGGTATCACGAAGATATTTTGCAAGAGGCCTTTACCAACAACATTAACACAATAAGTCGGTTTCTTTTTGTTCCTTTTTTTTTCTTTTTTCCTTTTTTCAAGGAATAAATTATTTGGATTTTGTTTTTTAGGTCGATCAACTTTCATGACGAAACTGCGAAAATCTTCGTCGTCTTTGATGTCTTTGCAACCGAAATTGACGGAAGCGAGGGAACTTCAAAGGACTCTCGTTGGAAACGTGGAGCAGCGATTAAAATGGGCAGCCGGAGCAAACCCTGCCGTTCACGAAGTCATGGCGGCTTTTGAATCCTCCGTGAAATTGTTGGACAAACGTTTGGATGAAGATCAAGCTCTCGCTACTGTCGTTGCCAACACTTGTGCCGCTATTTTGCGCCACGAAGCTCTGAGAACCAGGACTACGGAAGCTTTGTCCAACGACGAGATCATGCTCAAGGTCTGTTGACGTGACTTCGTTATTTAATAAAACAAAAGAGCAAATGCCACAACTTTTTTCTTTGCTTAGATGATCGAACAGTGCGAAGAAACGTCTTCGTGGTTGGCCGGATGCGCCGAATATGTTTCCCCGGCCGAAGAGAGTTTGCTCAAGTTAATGACTCCGGATTATTCCAACGATCCCAAGAGTTTGCAAAAATTGGAAACTAGGATTTCAGGTAACTTAAACTACAAAGTTCCGTTTGTGTATATGTATAAACGACTGCTTTTATTCCAGAAAACATCGAGGCCATGAAAAACGATATGCAGTCTCTCGGTGAATCTTTGTTCGTGGCTAGGCAAAACTACGAAGGGAAATTACATAGATTGCGATCCTTGTTGGCGAGTCATCACTCCCTTATGACCGAGGTTCGACATCTTTTAAAATCGATGGTTAAGGTAAACTAACTTTTTTTTTTTTTTTTTTTTTTTTTGTTTTTTTTTTAAATTAAATTTAAAATCGGTTCTAAATCGCTTTTTTCGTTTAGTTTGAAGAATGTAACTCTTCCGGCTTGCCCCAGTTCCTGGACAAATACAAAAGATTTTCCGAAGAAGTTAGCATTGTCAACAAACAACTTTCCGTACCGGAACAGGATCATTTGACTGAGGAGATAGAAACCGCCAAAGGTCTCTTGGAAAAACTTCCCGAAAAAATAGGTAAAAAACGTATGAAAAAAAAAATTGGAAATTTATTTATTAGATTGATAAACGTTTTCAGTGGATATTTACGACGAACTAATCGGTTTTGCTTCGAACGAAAATCTCAGAGACAATGCGAGTGTAGCCGACAAAAAGCGGGCAACCTTTTTAAAACAAGAGAACGTAACCGAATCGCCTGCTACTCCGACTCGCGATCCGAAGACTGGGAAAGGTAAATTTCTTTTCTTTGGAATTTTTGGAGAATTTATTTTTATTTTTATTTTTATTTTTTTTTCAAAGAAATTAAGCTTAGTTTTCCACTGGTTTATTATTTTCCTTTTTTTTTATTTTTAGCTGTGCAAGAAAGAAACGCTTATGCGATGAACGTTTGGAGGCGAATCCAAATGAAACTCGAAGGGAGAGACCCGGATCCGGGAAGAAGGAGTAACGTTCACGAACAAGTAGTTATCGAAAGTAATTAGATACAAAATTAGTGGATATTTATTTCTTTTTGAAATTTTGTTTTAGATTGATTACATTATTCGCGAGGCTACGAACCTAGACAACTTGGCTTTATTGTACGAGGGTTGGACGCCGTGGGTTTGAACGAGATTTTTAGATAAAAATCTGGATCCACATAATCAAACCCTCTCAGAAGAGACGGTGAAACGAGAGAAGGCGAAACGAATCGCCGGGCATCGGAGATGCCCATTAATTTGTCGGCGGACCACCAGCGACTTCGCCACAAAAATTTCATTTTACTTTTAAAAAAAAAAAAAAAAATCTAAATAAGCCGACCGTCGCGTCTGCATAAACGGAAGGCAGGACCTCTTTCACTTGTAAAACTCGTGCTCAACGCAAGTCGCTTATTCACACCATTCAAGCTGTTGAAAACTCCGATTACTTCCAAACGGTTTTTTGCGTACATTTCGGGGCACGAAGTTTTCACTAACGTTTAACAACAACTTTAGGGAAACCATCGTTTCCAATTAAAGAATTGATCCAAAGTAAAGGGGAAAAATGTGCGGGGTTATTGAAATTTGTAGAGAAAGAAATCCGGAGAAGGTTTTTCTTTTCTTTTCTTTTTTTTTTTTTTTTTTTTTTTGTTTTTGTTTTTAAATTTTTTCACTGTTTTAAGCTAACGACTGAAGGTACATAATATCATTTTAGTCTTTTATTTCCCTTTTTCTTTTTAAATTTATTGCTGTTTACAATTATTTTTTTTGCAGCTTCATAGACCGATAATATATTATACTTATTTTCTTTTTTTTTTACAATTTTTAATAAAATTTAGATTCTTGAATTAATTTTTGTAAAAAGTGTACTTTCAACAGTTTTTTTTTCTCATTAACTATATCACAGAAAATATCGAAAACGTTTATTGACTGTGACATGATGTAATCAATGTATTCTTGATTAATTGACAAAGGCTTTTTCCTTTCAGGCCTATTTTTTAATTGGTAATCGCTTAAAATCATACATGTTTTCTTTTATTTCGTTTTAAAATAAAATACAAAACTTTTTATTTTGAAAAGGTTAAATTTATTTACTGTCAGATTCGTAATAGCCACTTCCCCACATCGTTGATTATTCGTTAGATTAAAGGAAATGGTTCTTATTTTGGAAATTTAAGGGGTGAGATTCGAATCGGCGTCATTCCAAAGTTATATATAATTCCTAATCAGGCTTTTAATGGTTTTCAACTCTGATCCTGGAAAGAAATAGAGTAGGACACATTCTAATACCAGTAGTCCCTCTTAATCGGAATGAAATATAGCTAAACAATATATCCGATTTCGGGGAAAAAAAAAGAAGCCAATGAAGGACTTTTTTTTTAGGTTTGTGGTTTGTATTTAAAAAGGATTAGCGTCAATTTTACCGGACTTGAGGCATAATTATGAACTCAGTAAACATGTAAAGCATAACCTGAGAAAGTGAGGCAAAACCGTGCTCCGGGCTCCGTCCACTCCCAAGAGATGACGTTAGAGCCACTGTGTAAATTTTTTTTTTTTCGAATGCATTTTCCTTATCTGCCTTGTTAAAAGGCATCGCTTGGAATCATCGCAAACAACCTTACCATCATTTTATTCTTAGCCAGAAAGTACAAAGGTTTACATCTTGTCATATTTGAATGTATTTTTTCTTGACTTGAATGCAGAGTTTTAATTATGTCTATTATTATTATTATTTTTTTTGTAACTCACGCTTACTGGGCTAATTATAAAGTTCACCTCCTTGATTTTTAAATCGCGGTCCTTTAAAAACTGAAAAAAAGCCCCCAAATCTCCTTAGTTAAATAAAGGGTACTAATCTTGGCGTTCTGTCAGCATATGTGTCTTACGGTTAAGTTTTTACCTTTTTTTCCCTTTTAATTTTTTACATTTCGTAGCAATCACCCGATTTAAGTATTTTTTTCTTCTAAATTCTTGTCCTCAAGGATAGAGCCTTTTAACAAGGCAGATAAGGAAAATGCATTCGAAAAAAAAAAAATTTACACAGTGGCTCTAACCTCATCTCTTGGGAGTGGACGGAGCTACAGTGGGGCTGTTCGATACTATTCAATTTCATATTGGTCTTACTAGAGAGCCTTAAAGGAGAGAGTTGACACTTATATGGGAGCTCTCTGATTGGTTAGTTCAAAAAGTGGCATCAGCAGTTCTTTTAGCCTCAAAATAAAATTATAAAATAAATTATAAAATAAAATTATCTGAATTTTTCGGGCCTAGAATTTTAATTCGGCGATTAAAAAAATTGCACTCACCCCAAAACTTTCTGAATTTATTTCTTTGGAAAGTTGCTTGTATTTTTTATGGAGGTGAGATCTGTATTTTTTATGGAGACAGATATGTTCATTCTGGAATTGAATCTTTGTTTACATAAGTTAAAAATAGGAGACAAGTGCCAACTTAAGCATGGCCATACGCCCATTTCGGTTACCACGGCAGAACGTATGTTTGTACAAGACATTTTCACGATATGTCGAAACAGACTATCTCCAATCACATTTACCAGATACGTTAGTTGACCTCCTACTACACACTGGAGGTTATAGTGCTACTGGAGCTACAGTGGGGCTGTTCGATACTATTCAATTTCATATTGGTCTTACTCGCACGCTTAAAAAGTCAACTTTAGCTTTTCTGTTGTGCCACCCTCTAATTTTGTTCCAGTGTAACAGATTTAACGAATTAAAATTTCGGCTCGATCGGCCATGTTTAAGGGGTCGATCAAGGAACCCCTATTTTCGCCATATAATTTACATTGGGACAAGGACCATTTAACATGTGTTCATGCTTTTCCCGTTCTTGAAAATAAAGCAGCACATTGTATTTAACGCATTTTGACCCAACGAATCCAAATCTGCAACCGAAAAGTTTCTAGCTTTTACCGTTTTCGACTTATTCAATAGCCAATTTGAGCTAAAAGTACGGTTTAGCTACATTTTAGCCACTAAATAGAAAAAGTACAGGCTATAAAAATTTTGATTGCAGATCTGAATTCAGCGGGTCAAAATATTAAAAATATAATGTGCTGGTTTATTTTGGAAAACGGGAAAAGCGTGATTTTCTTTAGTGGTGCTTGGCCCAATGTAAATTATATGGCGAAAATAGGGGGTCCTTGAGCGACCCCTTAAATATGACCGATCGAGCTCAAATTTAAGTTCGTTAAATCTGTTTCATACTGGAACAAAATTAGAGAGTGGCACGACGGAAAATCGAAAGTTGACTTTTTAAGCGACACCCTAACGCTTAAAAATGTCAACAAAATTATGTCGAGTTAAAAGTGTAGCGGTTCCTAAACACAACACAATGCACTGGCAAATTCGACTATGTTCCGCAATGTTCTACAATGTTTCGGAACATTCCAAAATGTCATCGAATAATCCAGAATGTTCTAGAATGTTCCATGTTTGGTTTCTTCGCAGAGCACGGGCGATGTCTATTTGTTTGTGTCATCATAACCAGAGTGTCCACCAGACCAGGACAACAACATGACTTTTTTTGTATATTGAAGTATTTTTATTTATATTCTTTGACTGGTTCCTTTTAAAATATAATTTAAAATGTATAATGCTATATACATATACATTAAATATAAAATCATTTTCAAAAACACGAGTATAAAATCCTTATTTTAATTTTAAAAAATAATATTGCAACTTAACATTATAGAGAAGCCGTTGAATTTATGGATATAACAAATATTTTTCTTTCTTTTTTTTATATAATTCCATATACGCAATAATACTAAGCTCCTAGGCCCAAGGAAGTCGTAATAATAAAAACTGTGGGGGGAAAAAAACCGGCAGAGCTTCGTCACGTAGCTTAGCTTTCGGAAAGAATTCGAATCCTTTCTCAAATCCCGTCTTCTTCGGTAATTTCCGGTTGTAAAAATCGGATTAGGATTAGGTCTTGCTGTAATCGATTTGACGTGGCGGCTGAGAATTTTCCACGATCCAAATCGAGCCGGAAGGTGCCGTCGGCAAGCACTGGATCAAGCATTTGGCAACGTGTTCGCTCCTGAAAAGTATTTTTTTAAAAATTAAAACCTTTTTAGCTTTTTAAAAAAAGGAAGACTTTAAAAAGAAATTACTTTTGGGACACGACGTTGACGGTATCTCGCTTCCAAGCTTTTTCGTAATCAGCAAAAAGGAGTTGCTTTTTCACATCTTTGACGAGGTTCGAATCCGTGGCGGAGGGGCAGATGCAGAACGTTCGGATTCCGGTCGAGGATAAATGGTACGAATCCTGTAGGTATTATAAAAATAATTTAAAGTAATCGATCCGGGGGAAAATCTTTCAAGGGGACTCACTCCATAGGCTCTTGTCAAACCGACTATGGCGTGTTTCGTGGCGGAATAAATGGGTGCGCTCGTGTAAGGTTTAATACTGCAGTTAGACCCCAGGTTAATTAAAATCCCTCCTTTCTGTCCTCTGTCTTTTCCCATAAATCGAAAAGCCAGCAAAGTCCCCCTTATCACGCCGTTCTAAAAAACAAAGTCTGAAAAAAGTTTTCTTTTTTTCGGAAAAAAAAAAAAAAAAAAAAAGTTTGCTTACCAAGTTCACATCGACTTCCAATTCCCAAAGTCGATCGTTCATGATGCCGGCATTATTGACGACGATGTCCAATCCCCCGAAAGCTTCGATGGTGGCGTGGAAAGCCTCTTCGAATTGAGGATAATCCGTCACGTCGCATTCGCAAAAAACCGCTCTGTCCTTACCGTATTTCCCGTTGATTTGTTTACACAGTTTTTCCCCGTTCTCTTCGTCCACGTCGCATATTGCTACCTGAGGAAGAGAGAGAGAGAGAAAAAAAAAGTACACAACAACAACAACAACAAGAAAAAAAGCCAAAATAATCCTTTGCCCTCGCTTACTTTGGTCCCGTGTTTGACCAATTCCTCGACTATCGCTTTCCCTATTCCCGACGCTCCGCCCGTGACGAGGGCGACTTTTTCTTTCAAATCCATTTATTTTGAAAAGAGAAACGATCACGGTGAAAAATAAATCGCGACTACTAGGGGACCTACGCCCTGGATCAGACCGACAAAGTGAGGGCATGCGCTTCGGACCTTTTCTTATCGGCCGAGATTCCGAGGATGTTACTCGGACCAAGTTAGCCGAGTCGAAATCTTTAATCGAGTTAAATACGATAGAAATAGGCCGATATCGTTAATAAACAAAGAGCTCAATAAAAAGGAGTGATTGTCTTGATAAATTTTTCCTCGCCCCGGGGAAAAAAAAATTGGGCTGCACATGCTCCAAAGAGGGGTGACTCATTGGATTATCCCCGTGAATCGACCGAGCGCGGTTAAACTCCAAATTCGAATTCTTACCACACGCGAGAGTCGCCCCAACAGGTCAGGTACCTTTTCGATTTTCGATGGAAACTTCCCCAGTAAAGTTACACCTGTTGCAATCCCTTACAGAGTATCATATATTAATTTTTTTTATTTTATCAAAATTAAGTTGGCTACAGGGTAAGAAAAAGGTTTAACTATTTTGGTCGGTTACAACCGTTGGTTTCTGACATGCTTTTTGATACACTTTTTTTTTTCAACCAAAAAAAAAAAAAAAAAAAAGAACGCTTGCACGAAGATAAAGTGAAAGTGTTTTACGACCGATATGATGCAACCTCATCGGCCGGTAGACGAGATAATGCCCCAGAGCCACCACAAAGTTACCTAACATCCAAAGAGTTTTTTTTTTTCTTCTGCTCCTGTTATTGACGGTGGGTGCAGGAGGAAACCTTCGCTTTTCTCTCAAGGGAAAAAAAAATGGAATAACGGGCCAAAATTCTCCACGTTTTATTCTGAAATTTGCAACGTTACCAATAACTACAATCAAACGAGAAAAAAAAAATTGACGAATCATCGTTAGTTATAAATATCACAGTGTATAGGAAATCAAGGAAAGAAAGGGAGGGGGGTATCTCCCCGACGAACCTCAATTAAGATTTACTTTCTTGCGAATCGTTGCTCCATCGAGACGTGTTTTCAGTGTTTTTCGGTGCTTTTCGGCTTATAAATTTGGCGTTTTTTCGAATATGACTGGATAATACAATTTACCTGTAAGTAACTTTTCCCAACATTAAGATTTTCTTTCTTTTTTTCTTCTTTCCAAAATAAGTTTTTTTTTTTCTTTTTGTAAAAAAAAGTTTAAAAATGCGCGCCTTCTCTTCGTTACTCAAGTCCTTAATTAGCCGGTAAATTCGAAGAAAATAAAACTTTTCCTTTATCCAAGAGAAAGAGAGAAAAAAAAAAAAGATCGTTGAACTATCATTTTTCGTTAGGTAACAAAATAATTTTAATAGTCGGTTACGTGGTTCGTCTAATTCTTGGTTTCAATAAACATTTTACGTAATGTCATCATATTTTTATTACGACCGGAGAGCAATTTTAATGGCCCCATATTTTTTCAAACATGGAAAAATGAATAAAATTTCAGGCCAAAGTTAATAACAAAAATAAAAATATTTTGGGACCTAAATTAGGGTTCGATCGGATTCATCTCAAAGAGGAAAAGCAATCCAGGAAATGGATATTCACGGGTAAAAACCATCGCGACTATTAATAAAAAAAGTCGCTTAACCTCCAAATTCAGGGCAGCATCGTGCTCGAAATTGGTCCCAGGGAAAAAATATTCATTTTTAAAAAAATAATTTTTGTTTGGGGTTCAAAGTTATTTCGCAAGATATTTCCAGACAATTTAAAAGCATATTAAAAACGAGACTTGTCAATTATCGCAATTCACGGAACAATAATTATTAACATATTTATTCGCAATCTTATGTAACGTTTACAAAAAAAAATGTAGATTTGTTTTTTTGCTCTTCAAACAGAGTCAATCACGGATTTCCAAAATAAATTGAGCAAAACAATTTAGTTAACGTATTAAAGAGGTAGACGAACGTCCTTGTTTCCCATGACGAACCAAATTCATTACTTTTTTTTTTAGTTAACATCTATAAATCGTTTTGTTCCAATTAGGAAATGAATCCTTGTTCCTGGTATATCCAGAAATTTTGTGAATGACGTCAATCTTGGGCATTTATATATGCAAACTCATCCGTCCAACTAAGAGCAAACCATTTGTACCCCCTCCGTATCCGGTTTTAAATACGAAGCATGCTTATATAATTGCTTCGGAAAAAAAAAATTGCAATGGAAAAATTGTATGACCCAAGCGGTCAAAATCTATTTCAAACCTGAGAAAAAAATTCAATCACTCCTAGGCACTTGGTAACTTTTTTTCAAGGATATTTTTGTTTTGCGCTTAAATATTTTTTAACGAATAAAAAGACATGTTCTTCTTCCTAATTTTTTTTTTCAAAAAAAAAAAAAAAATGGTTAGCTTTAAGGTCAAATCTAATCGTATCCAGATGCAGTAAAAGTCACGGACGTCCGAGACGTCCCGGACTTTTGAAGGCCTAGAGACGCTTCAAAAAAAACTGTTGCTTTTCACAAGGATCCCAAATGCCATAAAAAAAAAAAAAAAAAAAAAAAAAATCTGCAAAATATACAACTTGTACAGCGTGGCAGGTGGAAAATTAATGATCCAGAGCTAGGTCTTTTAACAAATTATTATTATTATTATTTTTTTTTTTTTTAAATATTTTTTGCAGAATAAAATCATCTAACAGGGACAAATGGATTTGGAATTTTACGATGTTACATACACAGTGAACCGCAGCTGGCGGGACAAAGGTAAATTCAAAAATTATCCATTAATGGGGAGGGGGGCTCTAAATTGTAAATGAAACGAGAGGCCAAAGACCCCGGCCTTGAAAAATCCCATTTATTTATATAAGGGGTTACGTCCAGTCCGGTTTTAAAAAAAAAATTTTTTTTATTTACTTTACTTTACTACGCAACTTATTTCATGGTGCCATTCGACCAATTATTTCAACTGGCAATAGTAATAAAAGTACACCGGATCAATTACTCAAGCTTATTAAACTTTTACAATCAAATCACTCAAGGTCGCGACAGGTCGAGAAAGGCAAAGTTATGCCGAAAAAATTTCGGACTCTTGGCATCCAAATTCAAACGATATATGTATATATGAATCGCACATTAAACCTGTCGTACGAGTTTACGTTTTTTGCCAAACTCGTCATCATTTTTTTTTTTTTTTTTTTTTTTTTTTTTTTACTGGAGATTTTGACAAAATTTAACGAGGAAAAAATGGGGAGTTATTATAAGTCCGGTATTACTGGTATCCCCAGCTTTTTATGTTAGTATCTTGGGCTTCTTGATTCATTCATAAAAAAACAAGCACTGCTATTTACATGACATGGCGGAACATGTGATTTATTCACGTGTATTCATTTTGCAAACTTTGCAATTTATCAAAAAAAACGGTAAAAAATGTATTATTTCGAAAGAAACGGTCACGTTAAATGCAAAGTCCGATTTTTAGCAGGGATCACGTGACAAACCCATCCGGTTTTCCGTGGGCATTTCTCGCCGTCCCAGGTGATGATCGACCTTGCTCGTTATTTGAAAATTAGAGTCCCGGGGGGGTTTTACGAAAAAAGGAGCAACCACGTGGTTTCGGCATTCGGAAACATTTAAACAACGTGACTAAGGTCGAAAATTAATTAATCCGGTCGGGCAGGAGGGATCTCGATTATGATGCAAACTCGCCTAATCCAAATAATTATTGCTGCACTTTGCCGATATAATGACATATTATTAATGAATTTGTTACAACCCAACGTTCGCCTTGAAAAACTCTTTAATTTCGCGAGCTTTTTTATTTTTCGCATCCTTTTAATTATAAAAAATTGATGGAAATATACTTATATCACAAAAAGTTGTTCAATCCATTTCTCAAACCTAGCAATTAATTCAAAAAAATAATTATCGAGAATGATTTGACTTAATTCAGAAATGATTTCCATTTTTCCAAAAAAAAAAAATAGAGGGGAACATTTTTTTTTTTTTTTTGTAAATGTCGATCAAGGCAATCACATCGCCAGTTAAAATTTTAAAAAAAAATGTAAATATTCGAGGTGTCGAATCCTTGACCACATGCCTAATAATTGCGAAAGAAATTGAGAATATCGATCGCAAGTGAAAATAACCTCGGTTTTAATTGATTAAATCTCCTTTAAAATTCAAATCAAAATCAAAAAAAAAAAAATATATATAATATATATATATATACATATATACTTTTTTTGTTTAAATCCCCCGTGGAGCTGGCCTTGGCACTTTCACGCATCCGCGGAAGTCGAAAAAAAAAAAAATATAAATAAATAAATAAATAAATAAATAATACGCCCGGAGCCTTCTTCTCGAAAAGTAATAGATGAGCCCGATCAGGGTCGTTAGACGTCGGACGACCTAGAAACAGTCAATTCCTTTGACCTTTAGACCTTTGTCGGCCCTAACCTTTGCGGTCGTCGGTTTTGCTTTTAGGAAATGGAAGAACCATACTCCACGGAGTCAGCGGGTGTTTCAGATCCGGGCAATTATCGGCCATCATGGGCCCTTCCGGGGCGGGAAAAAGCACTTTGCTCAACATCCTCTCGGGGTACAGAACCGTCGGAGTTAAAGGGACTTTTAAAATCAACGGGAAACCGCTGAACCGAAGATCCTTTCACAAATCTTCGAGGTACATAACCCAAGAGGATCTCCTCCCGCCTCTCCTCACGACGAAAGAAGCCATGATGATCGCGGCAAATCTCAAATTGCCCTCGACCACCACGAAAAAGCAAAAGGAAATGGTGGTGGAAGAAACCCTTTCCATGTTGGGCCTCCACGAATCCGCCGACACAAGGACGGAAGCCCTTTCCGGGGGCCAAAAAAAAAGACTGTCGATAGCCTTGGAAATGATAAACAATCCGAGCGTGTTTTTCCTCGACGAACCTACCAGCGGCCTGGACAACGTCTCCACGACCCAATGTTTGAAGCTGTTAAGCAAATTGGCCAAACAAGGGAGGACGATAGTTTGCACGATCCACCAGCCGAGCGCTTCCCTTTTCAGGCTTTTCGACAACGTCTACGTTTTGGGTCGGGGGAAATGCGTGTACCAAGGTGCGACGGCACAGCTTTTGCCCTTTTTGTCTTCCACCGGTTTCCACTGCCCGACGTATCACAATCCCGCGGATTTCGTCATCGAAGTGACCGACGTCGACGACAAAAACATTCACATTTTATCGAAAGCCATAGAAAACGGTAAAATATCTCATTCCACTCCGGAGGAAATCACCGGGAAATTGGATAATTATAAAATGGAGGAAAAAGAAGAGGAAAAGCTCAAAGACATGTCGAGGCAATCCTCTTCCGTATCCGACGGAAGCGTCGCCGGATGTAATCTCATGATGGGCTATCACAGACTGGGTTCTAAATTTAAAGAAGAAAAACAAACCCGAGAGGAGGACTCCTTCGACGGGAGTTATCCCATCACGGCCTGTCAACAATTTATTATTTTATCAAAGAGAATGTTCAAGCAAAATTTAAGGAACAGAGTAAGTCCATTTAAAAAACTAAACAAGTCAAATTTTTAAAAAAAGTTGCCCATCGTTTTTCCATAGGTCGCTTTGAGGACTCTGTTTTTCCATCATTTGCTCTGTGCACTCCTAGTCGGATGCGTCTTTTACAACACGGCAAACGATGCCAATCAAATGTTCAACCATTTGAAATTTTGCGTGGGATACGTTTTGTTCCATACCTATACCAATATTATGATGCCTGTCCTAGTCTGTAAGTATCTCGACATTCCGGTTTTAATTTATTTTCCTTGACTTTTTTTTTTTTTTTTTTTCTCTCCAGATCCTACGGAAGTGAAGCTATTAAAAAAGGAATATTTCAACCGATGGTACGGTTTGAATCCTTACTACGCAGCTCAATTGTTATGCAAACTTCCGACTCAAATAATTTTTGCCATGATATTCAACGCTCTCATTTACTTTTTGTGCGGGCTTCCGCCCCAGACTTTTAGGTTTCTTCTCTTTTCTTTCATCGGGCTTTTGGTAATTTTCGTGTCGGACGCCGTGGGAATGGCCATCGGATCCGTTTTTAACGTCACCAACGGGTCCGCGGTAGGACCGGCGATCGTTGCTCCGTTTTTGGGGCTGGCATGCTACGGATTCGATTTCGCCCGACAGGTATCTTGGCTGACTTATGCCATAATGAAACTGAGTTTCATGAGGAACGCGGTCGTCGCCACCGCCATCACCCTCTTCAGCTACGGAAGGAAAACTTTGGACTGTAACGTAATTTACTGTCATTTCAAAGAGCCGAGGCTCATACTCGATTTCCTCGACGTGGAACACGTTTCCGTTTGGAGCGAAATCTTTGCCCTTTGCGTACTTATAGCTTTTTTCAGAATCGTGAGCTACTGCGCTCTTAGGAACAGGCTATTCGTTAAATGAAATTTCAATTTGAGTATTAATTCATCCTCCTAGCTAATATGTCTTAATTTATTCTAAGTAAGATTTTTCAGTATTTATTTTTACAAGAAAAAAAATGCTCAATATAAACAGAATATACATTTTAAATTGTATTTTTTGACATAATTAATTTTCCTTTTGCTGTTAAAATCTGAATCCTCTAAGGTCCGACCTTGAGGTAACGACCTAGTCTATTCGGAAATAAATCTATCTTGAAATAAAAACCATTTTATATTGTAGTATATCAAGTTCGTGACGAAATTTATTTCTCTCGGTTATTTACAGAGGAAAAATTCTTACCTTAGTCGGTAACTGAATCCAGCAAAGTTTGAAATGCCGAAATCCCAGCATGTTTGCTCTTCATGTGGGAATGATAGTTGCCCTTCCGATTGAATTCTTTTTTGCAAAGAGTGCACGACAACTTCTTCCCCGAATGGGTTTTACTGTGAATCGCAAATGTTCTTCGGTTTTTGCACTTTTGTCCGCAGATCTCGCATTCGAAACTGCCGTTACCGTTTTCCTGCGGGGAAAGAAAAAAAATATTTACCAAAATTATGTTTCGTTACGAAAAAGTAAAGTTCCTTACATGAACGCTTTCCTCGTGGGTGTCCCGGTTGTATTTCAACGAAAAGGTTTTGTTGCAAATGTTGCAGGGAAACGTCTTTTTTTTCCCATGAACGGTAAACTCGTGGCGTTTTAAAGCGTCACTTCTCGAAAAAATCCTACAGCACGTACCGATATCGCACACGAATTTCCCGCCCTGGTGAGAGGACAAATGACGATTCAATTTTCCTTTTTCGAAAAAAGACTTGTTGCATAGATCGCAGGAAAAGGTCTCGTTTCCTGGTGCATGTTTCAAGGTCTCGTGACTTCGTAACGATCTCGAATGTTTAAAAACCTTTCCGCAATTAAAATAGGTGCAAGGGAACTCGGTTTCCGGGGGCCGTAGGTCTTTTTTCCCTTTCCGATGATTATGTTCCTCTGCGACATGTTTCCCAACTTCTTTCTTGGATTCGAAGGACCGGTTGCAGCTCATGCATTCCGATCTTATTTTCGTTTCGTGAACTTTCTTTATATGAATGTTCAATCGAGCTCTCGTTGCAAATTTTTCCGCACAGCTGGAACACTGATGGACTTTTGCACGATGAGTTAATTTGTGAGACTCGAGATTTTCGGTAGTGAAGAAGAACTTTAAGCAAATTTCGCATTTAAATTTGGTTTCCTCATAAATTTGAGCGTGATTTCTCGTCTCGGAATCACTACGCCAATTAATTTTTTTAACTTTGTTATGGACGTTGGTAACGTGATTCTTCCAGGTCGAAATTTGAAAAAATCGTTTCCCGCAATACTCGCATAAAAAATTTTTTACGTTTTTGTGGATTAATTCGTGATTCTTTAACGCTGATTTGTTTTTGAATAAGGAAGTGCAAAACGAGCACTTATAAAGACAATTCGGCACTTTTTCGCACTTCTTAGTCGACGATTTTAAATTAATCTCCTTGCTTCCGATTCGGGAGGAGCCGGAGTCTGAGTCTGAATCTAAATCTAAGTCGTTGTCGAGCGAATCAGCGAAATCAGCGAAATCGTTTCCAGATGAAGAATCAGCGTCGTTTTTCTTCTTAACCAATTCGGATATAACGTTTCGAATTTCGGCCCGCCTAGGCTTTGAAGCCATTTTAAGGAGGCACCGAGACAAACCATTGTTTAATTCCAAAAGATTTTGATTTACTTTCTGGATATTCTCTTTTGGGTCCCAATTAATACTTAAATGGAAAGATTTAATCACATGCATACTCTTTAATTTTTTTAATATCCTTTCCAATTTATTTTCAATGTTTTTTGCTAAATCCATTCTTGTCTTTTTTAGGAATTAGCCCACCAAGACAATAAACCTAAACCGGCTTAATTTATGCTCCCAGTTAACGTATAAGGAACTTTGGGTTCTGTTAATTCAGCATCAGATGTGCTATCTGGTCCAGACGGCGAAGTTTCTTCAAAACTTTCATCTGTAACTCGAAATCGAATTGGCTCTCCTTAAAAAAGAAAAAAAAAAGAAGTTCAATTAAAAATAAATTTTTGGTGTCCAAAACTTTTCTTCCCTCATAACGGATTCTTACCCAAATCCATATACAAATCATGTTTATCACCTTCATCGTTCATCTGATATTCCCAAACCCAAACTTGTTCTGATTCATCAAACCTACTTGGATGCTGCAAGGCACATCTTGGTATGATAATATCATCAAAAAAACCCAATGTAACTGAAAATTAAAGAACAATGTGAATTTAAGGCTCATATGAAACCTTAAGCAACATCATACCTGTCACTCCTTCCCTATTGCAGCTCTTTACTTTCCCAACCAATATTTCGGTCATGAAAGGTCTGAAAACGACGTAACGAAAATTTACGAGAGTGTGGCAGCATCCGTCCCCCGGGATAATGTGAGAGTCTCCTATTTTTGTTATATCCCACAAGGCAATGCATAAACCGACGTTCATAACAACCTGAAAAATTTCCAAAGGGGTTGACACGTGAGCTAACCTGCACACACTCTTTAACCAGAAATAATTTTACCTTGTTTGCAAGTTTATTGTTTAATTCGTCCGTCAAGGCATCTTTTAGAGGTTTCCGAAAATTACACGGATGAATGCGAATATAATCTTTAATTTCAGATAACACAAACATTATTATACTGCTTCTTTCCCCAAAAACGTTTTTCTGTTTACTACTCCATGACAGACTGGGCAGGAGTGTTCGAAAAACGGGCGTGTTCCGAATACTCCTCGAACACAATTTTTGGCGCCAACTCGAAAGTGAACAGAAAACGAAAAAGATTTTCTTAACAAGGGATGAAAAAAAAAAAAAACGACGACTTTTATGTTTACATTTATTCTGTCTACACTTATGGGTTGCCTTGCTCCTGGGCACCCGGACACCCATACATGTTCCATGTTTTTAGCTTATAGAGCAAAGGTCTGGAACACCTAGGGTGTCAGGGTGCCTAGGAGGAAGTAACCATTAAGTGTAGACAGAATAATTGAGGACTGTGGAAATGGTGCTCTTTGGGTGTATTCGGGGAGCTCCGCAAAACCGGCTCGAGCCGTTTTGAAACGTCCACGACCGGCTTTTGCGAAAAATGGCTTCAACAACGTTTTGCTGTGGCAAATAGTGGTCATGGACGGTTCAAGACTGCTGGAGCCGGTTTTTCTGAGCTCCCCGAATACATCCTTTAACATATAAGGCCGTGTCTTCACATCCGATCGCAATAGTGAAATGTCACCGTTCGCTATTGTCAATGGTCACCAAAGTACCGGAAACTGAATCAACCATACCACTGTCACTTGGAAAGTTTCCTCGTTGCTGTAATGAGCTGCCGTATTTTAGAAGCGCTATAAACAAATCTGCGATTTTAAAAAATACAAAATATATTTCTTGTAACAATTACAATAGGTAATGGATTTCTCAACACAAAAAGAACTTTTTTTTTTGTTTTTATTGTTGCAGCAAAACTTTTTAAAAATTATCGAAGGCAGTGATGAATTCAAATTCATTTCTTTTACGGACTTTCGTTGATTCAGTTTCCGGTACTTTGGTGACGATTGACAATAGCGAACGGTGACATTTCACTATTGCGATCGGATGTGAAGACACGACCTAAGAAAAAAGCCTTTTAAAATAGAGGACTTTTCCGTAGACAAACCGAATAGCATTCTGGGACTGAAAAGGGACAAACAAGCAGACGACGCGTCTTCGTATTTGCGTTAACTGTACATATATGTACAGTTAACGGTTAACAGTACGTTAACGTTTAACGGTTAACGTTAACGTTAACGGTTAACGGTACGTTAACAGTTGTACGTTAACTGATAAGTTAAGAATAGGCTGAATAGTGATTTAAGCTATTTAAAGCAATTGCATTTTCAAAATTCTTATAATTGATATGCCTATTCCGTCTCTAAAAATAATTACGGTGTCAAACCTACAATTTTTTTTTCTAAAACGGAAATAAACTAGATTTTTAACCACTGTGCAATGTTTAGCTTATGGGAGATTTCCTTTGTTTGTCTCTTGCTACCAGACGAAAAAAATGGTTACCCATAGTTCTTAGCGCGAGAGCTAAAGTCCTCTGACGTCATTTCGTCTGCTGTGCTGCGTTTTTATATATATACCAAAATGGATCAAAACACGTGTTCGATCTCGCAGGAAAATCCGGAAGATTGTTGTGCTGTTGTGAAAGCGAAAGTCGATAAAAAAGTGTTTAAACCTTCTACGAGATCGGTCAGCAAAATCCCTGACGAAATACTAAACAGCGAAACTTTGGTTCAACTGACCAAAGCTCTTCCAAGCAATTACAATTTTGAAATCCCCAAAACGATTTGGAGAATACAGGAGTCGGAGGCGAGACGGGTGGCTCTTCAGATGCCCGAAGGATTACTTATGTTCGCAACCGCTATAGCAGATATAATAGAAACGATGACGGGTGCCGATTCAGTCATAATGGGAGATGTTACGTATGGTGCGTGTTGCGTCGACGATTACACGGCCAAAGCTTTAAACGTGGATCTGTTAATTCATTACGGCCACAGTTGCCTTGTCCCAGTAAATAAAACTACAGACATAAAACTTTTATACATATTTGTGGATATTAAAATTGACCCTGCTCACTTTGTGGATACCATTAAGTATAATTTTGATCCCTCCAAAAAGTTGGGATTTGTCAGCACCATACAATTCATTTCAACCTTACAATCTTCTTCAAAAATATTAAAAGCTCAAGGTTATTCCATAGCTATACCTCAAAGCAAGCCTTTATCACCAGGTGAAATATTGGGATGCACTGCTCCAGCAATTAAAAACGTTGATGCACTTATTTACTTAGGAGATGGAAGGTTTCATTTAGAAGCTGCAATGATCGCAAACCCACATTTGGAGGCCTATAGATATGATCCATACGATAAAAAATTTACCCAGGAGTATTATGATCATAACAGTATGCAAGAAAAAAGGAAGCTTGCCATCGACACTGCTAGACAAGCCAATTTATTTGGCCTTGTATTGGGGACTTTGGGGAGGCAGGGAAACCCAAAGATTTTACAACATATTCAAGTAATATTTTTATTTTATTTAATTAAATTATCAATGGGTCAATTTTAACACAAAGATTTCCTTTACAGAAAAGAACAAAGAACCTGTCAAAATCTTCTGTTGTCATCTTGCTGTCTGAAATTTTTCCCAAAAAACTAGACCTCATGCCGAAAGTGGATGCTTATATGCAAATAGCATGTCCTCGACTATCCATCGATTGGGGTGCAGCATTTACCAAACCGCTTTTAACACCTTACGAATATTCCGTCGTTCTCGGCGACGCAACCCTCGAATGGGAAAATAAATCTTACCCCATGGATTTTTATGCCAACGACAGCTTGGGACCCTGGACTCCGAATCATAAATCTCTCTTCGAAACTTGGTAATCGAAACCGTGAGTTTAAGAAATTGGAAAAGAATTATTAATTAACAAGTAAACCTGGGCAATGTGCTAAACGTTGCTATTAGTATCAATTATGAACCGGGCAAGTTGACCTTAAATCCAAGCTATATGTATAATCTGTAGGATCATTTTTTTCAGCAAATTAATTCTGAATTTTCAGACTTCAAAGAAATCATTTCTATGAAAAATACAGGAAAAAATCGTGATAACGAACCTGCGTTTAACGAGTTCTTCGATATAAAGAATTTGAAAATAACCGACAATGCAAAAAAAATTTTGTTTTTTCATTAAAATTACGTCAATTTTTTTTTCCTATAACCCAAAAAAAATTATAAAAAATAACGAATATTCCCTTCTGTGAATTATTCGATATAACAAATTTTTCCCGTCATTTTGCGATTCGTTATAAAGAGCTTTTACCGTAATTTAAATCTTTTTCCAAAAAAAAAAAAAAAAAAATCAAGAGGGAAATAGGGCTTCTATTTCCAAAATTTAAAAAAATGTTGGATTTATTGAACCCTAAAACCTACTCTCCTTACTAAAAGGCTATTTTTCGGGGTTCTTACCCTTCAGACATATCGTAAATTTACACGACAAAAAAAAAAAAAAAAAAAAAATCATTATGGATAATTATTTACGTAATTATTTTGTTTTGTTTTTAGCCCTCCAATTTATCGGATCGTTTTTGTTTATCGCAGTAGCACCTGTCAATTGGTGAGCGTAATTGCTTGTTTTAAATTTAAAAAATTGAATAGGCCGCTTAAAAATAGCTCCGAAGAAAGCATGCGTCCCATTTGCGTCTTACCAGAGGGCCTTTTAACCAAATGGGTCGTATTAATTTCAATTCTCGGTATAATTTAAATTTTAGGTAAATACATTAATACGACCAGGGAAAATTTGTTAAGAAAAACTGATAATAAAAAAGAAGGAAATGATTTTGAAAGTAGCGTTTTTATCGATTATTTTCCCCCTTTCGCATGCGGCTTAGCTTTTGCGCTGTTGGTAGCTCTTGTATCGAACGCGAGTAGTGTAAAGTCGTCCGTCCGCATAATCAGACAACCCGAAGGGTCTAGACGCCGCGACGCCCCATCCATAATTTTTGTATTTCCGTTGCTTTTCCTAAATTTTATTGAGAAAAAAAAAAGTCGTGTCGCGGGTTTTAAACCTAAGGGATACATAAAAAGTATGCCCACAAGTTTTCAGCTCCATTTAATTTTTTTTTTCTTGTGGCAAGTTTTGAGTGAAAGCGCTCGGAAGGTAGGGGGAGAAATTCATGAATGAAAAGCGAGTGAAACCTTTTAAATAATTATCGATTCCGTTTTTGGTTATGGGGAAATTTACAAATAACAAAATGGAAAACCCCTTTACTATATCGATTTTCATAAAATTTAAATTCATTAAAAAAATGGCAAGAGTCTGAAAGCCTGAAATAATTGTTTTGGATCTGGGATTTTCAGGCGTTCTTTTTTTTTCCTGCCAGATGTTTAACTGGAATTTCATTTTAAGTTTTTCCCGGCCAAATTTAATTTTTATGGGAAGGATTTTTCCAAGGCATTCCGTCATCATTTTTTTTTTTTTTTTTATCTTCCTACCTTTTGGTTAAGACTTCTGGACTCAAGCTGGCAGTTGAAAAATTATTCAGAAGCAAATTCCACGTGGAAATTAAGAGCATCAAAATATTTGCAGCAGATTAATTTTTTAACCGTCCTTTTTTTTTTTTTTAGATTAAAATTTTTACTACATCGAACAGTTAAAAATGATTTCTTGACAAAAACAAAATGAAAAAGTGAAGGTGGACTGCAAGTGTCCGATGAAAATGAAAATAAAAATAAAGTGAAAAATTAAAATTAAAAAAAAAAAAAAAAAAAAAAAAAAAACTAGTAAAAACGGGAAACATGTCGTCAATGTCAGCGCAAGGAGTGGTCGAAAGGGCCAGCGCGGAACTTTCGAAAAGGATCAACGGATTGGGATTAAGGTCGAAACACCACAGAGCGGAAACGAACACGGAACCAAAACGAGCGTTATGGAACGAGTGACCAACGTTTTTTGCGGGGGTAACAATTCCAACGTGTCCGCCGCAAATGCTCCGGAAAAACCTTGCCGTTTGCTTTCGGGTCGAGGGAAAGTGCCGAGTTCCGCGGTGAACGGCAATACCGTCGTGGTCACCCCGAACATTTCCAGGAAAATCCCTTTGAATAACGTGCCGAATTACGTGACTTGGGAACAACTGATATTAGAGGAGAGATTTTTAGCCAGGTTTTTTTCCTATTTTTCGCCTTTAGAAAGAAGAACTCTTGCTCAGGTGAGGGACCTCATTTCCTTGGTATAAAAATTGTGGAAAATTTTCGGTCTTTTTTTCTTGTTACAGGTTTGCACGAGGTGGCGGGATCACTTATACAGATCGCCCAGGTACTGGGCCGGTCTTTTACCTGTGATAAAATGCAAAGAATTGAGGAGTTCCACTCAACCGGAAAGAGCTCGGCTATACGGTTCCCTTTTAAGGAGAGGATTTCACGCTGTCGCCCTTATGGGAGCCACAGACGAAGATGCCTTAGACCTCGTCCATTCGTTTCCGCTTTCCGCGAAACACGTTCATTCTATTAGTCTTCGATGTTCCAGCATCTCCGACCGGGGATTGGAAGCCCTCTTAGATCATTTACAGGTAGGGTTTCGCCTGGAGTTCCTTACAGGCCCGTGGGACCTTAGTTTTTTTATAAAATTTCAGGCTTTGTTCGAATTGGAACTGGCGGGGTGCAACGAAATAACGGAAGCCGGATTATGGGCTTGTCTCACCCCGCGAATAGTCGCCCTCACTTTGACCGACTGCATCAACATAGCCGACGAAGCCATGGGGGCTGTGGCTCAACTTTTGCCCTCTCTTTACGAGTTTTCGCTTCAGGCTTATCACGTCTCGGACGCCGCACTCGGATATTTTTCTCCCAAACAAAGCAATTCCCTCAGCATTTTAAGGTTACACAGCTGTTGGGAATTGACCAATCACGGAGTCGTTAACATAGGTAAGCATTTAAAAAAAAAAAAAAGATCGTCACATCATTTTTTTTTTTTTTTTTTGAACTAAAATAAGATGAGCAATGTGGGTTTGTTTGGCGTCGGCTAATTGTTCCCTTGACCGTAACCTCGGTTACTGGGTTGATTATCGCTATTCATTTTTTTTTTTTTTTACCTTTGCCAAACAAAGTTTTGGTATAATAAAAGATGGGACGTGATGATTTGTCAGCTTTTTTGACAATTAACTGACAATCCCCTTTCAAAATCTGTGCCAAATAGTTTCCCCGTTGTTCTTTCCAAGGTTTTCCAAATCGAAATTTATTATTCCGATTTGATTTACCTTCGATGACCTATAAAATCTTTACGAGTTATTTATTTTTGTAAATTGCCTCCCCCCTCCCCCCCCCCCCCAAAAAAAAAAAGAGTAGGGTTATCGAAATGCGCATAATTTTGTGTTTTTGTTCGTGTACACGACTAATCCGGAATCTTTTGGAAATAGGGAGGAACCCCTTTTGCATAGAGTTTTCACCCCAAATAGAAACCGTTTCAGAGGGTATCAAAGGACGTTGGAGATGTTTGCTTTCACAGCTGATGTAATTTTTTTTCTCTTTTTTTTTCCAGTTCACTCGCTTCCAAATTTGACTGTGCTGAGTCTTTCCGGATGTTCCAAAATCACGGACGAAGGAGTAGAATTAATCGCTGAAAATCTTCACAAATTAAGGAGTTTAGACTTGTCTTGGTGTCCGAGGATTACGGACGCCGCATTAGAGTACATAGCTTGTGATCTCAATCAGCTGGAAGAACTCACGTTAGACAGGTATGAAGAGAGGGCTCGTCTCGAGTTTTGATCGGCTTATAGCCGTTGGATTCAAATTGAAAAATAAAAGTCTATTTTATAATTTTACACTTGATACATGATACTAATAACAGCGGAAAAATGGTACAAAAAGGTTTCTATGACGACCGCTTCATTCGAATGCTCTTAATTGTCGAAATCGATAATCGGAATAAAGACGTATCGAGACTGCGAGATTTACTCAAAAAGTTAAAAAAATTTCCTTTGGTATTTGACCTCGTAACCTTGTGACCTTTCCCTTATTATTCATCAAAAATAAGCCAAGAATCCTTTTGGAACTTTGAGCATGAACAGGGCTAAAAGCGCTGATTTCTTGGTTTGAAAATTGACATATTTCCAATCCTTGCCCACTTTAGCGTCGTGCATGATATTTTTTATTAAAAGTTTAAAACTTTTATAAAATTAGCACTTGGAAAAAAAAAGATAACCGCCTCATACAAAATACTTTCCTCCCCTCTCCCCTTATCCCCTTATCAGTGAAAACTTGATTTTTTTTGTGACGTCATGTTTTCCCAGTTGACGTCAGCCACGTTGTTTCCCTTACCTTTCCCTTTGTGATGTTTTGTTTTTCCTTTCTCTCTCGCTCTTGATGGCTAAGGAACATAACCGATTGTAATCGACCTTTTTCGTGTAATTTAACATTTTCGTTATCGATTGCCATCTCGCATACGGTTTAAATTTTGCTTGATACATTTCTCTTTTGTCTTTATATCTGTTTTTTATATTTACAAAGAGGTTAAGAAGTAACCTTTATTAGAAAATTACACTTTGAAAGAGAGGGGAATTTTCCTTTGAAATATAAACCGAGTCTGGTCCTTACAGTTTTAAAAACAATTACAGATGCATTCACGTGACGGACATAGGGATCGGATACATTTCGACTATGCTTTCCCTTTCGGCGTTGTTCCTCAGGTGGTGTACCTTAGTCAAAGATTTCGGACTCCAGCATCTCTGCGGGATGAGAAATCTCCAAGTTTTATCTTTGGCAGGTGAGCAGCGTTTAAAATCCACCGAATCCTTTTTTTCAGGGCAATAACTATCGTTATTTAATTTTTAGGCTGTCCTTTACTTACGTCGAGCGGCCTTTCCAGCCTGATCCAACTTCGGCATCTCCAAGAACTGGAATTGACCAACTGCCCGGGAGCTTCGCCGGAACTTTTTGACTATTTAAGGGAACATTTGCCGAGATGTTTGGTCATCGAGTAAACAAACCATTTCCGACTTATAATTTTTTTTTTTTTTTTTTTTTTTGATCGTCAATTATAATGCATGGACTCAAACTTGAACTTTAAAAAAAAAAAAAAAAGAATTCAAAATACTCGCGCGCATGAAATTACCTCGTTCGATTAGCAACAGAAAAACTTGTATATAATAAAGTAAGACAAGTTGGAAATTTTTTATGATGAAGAAAGTATGAAAAGAGTAATGTTAGGGCACATTGGTGTATATTTTTCCGTCATATAGTTTTTTTTGTTAAGAAAGGAACGACTTTCTTGATGGGGCAATGGCGGGCTTCGCAATTCAAAACTGGGCCTTAAAAGTCATATTTTTATCCGTTAACTCTTCAATTGTAATCGAGATTATTTTTATAAAAAACCCATTTATTTATTTATTTAAATTATAAAAATGGTCGGTAGTATTCGCATTGTCCACGTGGTGAACCCGTTGAAATGTTCCGCCAGTCGTCTCCAGCAAGAGTGACTTTTTCTTTCGGGTGTAAAAATCGACAGTTTCTCCAAAAAGACTGAACTTTTCCTTAATTAATAATAAGTGTACATTTGTCTTCTGATTTGTTGTTAGAGATTAAGGATTTTTGTTAAATTTAATTTCCCGCATCCGGCATAAATTCAGATTCGTCGAGTTATCACCAGTTGATTACAAAGTTTTTCCATCAAGGTCAAGACAACAAAAATATATGATAATTGTAAATACTCATTATGAAATTGGGGCGAATTAACTTGAATCTGCGTTGTTGTTGTACAGAATGTTAATTTTTGTTAATAGCTCTTAGATTAAGGTCGCATTATCGGGTAATTCTCCCTTTTTCCTCACTTTTTACTTAAAATAATGCGGTCGATCCGATACTAGATGCCTCTTCGTCGAATAAAGGAATCTTTCATTTTCGTAATTGATGTCCACTTTTGAAATCACTTATTTTGTCAGTGGTCGTTCTCCTTAAAAAGTTAAAAAAAGTTTTCAAAGTAAAATAAATCAGAAGGGAAAAAAATGATGTGACGAGATGTACATGTTTTGTTTGTTTAGAATTTGCATAATGCACTTATATTTAATTTGATGTAAACGACGTTGGACGTTTTGTGGGGGGAAACAATGGATTGATTTTAATTTTTTGCGGATATAAACCTAGTTTTTCTTGATTTTACTATAATAGTAACTAAAATTTTAATTTTTTTTTTTTTTTTTTTTTTTTTTTTTTATGTTTAGCTTGATTAATTTATTTCCAGGAAATTTGCATATAGCTATAATGATTAATAAACTGTCCAAAAGCTGAAATAAATACCACAAGATATAGTGAAAATCATTGACGCTTCTCTTAATTTCCAAAAATAATCAATATTCGGCTCTTTTTTTTTTCTAAGTTTGGAAAATTTGCAGTTTTCAAAATTCTAAGCACTTTGTATGCTTTTACTAATAATGCACAATATATTGTAGAAAACATCAAGTAAAACATCATAAATCGCGAAAGTCGTGTCTCCATTCGCGATTTATTCGATCGTCGGCTTTATCCGACCACCGGAAGTACTGAATCCCTTTTTTGCTTTACCTTTGTGGTTTTTGAGTTGACTTTTCCGCGGAATAATTAATGAAAAATACTTTTTTTTAAATTGTTTGTAGAATCTTTGGAATTAGAACAATAAATCACTTCTTTTAATATCCCGCACGCGAAAAACAAAAACAAAATACCGAATACGCCATTTTTATTTTCAAGTTCGAGTTTTTTCCTAGTGTTCGAAAGTACAGTACTTCCGGTGGTCCGATAATCCGATCATCGGATATATCGCTAATGGAGACACTAGAGATCCTAGAAGAGATTAGCCATACTTGTAATTCCGGTTCTTCGATATTTTTCTCCTGAAAATTATTGGTTCATTAAAAATTTTTTTGGAAAATTAAGGTGTTTCGATAGTAAAAGCCAAAATGTTCCATATTCTTCAAACTCGCACAGATGATATACCAGGTATCAGCGGACGTCCCTTAAAAATTTAAGCAAAAGTTACTTTCTAGTTAACGAGTTAAAAATTTTTAAAAATATAAAAAAATACATGGCGTTATATGGGAAGTTCCAAAAAATAAACAAAGCGTTTTTATTTATTTACGAAAAAAGCCTATTTGTAGATGTTCCGTTTTTTCCAAAAACTAACATAACATCTGTTAATAGGTATCGAATTAATATTATCTTTAAAAAGTGAATGTAACTTTCTAGTTTGAATGTTTCAGCAAAGAAAATCGGAAGCTTTGTTTATTTCGTGGAAAAAAATGGATGCCATTTTTTTCTTTTCCGTAGGCTAACAATAGGATAAAATTTTTTTATTTTTTCTTAAATTTTAACGAAATTATAAGAAGACCGAAGAACGATGCTTTTTTAACTAATAATGAAGCGGTGCTATCGAAACACCTTAAGAACGTAAATATAAACAGTCAGGAACCATTTTGTAAACTTGAAATATTAATTTTTTCAAGTTTACAAAATGGTTCCTGACTGTTTATATTTACGTTCTTAATTTTCCAAAAAAATTTTTAATGAACCAATAATTTTCAGGAGAAAAATATCGAAGAACCGGAATTACAAGTATGGCTAATCTCTTCTAGGATCTCTATAGGAGACACGACTTAACACGAAAATAATAAAACCGAAAATCAAAATTAATGTACGTTCATTAACGTGTCATGTAGCTTTCTTCCCTTTTTTTAAGTGCCCAAGTAATAAAAATTTTTTAATCTTAATTGAAGAAAAACTAATATTTTAAAGACTTCAAGACTTCAAGCTTCTCTGCTTGAAGATACTGAGAGCACAAAAAAGATTGCTGAAAATACGGTTTCCGACAAACAAAAAATGTAAATAAACGACAAAATTTTAAAACCTATAAATAGCTAAACCCTTACTAGATAATATAAAAGGGATGCAACCTTCCTTTTTTCGTTTTTAATCTTTAGTATGCATACATCGCTACTTAAAACCGTTTGTTCCAGGTCGGTCCTCTTTAAGCGAACATGTCAAAAACATTTCTTGATTTATTAGCTTTCTTATTTTCACCAAGGTAAAAGTTTCCATGGTCCATTTGTAATGCAGTAAAGCAATACGCTACTGTCAACCGGTAAATGAGATGTTAATTTTCTTTTTAAGGTCATTTCTAGTCGAAAATAAAGCTCAAAATAATGATTTTCATTTAAATATAGCATTAAGGAACCTGAGGTCGAAAGTAACTTTTGCCGTGGATTTATAATTTTAGAGAAACGATGGTGTTGCCATCTGCAAAGAATTAACCAATTCATTAGTTTCTTCATTAATCCCCAGAGAGCAACACTAATCAAATTGTTTACAAATAAACGCTCGAAAATATGAAGTTCATCTTTATGTCCGATAATATAAGCAATACAGGACTAAAGCAGAAATTTTATCAATATTTCCGATAGAAACAAAGGAGCTAGTGCAAGGGTTGCCGATTCGGAGCGAATGTCTTGGAATTACAACACGTTATACATTCTTTAACTTTCTAAGAGAGGCAGTTTTGATCAATTAAGAATTCAATTTTATAAAAAAAAAGTTTTAATTAATATAAATAATATAAGCATTCAAGTTGGTTTTTTTTAAACTGAATGTTTACACCTTCGGGTATTCCTTACGGCCTCGTTGCCGAACAAGGGGTTCGGGGGGGGGGGGGGGGGGGCGTTAGAGTTAGTGGCAAAATTATCTTTTTCTAAAATGTTTTTAAAATCATTGGCTTTTTCCGCTGATTTTAATATCCAAATTAACAATTTCTCAGTTGAATTTAATTTAGAGGTTTAAAATAGAATAGTAAGTAACATAATTCACGTCCAGAAATTTCTTAAAATCTTCTCTTGCTTCATCTTAGAATCCCCATTGTTTTCCAGAAAATCCTATGGGTGTATTCGGGGAGCTCGGCAAAACCGGTTCCAGCCGTCTTGAACCGTCCATGACCGGTATTTGCCACGGCAAAAAGTTGTAGTATCCATTTTTCGCCGTGGCAAAAACCGGTCATGGACGGTTCAAGACGGCTGGAGCCGGTTTTGCCGAGCTCCCCGAATACACCCTATAATAATTAAAAGCGCCAATCCCCCGTGCAAAAAGGGGTAAGTTCATTTCTATTGATTAACTGGACCTATCAAATGAGCCACTTTTAATCCCTTTCATAAAGTGACTAGGTAAGTAAACGGGTACCGTCTTAGGGCAATGACATAGAACGTTTGAACTTTTTTACATCTCATCTGTAAAAGTAAAATTTTTAAAACGGTATGAAAACGTAGGTTCAACAGGTAGTTTTAAATATTTTTTGCATAAGTTTTGCAAAATTTGTTAACTAAAGCAAGATATGAAAGGGTGACAAAAAAGTTATTGTGAGACTCTCTTGACAGGGGAATAGTCATTTTCTACGATTGAGTGTATAAACTACCGAATTTTTAAAAAAAATTTTCTCAGCAGAAAACTGGGATTTTTGCTTAATTGTTTTTTAAAAAAATTGGTTGTTGAACTACCCTTATGACTTTTGTTTTAGCTTCACCTTGGAATTAACACATTATAAAAGAGTTGCTTTATTTCCCCCACTTTTCCATTTTTAATAGCCTCCCGAAAAAAAAAATCGATTTCGATCAAACAGTTTAGGGTTGGGTCATGTACAGTGAAATCTATCGATATCGAAATATCGATTGAAAGCTATACCGATAAGTGAAAGTGAATAATCGATAAATTGAACCAATTTTTTTAAAACAGCAAAAAAAAAAATAATGGTTGGCAAAAAAAAATTAAACTGTACATATTCTAAATATTGTTTTGCAAAATTGCAGAGCAAATACAGTTTTTTCCCGAAAATATCGTTCAAATTATCGACCAAAAATTTATCGATATGTTGCATCGATAAATATCGAAAATATATCGATAATTTTTGTGTCGATTTATCGATATATCGAAGTTCTCGATAAAGTTTCGGCAACACTACACAGTACTTACAGACGTATAGCTCCAAGCTCCAGTCCCGTGTTATAATCTTGTCGTTTTCCGTGGGGTGTTAGTTATGTGATCCAACCACTACGAAGTATTGCAGTGCAGGAAAACAATAAAAAATACAGTATATAGCCCAACACCCATGCTTAGTCTACATCTAGCGGAGTAATAATGTATCGGAAGCATAACGTAGACGAATGATAATGAATGCCCGTCTATTTTATGAACTTAATTTCGTAATTTTATTCTGTTTCCTTGGCAAGGAAAATGCAATTATTGTTATAAAGAACAAGAACGGCAATATTTTGTGTTGTGCTACTGCTGTGCAGCAACAAGGATCTCAAGGATGTCATGTGACCAAAGCCAGTCACTTTGTTTACATTAGAAAGCCTTCATAGTTTAAATTCGTAACTGATATGTCTAATTTAATTGACGGTGTAAGTAATTACCGGGTTTTCGTTCTTCAGGAAGGCTATTCAAAAGGCGTCGAGGATGGTTCGAAAGCCAACTGCACGTGCACTCTTATTCAAGGAACAAAAAACATCATAGTAGACACCTTGACACCTTGGGACAAGGAAACTCTTCTCGAAAGGCTGCATTTCTACGGTTTAAGGCAAGACGACATCCATTATGTGATAACTACTCACGGCCATTCCGATCATTGCGGAAACAACAATCTTTTTCTAAAAGCCGTTCACATTATGGGATATTGTATTTCGAAAGGGGACATGTATAAAAGTCATCCCTTCGAAAAAGGGATCCCCTACGTGATAGACGAATTTGTTAGCGTTATCCCGACTCCGGGTCACACTTTGGCTCATGTATCCGTCGTTGTGAAAACCTATTCCGTACTTACGTTGTCGCCGGAGACGCTTTCGAAAATGAATTTGATATACAAGACGAAAAAATTTGGATCGAAGCCGGAAGTGAAGACGAATCCAAGCAGCGCGAAAGCAGAGCAAAAATACTCCAGATCGCCGACTGGATCGTACCCGGGCACGGAAGCATTTTTAAAGTAGCTAAAAATAAAATGTGTGTTAAAAACCCAATTGACTGTTAGCAAACTTCAGTTTCCTATATAGTGAACACTGTTGAGATAACTAACAGCTTTTGTTTGTCAGTATCTGGAAAAAACATTTGAGGAGTCTTTGACACCCAGAACTGCAACATAGACAGCAATGGACGATATCCCAAATTTCCAGACTCTCAACATCATCATACTATACATATTACTACTTTAGTATTTGTAAAAGTGATGTAAAGTTGCCAGGAGATTGAGGCTTTGGAAAGGGCTAGGCCTTGTACTATAATGAAAGATTTGTTTTTAATAAAAACAGATAAAATCTTGCATTTATTGTTGTTGAAAATTGTTTTTCATAAAAACACCTGTTCTTTTCTTTTCTTTTTTTTTTTTGTTTTTCTTTTTCTTTTGAAATTTGTTATTTTAAATAAATAAGTAAGTTTTAATTTGATTATCTTATTATTGAATAAGAGCAAAACCTAGTAAACTAAAAAAAAAAAAAAAATAAATAAAAAAAAATTCTAATAAACGGGGGGGAGGGGAATTTAAAAAGTCATCAAAAGTCATCAAAAGCCTACATTTCAAAGGTAAATCAATAACCTTTGACTAGCATTCCATTTCATAGGTTCGAAATCGTCTTCGCCGTACGATTCGAGATCATTATTATTTACCGATTACATTTTCGTTTCTCTTAATAAAAATATAAAATTAAAAATAAATATGAAAAAACTAAATTTTATGTACGCCTTGTTAAATATAACCAAAAACAAGACTAGAGCCACTAAAAGGAGAAATTTGTTTGTTTGCCATTTTGAAGGCAACTCCGTCAAAACTACGTCCATTTATGTCCGCAACAGCCAAACTATTATAATCATACTGTCCCATTTACGGGTGCCGTCAAGTCAGTTTCCCCAAAAAATGGCAGACCATCCCATCTCTCTTTTTACTGTCTCTTAAACAAGATGTCAAAGTATTGCAAAATTGTTTTTTTTTTTTTTAAATCGTCGATAACTATTAGCTAAACAGTTATGTGTATATACAAAAAATCAATCTTGCCACTGTCTGCATCTTCTTCGCGAAACGGCCAAATTTTAAAAAAATGTATCTTCAAATAAAACACGATTATTTCACTAAAAAGTCGCAATTTGTTTTGATAACTTCACAGAGAAATAAAGTTAGAGGCGCTGAAAGGTCCTAATCTGGAATGAACGTCCACGGCTCTCACCGCGAAATGGTACTTGTGTCCGGTCATGAATTGAGTTAGAGTGCATGCCATCGGCAGGGGCAAAGCTTTCACGTCTCCGACTTTCTTCCAAAGCGAGGTCGCCGGGGGCGTGTTACTTTCTTGGTATGCGTAAAGTTGATAGCTGGCTATCGGTTCGTATTCCGGCCCTAAATTCATGTTCCAAGACAGTACGATACCTAAAAAAAAGGACTCCTGTCATTAGCCAAAATAAAACGCTGGGCTATAGTATGAAGAGAGAGAAAAAAAAAAAATCTTACCGGTTTGAACTCTGGAGATTTTTAACGTCGGTCTTGGAGGAAGTAACTTCCAGTTAGGTCGTTGCAAATGAGATACTGGAGTTTGTGGTAATGGTGCCGGGTGCTAAAAATACGATAACCACAAAAATTAGCAAACTATTTCAAGTGCTATCAAAATAATTCGACACAACTTTTCCTTTACCCTAAATTGTTTTGGTGCGAGTGGCCTCACGTTTTGATTGACCAGGGCAGTCTGCGGTCCAGCGGGAACGAAGTTCCCTCCCTTAAAAATGAGAGGAGGCATGGAAGATACCAGTTGCCTGTTTTGAGGTGGAATGGGAGAAGCGGCAATCACGATCTGCCGATTTTGTGTCCCGGCTCCCGTCATGGCCGTCGTGGCCGTCGTTGCCGGAACAAGGTGAAACACTCTGCTGTTTTGATTCACCGGAGACTAGAATATTAAAAAAAAAAAAAAAAAAAAAGTCTGAGTCCATATAAAATTCTAAAAATTAAACTTTCAAATAGAGATAAAAAAGAATTTACCGTTTTCACCTGTTGCAGATGATTTACCACTCTAACTTGACCCCTCACTGAAAGGAAAAAATTAAAACTTCAAGTCAGCCAACAGTAAACCAATAAAAAAAAAAGAGCACGTACTGGCAGGGGAGGTCTGTAAAGCTTTTTGGGCGGCATTTCTATCGTCGTCGTCCGTAAGGTCTATAACTCTCGATCCCGTTTGTTGCTGTTGCTGTTGTGGCTGCAGTTGTTGTGGCTGCTGTTGCTGCTGTGGAGTAGTTACTTTAAAAGCAGGTCTGATTCCTTGGACCTATAGTAAAATTGGGGAAAAAAAAGTTGACGTCAAATGTCGTTCCAATTTTGTGTGCCTTAATTAATTAACTAATTACTTGATTTTGCTGTTGGACCCTGTTGTTGTTAGCCAACGGCTGAGGAGCGATCGGGCGATTTTGTGCGACAAGATTCGTTCCTGGTTTTTGCATTATCGGTTTTTTAACAGTAACAATATTTTTCTGCGGCGATAAGATAGTTCTGGCAACCGCCGTAGGTGCGTTGGGAGGTTTCCTCATCTGAAATTAAAACATCCTCAATTCCAAATGTTTTGCTAACTCATTGTATTATATAACTCACGTTTTGGGCTGCGACGTTGAAACTATTTTGTATGGGTTGTTTAGCCAGTGGAACTTTAGCCATTTGCTTTGCCAACTGAGGCGAAATGTTCACCATTCCTTGGTTTTGGCCCTGGGGCAAAATCCTAGTCATTGTCTTGGCCTGAAATACAACAATAACGATTAACTCGCTTGAATATAAACCGCCAGGGAGAGAACTCACGTTTGTTAAAAAGGAAACTTGGAGTCCGACTGATCGGGTAACCCGAATCGGCGTTTGGTAATTATTTTTCTCCTTACTTTGATTTTGTTTTTGTACCTCGCTCATATACTTTTTCATAACCATCTCGGATTCTCTCAGCTGTTTTGTCAAACATTGTACTTTTTCTTTCCATCTTGAGAAAAAAAAAAAAAAAATAATAATAATAATAATAATAATGAATAAATTTTATAAATAGCAATTAAGCAAGTTTGAAATGAATGGCTTTACTTTTCCTGGTCTTGTTCTAGTGCCTGAGCTCTCCGCCTTAATTCTCCAACGGCACTTCTTTCTGTTATGGCTTCGCACAGTTTTTGAACAATTAATTCTTCTAAATCCTGAAAGAAAAAAGGATTCCAATTTGAAATGAAGTTAAATTTCAACTTTCATATATTTATAAAATTTTTTAAATATTATTGACTTGGCGTGGAAGAAAGGCTACTTACACTTCTAGTTAAATTTTTTAAAGATCCCCTAAGTTTATCCAAAAACGGTAAAGGTTTCGTATTGGTTGCTACCATGTCGATGGTTTCTTCTAAATTAGTTTTTTTCTTGGGCTCAGACCCTGGTTCCGCCTTTGCTTCCAAGTCGCTCGTTTCCAGTCTAAATTTTTCCTCGTCATTTTCCGTCTCATCGGTTTCTCCGTCTAACGTCCGTCTTTTCACTAGGTCACCTGAAAAAAAAAAAAAAAAAAAAAAAAAGGAAAAATCAAAGCCGTCGTTCGGCAAGATGAAGCCAAATCCGAGGTTTACCTTGAGAATTGGAATCTTCCGAAGGTGTGGGAGGATTCGAAAAGGGGGCAGGGTCGTCCGCATCCTCGTCCGCCGAATCCACGAAGGAAACTAATTCCGTTTTGGTTTCCCCGTCGGTTTTCCGTCTTTTGACCTTTGTTAAGGAATCCTCCCGTTCTTCCGAGACGCTTCTTTTTCTGGAGCTATCTTCTTTAGCGGTCCCTTCCGAGGCGGAATCTTCGTCTGTTTTAATTTCCGGGATCGGATCTTCGTCGATCTGTATTGCCAAAGTAGAATCTTCGTCGTCTTGGGACTCCGCGACGAGAATTTCCTCCATCTGATCGTCCGGCAGATCGTTTCCGGCTTCTGCCAGTTGTTCGCTTTCGTCGTAAGAGTAAGTTTCCGGCTTTTCCTCTTCCAACGTAATGTCCGTCTTCTCTTCTTCAAATAACCCTTCCGATTTTTCCTCTTCTTCTAAGGGTGACTCCTTTGCTTCCGCAATTTCCGGGTCGAAGTCGCTTTTGATTGCGGCATCGTCGTCTTCCTCTTTAACTTTGCCATCCTCGGACTCTTTCGGGTCTTCCGCTTGTTGTAACTCGCCCCAAGAGACGTTTTCGTCTTGAAGCGGAACGCTTTGGCATTCTCCCACTTGAATTCCGAAATCCTCTTCGTTGGAGGCTTTATCTGCTTCCGTAGAATTTTCCTCCTCGTCTTCCACGGTGAAGACTGTGTCCGTAGGATCCGACTCTCGGTTTTCCTTGTTCCCTTCCCGATCGAAGGGACCTACGGGATCTGATTCGCAATTCTCTGTTCTTGTTGACTCCGCATTTTCTTCTTTTTTAACAGCCGAAATGTCACGATTTAAAATGTTCGAATTAATATTTTTCTCGTCTTTGATTTTGTTTTTAACAAGGGACGAATCACAATTCGTGCTGCTTAAACCATCCGAAATTTCCGAAATTTCCGCACTATTTACACTATTTACAACTTGTTCCGTCCTGGAATTTTCCCCGTTAACGTCTACCGGTTCGCTTTTGACGCTGGGCTTTAAATCCCCGTTGGATAATTCTTTTTTCACTGGTCCTTTCTTCTCTCGAGATTCCGAAACGCACTCTCCGTTTTCTAAAACTTCGGCAGTCGTGCTCGTTATCACAGAATTCTGTTGCCAACCGTTTTCGTCCAATGGTTTTTTCAAAACTTCCCCTGTTTCTGTATTTTCTTTTTTTTCTTCCTCCATTTTCCCGTTCGTCGGTACGTTAGTTTCGCAAAGGGAAATCGACTTCATTTTCTTCGAAAAATATATTCAAATTCTATTGATATTAATGACCTAAAAAAAAAAAAAAATCGTTAGTAAAAATCATAGCTGGAGAACAACCCTCCCAAACCCCTTTTTTATAATTCCTGTGCAGATAAGAATAGGGAACAAGGAATAGTGACTTGAGTCCTTGACAGGAGCTGACGTCGTACAAACAAACATGGCCGCGATGTTAGCTTATTCATCACGAGGGTTATACCTATTTCTAGCTAATGGGAAAGTTAATTAGATGTAGATCGAGCCTCGTTCTATTAAGATCCGACAGAAAACAAAATATTCAAAGTTCAGTGAACTCTTTTGCACCCGAAATGCGACGTTGCCTTGCTCTCGGGCAAAATATGGGATTTAAAAAGGTCACGTGACCTTTTCAAGCCATTTCTATTTTTTCAGATTCGATGTTTTATACGTCTGCTAGCTCGCGGAGAAGAATCCAAAGGTTTAGGAATTGAACATACGTTTTTAACCTTGATATAGGCTGGAAGCGTTTGAAATATAAAGTGGTCTTTCTACCGCTACCGCTTAAGGGATTCTGTAGCCTCTTTAAAATTTGGAATATTTAAAAGCCCAATTACAAGTCCAGAAGTCTAATAAAAGTAATAACTAGGACAAGCTTTTTAATTTTGTTTCTCAAAACTAAAAAGGTCATTTTAGGCATAAAATATTAGTGTTCTCTAAATGTCGGATGGAAAACCAAATTCGTTTTAAACCATATCACCTATTACTTTTAATAGAATAACAGCCAAATTTTTATTTGGCTGGAAGAAAAAAAAAAAAAAAAAAAAAAAAGAAAGAAAAAAACCGATTACGCAACATCGATTTATGAAGTCCCTGGCGAGAGTGGAGAGCAGATTTTCCAATACTGGAAAACGTAGCGCCTTAGCGGAAAAAGGCCTAATCACCCTGGGACTTCCTCTTAAGAAATTAACCGCTATCGATTTATCGAGAAAGTGCAAGGTAAAGACTTTTTTGCTCATTACTAATTTTACAAAGATAAAGAAAAGTACATCATACAAATTTTTTCAAATAAATTCCCGTTCGTCAGTTAAAAGGAAATTAATTAATAATACATAGCAGTTAATTTAAATGATTTTTCGGTCGTTGCCAAGTTTTTTAAGGAATATTTCCAAACAAAACTTTGTCCACATAATTTGTTACTTCGTTTGACCTTGAAACACGATACGCCTATGGTAAGCATAAACCGAAACAGCCATCTTCAATTTTAAAAGAAATTAATAAATAAAAATTACGTAACAATCATGTAAATGATTCTTACGCAGCAGCGTAAGCAGGCAACAGCCTGTTCTAACAGGTCTAAAATATAAAGAAATAAATAAATAAATAAATAAATAAAGGAAAAAAAAAAAAAAAAAAAAAAGAAATCGCCGCGCCATTTATATAAAACGGGAATATTCAGAACTAACGTCAGTACAGTCGGGTTCAATAGGAGCTTCGGAATCGTTAGGTGCCCCTACGTGCATTCAGTCCTTCAATATACGATGCCATTTATTTTAGATAATGTAACTTAGCTCCATGTTATTGGCCTTTCTCTTACTTTATATACAGTAAATAACTTTATTTATATACACTGGCGTTTCGACGCTTCTGCTTCCAATTAAGTAAACATAACGTAAGGGAGACTGGAGGCACCAATACAAGCTTAGTAAATACTTTTTTTTTTTTTCTTTTTTTTGTGAACAAATTTTTACTCAAGTCTCAAAATTCCCAAATATACTCAAGCACTTGTGACCTTTAATTAAGATTTATAATTCAAAAGGAAGAGGCCATTATGAAGACTACAAAAGCCACTACAAAACCGGCAATATGGCGGACTACAACAATCCCAATTATTTACATTTCGTTTTACTCACGGTAATCCTTCATTATATTGAAGATTGAAGATCTTAAGTGGCCGACTCCCAAAATGAGACGGAAAAAAAAAGAAAAGAAATGCAATCTCCCTCTCCCTCCCCCCCAAAAAAAACTTACAATTTAGGTTCACACTACAGTCTCCATTACAAAATGGACGATTTGTGCTGGTACTATACAAGACAAATAGTGTGTTCGGGTCATAGGCGGAAACACCCGACGCAATGCGACGTTGCTACATCTTATTCTCTGCATTTTTTTAAAACTGAATTTTGTTATTCGTTTCGGCGTAATAGTAAAAAAAAAAAAAAAAGGCGAAGCAGAAAAAAAAGAATTTCGGAAATTAAAAAAAAAGGGGGCAAAAGTTACTAAGTTAATTGTTGGAATTAAATTTTAAAAAAAGGTAAATGTAAAAAATTTGGCAACACTGCGATATATTGTTATAACGCGCATGCGTCTGATTTTTCTTGATGACCCTCCTTCGATAACACAAAAATGCCAATCCACTACACAACAATTCAACGTTTGTATAAATTCAAACTAGAACCCTCCCCCATTGTTACAACATTTTGCCAATTTTCACTTGTGCCACTCCGAAAGTATGGAAGTTGCGTCAAAAATACATATATAGGTACATAGGCTATTGCACTTAAATGGTGTTAATTTCCTATATCAAAGGTCAACTATTCGATCTACGTCATCAGAAAAATAAGCCTTTTTCTTATTTAAAAATCGACGAAGGTTGTCAGCGAACCAAATATCTTGGTATCGAGGATAGGATTGTTAACCTTGGACCTCGGAGTAAACAATCTAAATTGCTTACTGACATATAACTTTTGATTATGAAAGCATTGCAAAGTGGCACCTTTTCCAAGTTTTCGCTTTTGGAGCTCCATGCGATGACTCCGGTTTTAAAAATATATATACAATGTTAGAGATATTTCATTAAATATAATTTTTCTAGCGTTACGTAACAAATTTTAGCCTTATTTCTAAGGGATGTAACAAAAGGAAGATCACCCCCCCCCCCCTCCTTCCCTCCTTCCCACAGTTTGAAAATAATTATTTACCATATACGTTTAGAGCGCTTTTCCTTTTGTCTGCCAGTATCTCTCCTTTTACCGGTTATTAGATTTATTACGAAAATTTAAATTAAGATTTCGGGCCCTAAATTAATTCAACAAGCAATTGCTCCGCCTCTGGATGACATATCTCAAATTTTTGAGATAGTTATTATATAAAGCTGCTTCTTTTACCGTAGTTTCGTTTAAACTTATTTATATATTCCATTCAGTTTCATTTTAACCCTCGAAAAGAGTCTGAAAGAATTTTTTTTTTCTTTTTCCTTTTTAATCCCGCGGCAAAAATCGGGACAAACATAACTTCCATAAATTCTACAAAGCACGAAGGCCTGAAATATTGCAACAGGTAACAATAATCCCTCTCAAATATTTTTCAGTAAAAATATCGTTCCCACTTTGGAAAAAAAAAAAAAAAAAAAAAAAAAAAAAGTGGGTAAAAGAATGGCAAGAGGAAACCTTTTAACATGAAGCTTGATTCCATCGATCGATGTCGAGTATTTTATGGGCCACAAAAAGCCGGTAACCGCATCCACGAGAGACGGAACCGGTCCATGAATTCGTCCAAAATACTCATGCGCATACGTTATCGTACATCGAAAAACTTTTCCCCCACCTACCCTTTCCCCCAAAACAAGTAAGTACAATAATTCCATAATTTTTTTTCCCGGATACTCCATTTCATCTGCCAAAAAAGAAAAGGGTGTGATGGGTTGGAAATGTTGAGTTTTTCATTAAGTTTAATCGCCAAATAATTAATAAAATAAATGTAATTAAAACCAAATTATGGGTAGCACTACAGAAAATCGATAACGGGCATACCTAAAATATATTGCTGCACAAGTACAGTGAAAAAAGAGTTTTGAAAGCGAAAGGAAGAGCAAAACCGAGTCGGGAGCGCAAGCGCAGAGGTCACGTGATCCGTCAAAAACCCAACCCAAATTCAGATTTAAACTTTATGCAACACTTAAAAGTCTAAAACTGAACTGAACCGAAAAAATACAATTTTTATCTTTCTCTCAATTCGATTCTAAATTCTTTTTCAACTTTTTTTTTTATTCTTTTAAGTTGGAATGCATTTGAAAAAGCGATTTCTTTTCTCAAATCGACAATTGTCTTTCTACAACAAGTTTGAGGGGGAAGGGAGAGAAATAACCGGCGAGGAAAAATTTCCGTTCCTCCCATTCTCTGAACTGTTAAAATCAAGCATCGTTTTGGTTTAGAAAAAACCTGGACTGGTCTATTTTGATTTATCGATTCGAGTTATCGAACCAAAATGATGACTATGGGCCACAGCAAGCATTCAGCGGCATTGACCTTTATTCTATTTATCTAAACTGTGGACTTGCTTATCGTTCCGTTGTAAAAAAAAAGGGGGGGGGGGGGGAAGGAACCTCCGATATCGCTATTATTCAATTATGGATGTTGAAAAAGAAACAACGGAGGCAGCGACCGAAAGCCAATTCTTTTTTTGATCGGAAACGAGACAGGATATGGGAGCTTTTTATTTTCGATTCGGTCTAGATAAATAAATGAAGAGATAATTAATAGATAAATAATTAGAGGTCAATGCTTCGGTCTTAATTTCCGAGCGGTGATGTCATAACTTTCTGCACCAACGCCGTTGTTGCACTAAAATGTTGAATTAATCAATTTGACATCAAATCGAGTTATTAATTTAATTTTGGAGCTTCAAGAGTGAGGAAATAGCCAAAACAGTTTTGTACTGTAATTTCCATGGAGCCTTCAGCATTACCTTCTGCAATGGGCAACCAATATTAGTAGAAGCTAATTACATACGTCTATCCATCTGAGGCACTCAAAAGATATTTTTCAAGCAAATATACTATTGCATGCTATTCTTATTCTCAATTTACTTTATTTACTTACTATACAATTTTTTTTTTTTTTCGTGGATGACGCTTGCTTATTGGTTAATTAATTAATTAGAGCGCTGTAATTGCAGCATAATTTTAATTTTTTCTTCCGCAACCAGTTCTCCGCCTTAGCATACATGAGAAATGCAGTTGCCGTAAGGTGACAAAGCGTTCGAAACGGGAATTATTTGTGAATCTAGGCTCATACGAAAGCACCAAAGATTCAACCAGTCAGGCTTATAAGTCATCTCTTTTCGCTTATTTTTAGTTACAAATGACTAAATTTCAAGGTCTCAAAATGGCCGCTTCTTAGGGAACAAGTTAAGCAGCCATTTGCGCCTGGTTACCATTTAAAAAAAAAAAAAAAAAAAAAAAAAAAATGGTCGCTAGACATTATTTTTCTATAAGAAAATTTTTCATTTTAAGACTTTTAAATTGGTCAGTTTACCTCTCATCTATCGAAATTTTTTAAAAAGATTATTGCTAACTGGAGAGAGAACATGACACAAGGTTGTTTTCAAAGTCGTCTTATGAACATTTTTCAGGTTGAAAAAAGGATACTATAACCAATGAACAATATAAATAACTTTGGAAGCCAATTTGTATGCTGCTGGAGCTGCCAAACTCGCTTCAAATATAATTCTGTTTCAAAATCTGTACATCAAGACCAAAAAAATAAAATAACGGTCATTTCGATTTTTTGAGATATAAAATTCGACGTTTAGTCTCTCATTTACAGAAATGTAAGCTTAGGCTTCAACAGGAGCCACAGAAAGAGTGAATAGTTGTCAAAAAAAAAAGGACGTTCAATTCTATTGTTCTCCGAAAAAAAGAGATCTTTATTTCTTTCATTTCAATGTAATATTTTTTTTTATTTTCTTCTTTTTGCAAAAAGGTAATTTTAGGAATCTCGGTGACTTGCGGAATGCAGCTTAGAGGCCACTTTTTAGCCGGGAAAAAAACCGAAAATAATTGCAACGATTAAAGACCGCATTTTGCAGTATTAACTGGAAGTCAGATAACCTGGCTAATCAGGATTAGACCCTAAAGGATCCATGCCAAACCAGAGAAATAACTTACCCGAATGATAAAAGACATGGGGAATGGGGTTGCATTTTTTAACTTTTGTAAACCAGCATTTAAAAAAAAAATACCCTTTTGACTTTTTTGAAAAAAGCTCTGGGAACACGGAAACCAAAATCGAGCTCACCTTGCAGAGAAAAAAAAAATGCAACTTTTCGACAGAAATGATATTTAAAAAAAAAAAAAAAAAAACATTTTTGCCACATAAATGTAAGCATTTGCCAGACCCCCCTCCCCATCATAAATTACGTGGGAATATCAAGATAATAATCCGTAACAGAGATTTTTATGTTTCGCTTATGGATCCCTCTTACCCAAGCCCATACTTTCTAGAATTATCCACGAAAATGGCCTATCTCTTTTAACCTCTGCATGGTCCAATGAACCCGGGTTCTAGGGTGTCCCTTAAAAATACAAATGTGGAATTTAAAAACGTTCGCCCCCTGAAAGGTTTCTAAATAAATAAATAAAAATAAAATAAAAAATATGAATGTAACCAGTACCTGTAAGGTCTTGCTTTTTCTCCATACAAAATTTATGGACTATCCAAAGTTATTTTTCAAGTAAACCAAAAATGAAGTGAAAGCTCTGCCAATAAGGTGGAACAATGTCTAAGGGTAGAGCATTCCATGGGGCCTATCTCGGGTTTTTTCTCCTGACTAATCAAGAAGGTAATGAGGGACTAAAAGCTATTTAAAATTTAGAAAAAATGAACTTGCCCCCTTCCCCCCGACAAATCCTTGAGAGAGAGGAGAAATCCTTGAGCTCCAGAGGGCAATGTCCTTTTTCCTTTGCACGATTTTTCTTTTAATATGATTAGATTTTGTACAATTGGTTGACAAGCCAATTTCAAATGAATATGTGATATATTCGGCTAAAAACGTTTTGAACATCAGAAAATGTTCTTTTTTATACCATTTTGACTTCAGTTGGTCTTTTTCTTATTCAACGTAAAGAAAATTCAAGAACTGAATTTTTAAAAAAAAAATTTTAATCTTGCATAGCTACGTCTGTCCAAAATAAGCTAAGTAGTTTTTTCATGATCAGCTCTGACTACACCAAAATAGAATCAAATTGAAGCTGGAGACGTAAAATGTGTATCTAGGAATATATAAATTAAAAACCGTAAACATACAAGAAAAAAAAAAGGATAAAAAATAATTTAAAATGTAGGCATAGCCTCAATTTGGTCCTTCCAAACTCAATTTTAGGAATCAACCTTATGGCCTAATTAATTGGCAGGATTACACAGTTAGAATTACTACAGTCCGTGAAATAATTTTGAATCTGCTTTAACTCATGTGATTACTGCAACTCAACCTATAGCATTCCTTATAGGTTTGGGAAGCAACGCTTGAAAAAATAATTGTGTACAAGCACAAACACCCCAAAAAAGACAAATGCCTTAGGATATTCCAAAAATTAAAATATTTTAATTGATAAGTTGTAAAAAATATTTTAATTGTATCAGGAGATTCTGTTTGGGTAGGCTATGCCATTTATGCAAATGGTTTCCCATGTTAACCATATACATTTTTTGAAATTTTTAGAAATTATCAAATTTCTTCTGCCTAACCCAAGTTACAAGTTTAATTCATACAATCAGGGCTTGATGTTTTATATATACCACATTCACTTTACTTTCTAAAACATTACTAAACTGGGTGCTTAATTGTTAATGACTTACTTAGAAAAAGCTGGAAAAATAAGGCTATGAATCAATAATGTTGAACCCCAGTTCCTAAAATAAGCATCTTCAATTTTCAATCATTTTGGGGTTTAAGAAAAAAAGGTATTAACTGTTCTTACACAATACAATACAACAGCAAACAATCTTTTCAATTAAAGTTTTCTGAGAAATGATTTTAGAAATCTGTTTAAGGGTAAATATATTGACTTATTTATCCTATAATTTGTGTTGGCAAAAGAGAAAACAAACCAACAGCTTTATATACCTGAAAAATTATTATTTTGCTATCTTTACTGACAAATCAGTTGACCAAAACTAATTTCACTATTTTCAAAAGGATTACAGTTTGGTGAAGCCTTATAAAGCTTTTAAGGACCTAAGTTGCATATCTAAACCAATTTATCAATTTTTTATGATTATTATTATTGTTGTTGATATAGAGTTGCCAACATCGTGAATGAGCGCGCTCATTTTTTTTCTTCAGAGGTAATTCATTTCATTGTATTCAGAGGTAATCGAACTGGTTAAAAAAAAAAAAAAACTAGGCAGAAGGAATCGATAGTCTTGCCTGGACGGTAAGCCTTTTGATACAGAAGCTCGAACCAAAATAAACAAATGCAATTACTAAATTGTAAATACCCACGCATGTGCCGAACCAATTTAAAAATGGCCGACAATAAAATTGAGAATTGGCTCTGGGATAGCCATTTGAAATTGAAAGAGAAACCTGTTAATTTATACCTCACCTTTTATGATTTCGAAAAGTAACCATCTTTTTTCAACACGACCGGTATTCACGGATTAAAAATTAATCCCGAGAACCGAAAAATATAATATCATAAACCCTTCGTACACGATGCCATTAACTTAAACAAAAATGCCATCTACAACACTGAATTTCGATTTGGTTTGTTTTGTCGAAGGTGGCGCCATCTCTTAACCAATTTCTAAATTGCTTTTTTTTTATTTTTTTTAAATATATTAAAATTTAAGCTTAAAAGAAATTTTTTTTTTTTTCGTTTTTACATTTTTTTTATCGATAGGGATTTAATAACAATTTTTAAATTGTAATCGAAATTTATGAGTTCTAGTCTTTCAGGCTATGATTAACGTAGTAGTTTCGCACTTGGCGCGCAGGCATTATTAAACGGTATATATTATACGTAATAGGGAATCAAATCCGTGTAAAATGTAACGCTCGCACAATACTTAGCTTATGGGCGGACATTTTATTTGATGCTCACTTTCTTTTAAATTACGCACCAAATACTAAAGAAAACAAGAAAACATGTCAAAGTTTTTATTAAATTTAAATAAAAAAATCGGAGATAAAACAATATATCAATGGACGGCACTTCGATTAAACAACCAAAAAAAAAAAAATAAAAAAAAGTACAGTAGTTAGTAAATGAGGGCTATCACTGTATAAGGGATGTTATGTTTTTTATTTAGTTTAGAATAAATAAAGAATTTGTGGCAATGTTTAATTTATTTTAAAATAATTTGTCTCTAATCTATTGAGGTTCTACTAATACTTGAGATACAAAAATGATGAATTTTATATATTATATTATTTTCCCGTGGATGTAAAAAAAAAGTCAAATGGAGTATTAATTATTTATGTCATTTGTTAATTTTTGAATATTATTATTATCGATTATAATCACGGTTTTTTCCCCGATTAAAACTTTGCAAATATATAAGCGCCCCCATCGGGACTGCATTTCAGTCCTAAAATAAAACTTTTAAGTTTAAAGGATATTTTCCTGATTATGTGGCATGTTTCGATGATAATCATTTCTTGTTGAAGTTTACTCAAAAGGTTCCTTCCACTGCATCCCAGTATTTGCACTCCAGAAGTGTGCAGCAGTCCTGATGTATTGTGGCCGTCACGCCAATAATGATGGGGATAATATAATATCAATTTTCATGTCCCATAATCTTTCAGTTTCTATCTAAAGGGTCTTAACTTCTCATAGCCTGCTTCGGAACGTTGTTGTCGCACGGAATATTATGGGCAGACATAATATTATTATTATCTATATCTTTTTTTCGACTGGACTCCATTCTTAGGGGACACCTTTCTGCTGGTGGGGGCCGTAAAACCGTTACGGTAACCCCACACATCGTCGACCTGTCGACCTGTCAAAACTCGAAAGCTTATTTTTATCTCTGAAATCGGCTTTAAATATTATTATTCTTTAAGAGATTTTTTTTTAACTAAGCCTATACTTCCGATATAGCCTATACTTCCGAGCATTGTCAGGACCGCACACCGTTATCGTGAGATTTTTGGAGTTCTTTTTGGTTTTTGCTTTTGTGCAAGACAAGGTCGCGGTGGTTTTTTTTTCTTGTCGTTTTTACACCAGACTGGCTAGGGAAGAAGAAGATAACTACGATAATCATAGCATTTCTCCCTATAAGATTTTTTATTCTTGCATTATGTTAAACACCATAAATCCATGAATTAGAAATATATGGTTTCACTTTCCTAAGGCATGCAGTTGTTGTTATTATTATTATATTATGCTTTTTATCTCCCCTATTGAGAGGGGGTTTTTAGGGAGTATATGCATGGGCTCAACTCAGTTGGGCTGTCATATGCTCGCCCCGGGTCTGGTAGTCGTACCCGGCTTTAGCCATAGGAGGCTGGGAGAGGGATTTTTCGGCTTCCTTTTCCTTTATTCCCTCCCTAGAGTAGTGAGGAAGAGGGGACTTTGGCTTCAGCCTTTGTCCTGGCTCTTTCTCCTTACTTATTATAATTATCTTTATTTCGGCTTTTTACCGCACCCTTTTACAGGGGTCGCCATATAAATGTGTGGGCCTAAGGCAGACACAACATTTACAGACTTGCATGATAGCGTTTGAGCTCAACTAACTTTAACGGGGCTATATTTCCGCATTCTATTCTTACGGATTTTTTACACGTTAATATAGATTTTTTGGGAGGGGGGAGCAATCATTATGTTGCTAACCCAACCTACACCTAATCCTGAGCTATTTTTTATTAAATGCAAGTCACGGCGGTATTTTCCTGGGATTATGCTCACATGACTCAGATGTTATTATTATTATTATTATTATTACATTTGCATTATTATTGCATTGTTAATGATTGGATTCCTTGCTTCCTACAAGATGTCGCATGATTTATGGGTGTTTTTCCGAATTCCGAAACATACTTATTAACTGCATTAACTAAGAGTTGTCGACTGGGTAATTTCCATCAACTAGCTCAATAATTCAGTTATCCCTATAGTCGAAATTCAAACGTCAAGATTTCCGCAATTTCGTCTTGCTTAAATAAAATACCCCATATTTTTTCTGTTTTTTGAGAGCTAATTTGTCATCATTATTGCAGTGTGATGGATTGGATATGTTGCCACTGATGCTTTTTCCCTCTAAACAGAGATTTCAGAAGCTTGACATGATTTTTTTAAATTTACTACACTTCCAATGGCCCACTTGCTCACTTTTGAAAGGAACATACTTGTACTTACGGAATATTCATGTGTGATAAAATATAAAGCAATATAAATTCAGTTTTTTTTTTTTTTTTTTTTTCACAGATTGCTAGAGAAAAGTATGTTTGGACAGTTCAAGGGATCAGTTGCATATATAACCTCGATGTGCTAAACCTCGAAAATGTTAAAATCGTCGAATCGAGGTTATATTCTTTGAGGTTATGAAATCGACAGTTTTAAGTAATAATTTAAATGAATGCATTTTGCTTTTTGGATTTTCCTCGAAATGTTAATATCCTCGAAATTTTCGAGGTTTTGAAATCTGGCCTTTTTTATAATTATTTAAATTTATTATTTTAATGTGTTAAATTCATCGAAATTTTCGAGGTTTTGAAATCTGACATTTTTTAGAATTATTTAAATATTATTGAAAAATATGTATTTTATTGTGATATTCTTTGAAAATTATTCATCGAAAAAAATTAAATCAATAAAATCGGGGTAGGTTCCCAATGAGGGCGCGACAATGCCCGCAGGTAATGGGTTTGACAGTCCTATCCTCCAATAAAATTCTTATCGAAACTTGCCGGAGAGCGCAGTTAGCACAATAGAGCCTGTGGAAGCAAGGAACGGCGAGCCTCGTGGCGGCAAAGGTCAAGCAGATGCAGCATGGCAGGTTCCCTGCCTCGTCTCCTGCAAAGCCTCCAAATCTGTTAGGCAGTTTAATAATCGCTGTCTTTGGTAGTTTTACTTGATAGTGCGGAAGTCGATCGTTGGCATTCAAAATAGTAATGGTGTTGCACCAAGCAGGTTCGGCATGTTCGGCAGGTTCAGCAACTTCCCTTCCTCTTCCTCTTATTCTTCTCATTCCCCTTGCACCTGGTGGTCGGCCTCTACCTCTTTTGGCAGGTTCAGCATTAAACGCATGTATATCATTTCCCTCCATTCCTCTGGCTCCTGCTGGTCTTCACCTTCCTCTCACTCCTCGCAGTCTTCCCTAGTCCTCCCTCTTCCTCTGATTTCATTTTCAGGAATGGCTCATATTTTATTTTCATATAATTACCTATTATATTTTCGAGGAAAGTAACCATTCGAGGAATTAACAAATTAATATAATAAAATAAATTAATTACAATAAAGGCCAGATTTCAAAACCTCGAAATTTTCAAAAACTCAAATAAATTTTTAAAAAAAATTAAAAAAAATAAAATAAATTATTTAAAACAGCCGATTTTATAACCTCGAAAACTTCGACGATTGTAACACTTTCGAGGTTTTGCAACGGCCCCCAGTTCAAGCATCCCAGGAAAAAAACAATTTTTCCACACAAAAAAAGTGGTTCCAAAGACAGAAATATCCCCAAATTAGTGCAGGTAATCATGGTTCCTCAACAAGGAAGTAAAATCATTTTTTTTGAAAGGAACTGGACATATCCCATTTCTGGAAATATTATGGAGTAAGCAATAAACATGCAATCATAAAAAATGGTCTTTTTTTTGGTTGAAATAAGACTAGATTGCAAACAGTGGCATCATATGGGGTGCCTCCAAAAATTCTTTCGTTTCATTTAAGAATTTTTTTCTTTCATAAGATAAGTATAGGAATCATCCTTCCCTGATCTGGGGCATGCTTACCCGCACCAAACAACTTTGTCCTCTCAAAGAAAAATTTTAAATGATACCCAATTGAACACACGGGAAAATTTCTGCTCATGTTTTCGCAAGGGTTGTTTTCTTAAGAATATCAAACCAAAAAAACTTTTTTTAAAACCTTTAAATGTAAAAATGGATTCGGGGTAGATGACATTAGAAAAGAAAAAGTTATTATAAATCAAGTCATTTTTAACAATGACTTATAATGGTAGTATTACTTTTCAATAAATTACAACATCATATTAAAAAAAATCTAGAATTATAGCTGACAAATAAAAATTTTTCATTTTATTTATGTTTTTGCGAAATATAAAATTTGAAATAAAAAAAAAAATAAATGATTCATAGTTTTGATTAAAGCTGAAATCAAAAAGGTTTTGCTTGATTTAATAAAACTATGGATAGGCCTAACTATTTTTTTTTTTTTTTTTGCAACTGTGAAACAATCTTTCTTTTCTTTAAAGTTTTTAACAAAATTTATTTTTTTTTTATACCAACATTGACAACGGACATCCTTATATTGCTATTTTGTCCAAAATATAACTATTTATTAATATTGTACAATATTTTACAGTAAAATAGTATAATTAAAAAAAATGAAAACATCATTTGATAAAACCGAGTTACCTAAATCTAATTTTTTTTTCTTAGATCCTATCACAGGGTAGGAGACAAAATAAGATGGCAAGATCGTAAAAATTCTGTAATAAATAAATATATAAATTATCTCTCCTGCCCAGTCTATATATTTTCAATTGATACACTGTATATTAATAAAGAAATGTATTTTTTTCTTAATTTTAAAACTGTTGCAGTCACATTAAAAATTTTTAGTACTTCTGGGACATTTCTGAGGCATGTATAGCTAGTTAGAGTGTGCTGCAGGTCGGAAAAATGAGATAACCGAATTTTCATTTTGCTAATGCCCCAAAATGGTTTATTGCTTTATCCGACTTTATTGTATAAATGCTGATTGGTCATACAGATTGTCAATTCAGTCTGGGCTCCGTAGTAACCAGAATAAAAAGATCACGTGCGTATCATGAAATAAAAAATCGGCCGCAATAAACCTTTTTTTCCTTTGTAACAATTTTATCCTAAACAGCAATATTTATTACAAGTTTTTCATAAATTAAAAACTTTTGCGTGACGAAATTCTTGTAAAAAATCTGTTTTTTGCTGCAATCAACGTTAACTGTACATATATGTACAGTTAACGCAATCAACTCCTTAAATTTCAACGAGCAAGATGGGGTTCCCCAAATTTTTTACACCGGGGTAATAACCTGAAATAAAATAAAAACTGGAGGTATTAAGTCACTAACTTGTTAAGTGTAAAAACCCCGACAATTTCTCCTCAAAATTTTTTTCTTATCATTTTGAGCAAAAGATAACCCACAACCCCTTGCAAATCCTTATTTTAAACAAGTAAAAGCCGGCGGTCGAGATTTAAGTGCAGGTAACCCGCATCACATGCACACACTTTGTAAATTTTGCTTTCTTTTGCAAAATAACTGTGTTTGATGGATTTTCGACCCGACAAGTTTCAAATTTAATGTCGAAATGGCGCAATTACAGGGATGGAGCCCAACGCAGCCTTACAAAACGAATTATCGAAGAGTTGAAGGCGACGCCTAGAAAAGCCCTTATACTAAATGCGTTACTGATTCAAGTCACGTTATGGCACTGAATTTTTTTTTTTAATACGAAGTTTAAAGAGTCGACTGCGTCATTTTCTTGATTTTGTATTATTTTGTAAAGCTTTTTTAAGTAAATTCTTCTGGAAAGTTTTTCAATTGATGTTAAATAATTTTAATGAATAATTTACGAAAGTATTGGGCTCATCAGTCGAATCACATGTACAAAAATGACATTAAAACATTAAAGTCATAAAACTGTGACTAGTCCTTTAAGACGAACATCAATCCATGAGGTAAGCAAAAAAAAATAGTATATTACAACACAAGGGCTGCAAAAGAAAAAATTGTCCGTCGAGGCCGATTTGGAAAAGGTCTCGAGGGGCAATTCTTTTGCAGTTCTTGTGTTGTAAGATACTTTTCATCACAAAGCACAGCGTAAAAAAGGTATTTTTAAAACGCAATATGCTTGACTAAAAAAAATTTTTTCCCCCCGCAAAAGAGTAAAATGTAAATGTACTTATAAAGTACGGAAGAGCTGCAGAGATTTTAAGGATTTTTTTGGGTAACTCATAAAACTGAAACAAATGATTTAGACTCTACATTAACGGTTAACTAGGTAGGTATGGCTAAATCTCTATCGACATTTTTTGTGGTCTCGCGTGACTCGTGATAAATACATTTTTTTAAAATAAACTAATGACGACTAAAAGCTAAGAAAATCAACATTTCTTTTTTCTTTATCTTTAACACAATTGCGCTTTTTGTTATTTCGTTAAAAACCCAGCAATTGTAAAATTAGTTAAATAACGACGCGCGTCGAACAAAATAGGTTTGGAAACTGGAAGCCACACTTCCCCCTCCCCAGGTATGTTCAAGGTCAGAGTTTCCAAACCTGTTTCGAGGAGGATCACCCACGATCGGTCAAATAAAAAAAGGAAGGGATCGTTTGGGCTAAATTTAAATAAAAAATAAATAAAAAACGGTGAGCAGTTTACAAAGAGGGAGGATGCGACAAGCCTCCGGAAACCAGCAAAGGTTCTTTAAATTCTCCGTTTTGAATGAATTGAGCCCCGATCGGGGCCACTAGTCACTGGGCCTGGATCGCCGGAGGTTTGAAATCGCTAGCGGAAGAGGCCGTCGCAAATTGGGCAACAGCGTTGAAAGCCGGAGTGTAACACTGAGGGAAATAAAGTTCGGGTTTGATGAAAGAGGAGGGTGGACGGGAGAGGATGGGAGGGGAAGTCATTATCGAATGTTTACCATCCCCGGAACTTTTCCGATGAGTTTTCGACAAGGGATTCATGTGGTTGTCGATGTGCTTTTTGACCTCGTGCTCGCTTCCGAATCTTCTCCTGCAGTTCGGCATCGGGCAGCAAAAGGGTCTTTCCCCTTGATGAGTCCGGATGTGTTGATCGAGTATGGCTTTTTGCCGAAAGTCTTTACCGCACTGCGCACATTTATAAGGTTTCTGTCCCGTGTGTATTCGCAAATGTTGATTTAATATCGTCCGCTGGCGGAAATTCCGTCCGCAATAAACGCACGGGTAAGGTTTTTCGTTGGTATGAATTCGAATGTGCTGGGTCAAATGGCTTTGCTGGCGGAAACGTTTCCCGCATTCCCCGCAAGGATACGGACGCGATTCGATGTGGATGCAGCCGTGTTGCAGAAGGGTGGACTTCTGTTTGAACTCTTTTTGGCATATGGGGCAACGGACGTAAAGCGGCATACCCGCGATCCGTCCGTGTTGAACCGCGTCCGGAAGTTTCCCGTTTTTTGAAAAGCCGTAGACTCCCGTTCCGAAGGCCGGGTGGACCACACCTTTGGCGTCTTTGAAATATGCCGGATAGTGAAGGTTTTCCGGGGAGAAACACCCGTTTCTCTGGGAGGAGGAGTCTTCGTATTCGGATTCTTTGTCTCCCTCTTCCGGGTACGGGACGTCTTGCGGCCACAACGTCGGGTTGATCCCGTTTTTGAAGACGAGATGCGGACTAACATCTGTTTCGAATGAAAAAAACTATTTCAGACTAAAATATCCTCGGGGCTCGAGCCGGAAATCTCGTTCGATCTAAACCAGGCCTCGAACTCGGGTAAATTACGTCAATGTCCTTAATATAGAAAATAAGTCCGTCAAAGTCTCCCAGTGCTCTGGAGCATTAAAATTTCCATCTTTTCCCTGAAAAAAATAATGTTTTTTAAATTTTAACATTCGGTCCGTAAAGAGTTCGAGCCCTGTCTCATCAAAAAGGAAAGGAAGTTAAATCTCGTTCAGAGCAGATGCAGTTTCGTTGGCCCTAAAAATTCTTTTCTCAAAAAATCCAGTTTAAAAAAAAGGCGATTAAGCCAACAAAACTACACTTGCAGTCTCTAGGACGGACTGAACGAGACCTCCAGCACAAGTGGCTCTGATTGGTTGATTTTTTAATTTTTTTTTTTTTTTTAACTCAATTGAATTTACTAAATGATCTACGAATGAACAACTAGATGACTGCAAGCACGACCTGCTCTAAACATGCAAAATAAACAAAAAACCAGTGTTACACTCACTATATTCTTTATTTATAATATATTCTTTTATTTTTATTTTTATCATTTTTTATTTTCTGTTTCACCGTTCAAAATAAAATATCTAAGATTTTTTAATTCTATATACTTTGATTATATATATATATGTATAAAAAAAAAAAAAATCGAACCAATCAATTTTGGCCAAACTGGGAGATCTAACGTTGGTTCCGTAAAAGCTGGAGAAACTATCAGCATTACTTACGGTTCTTTAACTTAATTAATCCTCTACATTTTAAAAATACTGGATTTTCTTTTAAGGCAAATCACAATTACGTATATCCAATTTTTTTTGTTTTTACTAATAAAACTTGTGATTCGGCTGCTTTCCTTCAGTAAAGATCAAAGTTTGTTTGGAAACTAAGTTAAGCACGGTCAATTAAAAAAAAAAAAAAAAAAAATCATATAGAGCCAACTAAGGAAAGGATCCTCCGGGTTACTTTTTTCTCTAGGAACTCGAAGGTCCGTGTTAGTTCTTGCCAAGCATATCAATAACATGCTTAATTCATCACCAAAAACGAATCATCAGTCTCATTAAGATAAATGAAAAGACCGAAATTTAAATAATTCAAATGAAATCTTAGGATTAAAAGGCACTTGAATGAGAAAAAAAAAATTTTTTTTCTTTTCTCTAAAAAACCTGGTCGACTCCAATTATTTCGATTTTGACATCTAAACTTTTTCAAAAAATAAATTTCCAGACATTTAAACAAATCTAAATTACCGGAAAACAGTAGGGATAAAGCCTGTATATCTTGCACAAGATACTTACGTACAAGAATAATAGGAGTCAAAAAAATTTTTCTTTTTATTATAAAATCTGCAATGAATTTTTCTTTCTTTTTTTGAAGCTAAATTTTTGAGGAATAAAAAACAAACATTTATTTTTTTCCAAAGTTTTGTTCATATTAAAACAGTAATATGGTAAAATTAAGAAGGAAATAATGTTTTATGAATCGACCAGGAACGATTTTCTGGCATTAAAATAGTCAGTTGTATGACTTTTTCTCAACCTTTTAGTGATCAATTCAAAAAAATGCGTTATCCTCCTGGGAAAGGACCAAATGCCAGCGGTGATAAAAACAACCCTGATTCCCGAGTCTCCTTAGCTACTAGCCCCTATTCTTGCCAAAACTTGCTAAAACTTTTCTCAGAGATTTTCGGTCGTTCTATTTATCTGAGTGAGGTGCCTTTCTCTCAATTTAAATATTCATTCTTGGTATCACGGTCGCCAAAGCACATCTCAAGGTCTCTTAATTTGTTTCAAAAACTGTTTCTCAAAATTGAAACCACAAAAAAATTTTAAAAAAGTGGGTTCATGATTATTCTCGAAATTTTTTATTTTTCCAAAGCCACAAACTTTGAAACAAATTAAGATGAGCGCATAATCATAAAGAAACCAATAAAATAGTAATTTAACGTCAATCAGAAAGGTAAGGTATCAAGGGAAGGAAAATATGCTAAGGGATAAGGAACTAATTTTATTGGCAAGCGATTGCAACGAAATTCGGAAATATCACATCAGTCTTCAAATTTCAAATTCGAAACAAATTAAATTTAAAAAGGCTCGAGTATTTTTATACACCTAAAAATTTAAGTAAAAATTCTTCAGGATTTTCCAAAAATTATTCAAAATTCAACGCAAAATAATAATAATAAAAAAGAAAAACAAGAAAAAAGAAAAAAAACGTCCCTGTCGTTAAGTACTTCACTTAAAAATATAAAAAATATTAAAAAAAAAAAAAACCTCGATTTACGTATAATTTTTATTTTTTTTTTTTATTTTTAGAAGGTTGCACCGCCGCTCAGTCGGATAGGGCTCCCAAGGGAATGTCGGAATGTGGTTGCACGTTCTCGAATTTGTGCTTGCGTTTCCGTTTTCGGGAAACTCGATTCAAGAAACCGGCGAGAGTCATGCGAAACCTGGACAAATCGGGATTGGATTCGTGGTGGAGCTCCGGATCGGGAAGGGAAACGGGACTGTCTCTGTAAAAGGGTGAACGCTCGCCTTGATGTGTGCGGACGTGTTGATTGAGGATTGCTTTCTGGCGGAAGCTTTTTCCGCACTCCGGACAGACGAATGGCTTCTCACCACTGTGGATGCGAAGATGTTGATTCAAAATCGCTCGCTGTCGGAAAGTCCGATCGCAATATACGCAAGCGAAAGGTTTCTCGTTTGCGTGGATCCTTAGGTGTTGCGTGAGATGGCTCTGCTGACGGAACCGCTTACCACAATCCGGACAACCGTACGGCCGAGAATCCGAGTGTATCCTTTCGTGCTGAAGGAGCGTGGATTTTTGTTTAAAGTCTTTCCCGCAACTTAAACACTTAAACAATCTGAGATCGGTCCCGGGTTTGTGCTTCCCTTGGTTCTGGCCCGCGTCGGAGTTCCCTCTCATGTCGTTCAACACCCCGTTGAACCCCGGTTCTCCCAAAGGCTCCCCCATGATCATCACGCTACCTCCCGGTTGCTTTAAGTAATGCATAAAGCTGCTCGGAGTCAGCATCGGTCCGGGCCGGTAATAAGCGTTCCCTCCGTTTAAATCCGTTTGGATCTGACAAAAAATAACACAAACATTCAAGTTATTAAAATGGCATTGGGCTCTTAATTTTCGACAAAAATTTACCTGAGGAGGCTGCGAATGAGGATTCTGACCGGGAAAACACACCCGATGTTCCACGTTTGGAACTTGATTATCACAGTTAATTCGCCCGTCTTCCGGACTGTTTTGTTGAGTCACCGTCACCGCGACGTCGTCTTCGACGCCGTTCATTTGCGTCTCTGTCGACTGTTGAGCCGCTGCGAACGGACTAGGCACGGGAGACGTCATGGTGCTCGTGTGATTTCTTTGAGGGTTCGATCGATCCTTGTCTCGGACGGACGAACCGCCGGGAGGACTGGTCGAACCCGTCGATCCGCCGTTCGGTTGAGAGTGTCGGGCAGGCGGCGGCGGGGGCCTGGAAGGAGGAGGTCGGTTTTGTTGGGAAGGAGGCGGTGGAGGAGGTTGCTGCTGTTGGGTAGGACCCGGAGGAGGAGGCCCCGGTTGAGATTGCTGTTGAGGGGGAGGGCCCTGGGGAGGATACCTCATTTCTCCCACAGATTGTTGCTGTTGAGGTACGTTGGCTCCCCACTGTGCCGGCGTTTGCTGACTTCTATCCATCCCTTCTTTATAAAAAACATAAGGAGCGTTCGGATCTGAAAAATTAAATTAAATTTTACATTAAAGACAACAATTAAGAAACAAATGAAGCATCTTACCCTGTGCAATGCAATACATAATCTGACGGGGGACTTTTAGTCCTGCCAGGCACGCGGCAAAAGACGCGGCGGAGAAATTTATAGCCATCGCAACTGTATACCGTCCTCATTCCTCTTTCCAAATACAACAAACACAAACTTTTCCCAATTCCTCTTTTTAAGACGAAAAGGTCAAATGCAAAATCTGTTCTTTTGTCATTATTTCAATTTTCTAACCTGAAAAAAAAAATTTAACCCTCATATAAGTTAAGCTATTTCCTGTTCATACAGTAAAAAATGAATTAACTGAACATTTAACAACTAAATATTGTTTAAACAATCATTTTTGGCACCCTTGTTTATATTTCTAATAAGCAATATTTTTGTGCTCTTTTATTAAGCCACTAATCATCATCTTGCTTGTGCAATAATTGCCCAATCCTTAGCTACCTAAATTTATGGATTTTTTTTTTTTTTTTTTTTTTTTTTCTTTTTACTTTTAAAATTTTTTAGCCTTTGATTGGAATACAGTATAAATTTTTGTTTTTTAAGTTTCTGAAATCTTTTGATTTTGAGATCTTGAATAGCAGATTTTTGAAATTTAGTACATTGATGACCTCACAAGACAAGAGTACATTTTCTTGACACTAGAAAATATTATTAGGTTTGTTTTACTTTTATTCTAAATTAAATCTCATATTGTTTTACAATTTAATTATTTTGATATTTGGATGACACTTTCAACAAATTGATAGGGCAATATGCTTCATGTAAAAAAAATTAATAAATTTTTTGCCTAAAACACAAGCACTTGTTTAATTTTTTTAAAGCTTATAAGTCACATATTAAATAAAAACTTAGCACCATTTGTCTTAATTATATTATGTTCAATTTAATTCTGATAAACTATTTCCTTCCACATATTTATTCAAAAGCAAAACTCACAAATTAAACTAAGCTTTAAACATAACAACTTTCATGCATCAGCAAAATGAAAACTAAAAGTTGAACATTTTTGAGATGAGATTCAAAGTCAAGACAATAAAACTTTGATTATAATAACTTATTTGCTGATCAATAAAACAAAATACTCAAGGAATTCATGTCGAGTTAATACCGATAATACCATTTCCTAAACGATTTTATTACTTTTGAAGTCGCATCATTTGGAAAGCAAATATCTATTCAGAAAAATCTATTAATTTATCAACGTAAAATTTTAATAATTGAAGTCCGGGCTGCCATTTTTATTGTTTATCTTTCCGGAGGAGAAAAAAACGCTGCATTTTTTAATCTTCAGTGGTTCGAACGAGGAATATTACAATTTTCAAGCATCTTAAGATGCTCTAAATAGTACCAATAATAATAGGAGTTGTATCGAAGGACGAAAACGCAAATTCAATGCCAGCGATAGCTTGAGGCAATGCCGAATCTTAAATTGGATAATATTAACAATTTAATTCATCTTACTTCAAATATATCCTTCTTAAACTACTTCTCCATCGCCGGCAGTAATTTTAAATAGAAAACATTTCACTTCCCGAACGATGGAAACGCTTTATTTGAACCAAACAACACAATATTTATAAAAAAGTTTGGAATAAATCCGAGAATGCACCTCATGTTTTCAATCATAAACTCGCACCGTCCCAAGCTCGTTTCCATTCTCCTCCGACGTTGCCGAATCGAAGTCTCACGTGCATTGGGGCAGACGCGGTGAACCGAGGCTTCTTCCATAAATATCCTCGTTTATTTTCCCTCTTCATTTCAAATATTTTCTCTTTTTTTCAAATAAATTTATCGATCCGTATATCAATATTTTACTGTTATCTTTCCGTAAGTTTAAACCCCCGTCCGATCCACCCGTTTCTTTAACAACTTTTACTAAAATAAACTCTGGTATACTTATTGATCGATCCTTACTTTTTTTATAAAAATTACTACAAAACTTTTTTTCTTAATATTTAGCTTATAGAACAAAGAAATATCTTTTGAAGGAAAAAACGCCCTACTCCCACAAATCAATATCAAAAAGAATTGCAAAAAAAAAAAACTGGGAAACTAAGGAATTTAACGTAGTTCTGGCGCGTTTCACCACGTTATCAAACTTTCTCAATTTCATTGATAAAAAAAAAAAAAAAAAAAAATAATAATAATAATAATAATATTTTTTTTTTTACATATATATGTTTCATTGGCTTAATTCGGATAAATAATAATAATAAAATCCGTCTTTTTATGTTTGAAGACATCAGTGGAAAAAGGAGACCGTTCAGGTTCCAACGAAAAACTGTAGTCAATAAATGAAAATCGAAAGAGGATCTAACATTTTCCTACTGCTTGTTTACAAACAGTACATAGAAAATTCTATCGGAATCAAAATGGCTTCCAAAAAAAAAACAATAGAAAATAGCCTGTTGTCTGAATTTTTTTTTGAGAGGTCCAACGGTCTCCTTTTTCCACTGATGTCTTCGTTTTTAAAATAATTAAAACCGACGGGTTTAATCTAAATTTAATTCATTCTGCTGCTCTATATGTCCATCCATTTCTTTTTTATTAAGAGTCTACATGGTTACAGCGAAAACGGGGAAAAAGATTACGTGATCACGCACAAGCGTTCCTGGTCACGTGATTTGGCGTTAATGGCGAAAGTACTCACTAGATTCGCTGCATGCAACCACTGGTTACCGGCTACCCCTATACATAGATACAGCTGAGTAAGTATACAATATTAACAATTTTCCTTTACCCCAAAAAATTTTTTGTCCGCATAGGGAACGTTCAAGTATTACGTAAGACCGGAAGGGGGGGAGGGGGTACTCAAAGTTCTTACGATTTCTTACATGGGGGGGGGGAGTTTGGCAAATCTTACGTAAGAATTTCTATTATAATTTATTGTTCAGAAGTTCTTTTTAATTTCTAAAAATTAATTTTAGTTTCCTTTTTTTTTTAGATATTTTAAAAAAATTGAAATTTTTTTACACTAATTTTTGAAAAATAAAGATAGATTTTTTGATGCATTCAGCATTCTCTACAATTAAACACTCGATTTTCTGTTACAATTTTCTTACAGAAATCAAGAAATGAACTCAATCTAGGTTTGAGAAAAATTTTACTCCAATTTAAAATTGGTGCAAAAAAAAGGGGGGGGGGGTCAAAGAAATCTTACTAATTCTTACGAAAAGGGGGAGGGGGTTTAAAAACCCGAAAAAAAGTCTTACGTAATACTTGAACGTTCCCTCATCTCTTGCCTGGGAAGGACATTCTTGTTTCATATATAGCAGTTGCAAGCGAGGAGGAAGGAGTCAGAAATTACAAGAAAGAAAATTTCAATGTATCAGCCCTTGATGTAACACGCAGAGGAGAAACCTTACGTTTTCGGTAATTTTTTTTTTAACATATTTAAAACACCATATTTTTAAATAGTGAACTACACAGTAAAAAATTTTATGTTAAAATTGACACAAATTGTATGTCCAAATCGGTCTACATAAATATTTTGTTAAGAAAAATAACACAATTGTTTTGTTTAATGTTCTGCGTCCATTAACGATTGTCATTTTTTTGCTGTTTACAAACAAGTTATGTTGATTTTTTAACATAATAACTTAACATAGACTTTATGTAGACCGTTTTTAACATATTTACATAATATTTTTTACTGTGTAGGGGTCATGTACATATTACGTAAGCATTTTTTTTGCCATTTTCAACTCCCTCCCCCCCCGTTGTAAGCATGAGTAAGATTTTGGCAACCCCCCCCCCCTCCATATTACGTAAGTTTTTTTTTTTTTTTTTTTTTTTTTAATGAAACCAACGGCACTCGACTTCGGTAATTTTCCCCATAATTCATGGAACTGAAATAAACCAATATAAACACCTATATTGAGAAAAATGAAAGAGAAGGTTACCTTTATTTAGACGGTAACAAAATAATGTAATATTAGCTCGCCGCAACATTTACAATATTTTAAAAAAACATGAAATTAATTAATTAATTATTTATTTTATTTTCAAAAATTCCTGGTCAGAGTAGAAAAAAGCTTACGTAAGAAAGTGTGAGACCCCCCCTCCCCTTGGTAAGGTGTCGTAAGCATTCACGAGACCCCCTCCCCCCCCTTAACATGCTTACGTAATATGTACATGACCCCCTATGGGGAATGGAAGACACTGATGATATACATATATTGTACGTTGAATATACGAATGGGTTAGGTGCACTTATACGTTTCAATGTAAATATAAAATTAATTGTACAAAATATCGAATTTATGCTTATTTTTGGCAAATTCAAAAAAAGGAATTTTAGTGGGATTGTTATCAATACTTTTTTGAAGAGTATTTACTCTTTCAAACCCAAAAAAAGGAGTACTCTCTCTTTTTCTAGAAAGTCCAAAATATACTCTTTTTCTCGAAAAAGAGAAATTATTTAGACAACTTTTTTTTAAATTTTTTAGAGTTAGAGCTTGCTTTTAAGAGAGCTCTTTAGAGCTAAAAAAATTTTTTTTCTGGTTGAAATTCAATTTTTCAGACTTTTTAACAAAAATATCTGAATATTTTTTACTTTTATTTTTTGAAAAAAATTTTTCTTGAAAAATTGGCTTTTTTTAAAAAACTTTATACTTTTTTGGAAAAATATTAAATATTCTTAAATACTCTTTTTTTTTTTTCAATCTTAAGCCATACTCTTGCTATTTCCAAAAGATAACATATGCCTAAATTTTAGACCTATATTCCAAAATGATGTTTTAAAGGATAAATTACAAATACGAATCCCTTAATTATTCCTGTAATATACAGTATAAGAATAAAAAGTGTTAATTTATACAAGGGCGATTATACGTATACCGTTAGTATGAGTAGCATAATTGCTTATTTTATCTTACAAGTAGGGGAGTGGTGTCAGAAAAAGACTATTTTATGCTGACCCCAAAGCGCGAAATAAACGTTTTGAAAAAATATATAATTTGGTTTCAACTCGTATAAGTCCTTCTTAATTTAATTTAATTTTTTAAAGTATATTCGGATGCAAACAGCTAGATCTAAGCCTATTACAGCAGTCCCTGTCTAATTAAAAAGATACTAAATTGAAAAAAAAAAAATATATAAAATATAACATAAAATATTAAATTTAAAAAAATAAATAAATAAATAGGCTAAAATAAAATAAAATAAATAAATAGTAACAAAAGAAAAATCAAAAACCCTCCAATGTCTCAACAACAGATTTTTTAAAAAAGGTGAAAGGCGAGAAAATGTCTAGGGCTGGATTGAAGGAGTTGGAGGAGTTAGTAATTCGTCCAAGACAGAGGTGTTGGGGGAAAGGGAATTTGAAGAGAATAATGGACGAGGTTGGGGACGAAGGTTATGGTAAGGAACATGCAAACCGACCTGCTCTAAAAGGTTGCAATCGTGGATGGAACCGTTGAGAAGTTTATGTAAAAAAGATGGTCATGTTTAATCCGCCTGGCACTGAGCGACTCAAGCCCAATATGAGAAAGAAGAAGTTGATAGGAAATTTGATTGGGAAAGGAGGGGTAAAAGCCGTTAAGACGGAAGAACAATATTCGGACGAAGCGAGCCTGCACACACTCGATACGGTTACTGTCCGCTTTATTGGGATACCAAATTGAGGAGCAGTACTCAAGCTTGGATCTTACGAAAGCGGTATATAGCATTTTAAGGGTATCAACGTCAGAAAGACGGACTGTATTCCGTAAAAGAAAACCGAGTGACTGATTTGCCTTCTTAATGATGGCATCGATATGGATGGAAAAAAATCATACTCGGATATGGGGGCATATCCCTACGTAGGACTACGTCAATGAGGTCTTAGGGGTCATACATAAATTGCGTAAGCATGGGTTAGGCCCTTTTTGCACGCTTTATCCCATTTCGCCTATGCTTAGCTTATGGGTAAGATGTCAAATCTGGACCCCCTCCCCCCCCTAAATGTGCTTACGTAATTTATGTACGACCCCTTATTGCTAAAACTTGATATTCTAAATGTTGCTTCAAAGTTAAAATTTCAAATATTCAAAATATTATTTAAAGTTTTCGTATTTAAAATTTTAAAATGTTAAAAATCGATTTTCAATAAAATTTGTCACTAAAGAAGTTTCACTTTAAAAAAATAGTCAAAATTTTTTAATAACTTTTATCGACTATTTAAATCATTCTGAAAATCATGCAAGTTATCGCCATTGATCGATTCCTATCTGCGATTATTTTAAAGATTAACTTATCATAAATTTTTTTAAAAAAATTTCGAAAAATTCCCCAAATTTTCCCGCATTCAAATTTCGACATTTTATAAAACACTGGTAATTGATATTTCGATAATTTTATTTCTATAGACGAATTAATAACACTTTACATTTTAGAAACTTAAGGACTTCTTTTCAACATTTTTGAAGCATATGAACCACACAGCAGCATTTGGAACTTTCTATTTTATAATTTCAAATTTTTTTTCCATTCGAAGACACCATATCAATATAATTTTGATCTTCAAAATAGTTTTTTCGTTCTTATAATGTTTTCTTATTGTTTTGAAAAATGATATTTCGAATTTCTTTTAATTTATGGAAAAAATGAATGATAAATTGATGAAGAAATTAATGATAAATTAAAGAAAATTTCACAAAAATTAACGCAAAATAACAAAAAATTTAAAAGATTAACGAAACATTCGACATATTTACGAAAAATGTTTGCGTTCCTTCCATATTGAATTTGGCTGGAGGCATAAAATTTTGCATCCAGGGATTTATCGATCCGAAAAATCCAAATCTAAAGTCAGAATCACGAAAATGCGAAGTCTTTATGCTTGATACAGGAAAATTAAAGCCCAAAATATTATAATTAAGACGCTAATTTACAAAATAGTCCAAGTATCGGCTCAAGTGCCTCGACTGCTACTAATAATAACGTTTTTTACCTTTTTTCCCCGGATAAATACCGTGTAAAAATCTTAAAATTTTTTTTTCTTTTTAAATCAAAATCTTTCCTTTGCACAGGGTTTAAAATTTAAGTTAAAAAAACCTTAAAAAACCTCCTTATGCTGTGTCTACACTTAATGGTAAATACGATAGTTACTACCGTCGTTCCATGTGTTTAGCTTATGGCAAAGTAGTTACTATCGACGATGGGAACCACTATTAAAGTGTAGACTTAGCATTAATCAACATTCTATCATTTTCAAAAATCAAAGTAGAAAGATAAGTTAAAATTAAAAAATATAACTTAAAAATTTTTTCAAAGGAACAAAATAAATTTGAATACTTTGAATTTGAATACTAAGGTGGAATAACCAACTTGACTAGTAAACGCTTTGAAGAAAAAAAGCTTATTTTAAAAGCTTATTTAAGCTTATTTTTGTTACTAATTATGTACTTATTAAGTTAGTTTTGTTTATAAAGTAATACAGAAAATATTATGATAATGTAAAAAAATTTAGGTGTAAAACTTGTGTAAATTTGTCTTAAAATACACCTATAAAAGACGTGTATTACACGAGTTCGGTTGTCTGGGTTAATTCTTACGTGTAACGTGTCCATTTTTTTTTTTCTTTTTAATTTCTAGAAAAGGTAAATTCGGTGCGTGATTCTTAAAATTCATATCAAGTCGAAATTTATGAACAAGCCAAATGCACGATTTTTGACAGTTTTGGGCTCACCGTAAAGTTTTCCTGGACATATGGTTTATACGTCAAAATATTTATTCCAATATGATAGTTTGGACTTATTAATTGAAATTAAATCAGTAAAAGAAAAAAAGGAGAAACGGGTTAAAAATGAAAATTTCCTCGTCAATCAAGGCTTTTTAGGTTTTTCAGCGAAGTCTGGCAGTCTGTCAGACTCGAACTGATCGGCAACGTCGCAACAATTTTTTGTTTATACTAGTTGACGATTCTTCGCGCCAGTAGCCCAGCCCCTACTACCTCTCCGCACCCGACTGTTTCATTATATATTTTTTATTGTTACATAAATTCATTTTTTTCCTTTGCTTTCCTTCGTACCTAGATATCTTTTCTCCTTTTAATCAAAATAGCTTTTTTTATTTTGTAAATTTATTCCCGTTTTAGATCGTGTTAAATACTTTATTTCGGCCTTATTTTTTGAAGAGGTGCAAAGAGAGTGAACAAGAAAATAACCATTAAATGGTAGAAAGCGACGCCCGCCGTCAATAAAAAAAGAAAAGAAATCCGTCCGTTGAGACGGGAAACAAAATACAACCAAATGAGGAGGGATACCAAAGGTATCGGATCAGGTAGGACGTCGTCTGGCATGATTCCTAAGACGTCCTTGAGCATGATTCGTCTCATCTTCTTTATTTCTTATGCTCTACCCAGGAAAGCGTTCTACATTTTCTTCCTCTTGAACGACGAAATGAGAAACGGTTTCATTTTCCAAAATGAATGGAAGAATTTTCTCTCTTTAGGAGAATCCATTATTTCTCTTGTGCAAGGGTTAAGGAAGTAAAAGCCCCGGATCAAAAAAAAAAGGAGCGCGTTTTTTGTTAAGAAAGTTAAGATTCCTATGATGGCGGTTGTGATTACTATTTTACTTGGAAGTGAGGTCGGTCTTTTTACGATGAAACAACGGAAGCGCAAGTGTAGGCTTCAATTTTTTGCTACTAACAAACGCTCGGCAAATCGATGACGAGGATAAAAAAAATCTCTCCGAGATCGCTCTGACATCTACTTTTACCTCGAACGACAAGTCGGCTGGAGTAAATCCAGTCCTGCCATCTTCCGAGTTAATTCCAAACTTTTGAGTTCTGTCCAGAGAGCACCTCGTCACTCCTTCTTCGGTCTTCTTAATTTCATCTTAATTAACTATAGGGCTCAGAGCCGGATTTAAGACAAATGAGGCCCTAGGTAACCGTCTTAACGCGGCCCTCAACCTCCCTTCGCGTCCCAAATGCACTAAGTCCAATGTTTTCATCTCTTAAAATGTTTTTGCTCGTAAAAATTTGTTTTAAGTTTGTGCTACTACATGTTAGCAATTTTTTTTGGGTCTAATATATTGTCGATTGCTTCTTTATAAATTTGTTTTCCAAACTCAGCTAAGCTTAAAGGTCTACCTTTCTTGCTGCGGCCCTAGGCAGTTGCTTATTTTGCCTAGTGTGAAATCGGGCTCTGCAAGGGCTATTCATATACCGGTACTTACTCTCCCAGACAGAAAGGATCCGTAGAATATACGTGTAATAGACGTGGTAAATCTGGTGGAAAACACGAGGAACTTCTACGAGTATTCCACGAGTATTTTAAGATTTTTTACACCAAAAAATATAAAAGTCCGTCATTTTAACTGAATTTAGGGTTTTAAAAATATATTATTGGCATGGGTAGAAATATAAATATCTTTCAAACGTATTATTTTCGAAGCATAAAATTGGTCATTTTTAAATTTTTTTTAAATTTTCGAAAATTTCCAGAATTTTTTTTTTCTTGAAAAATGGTAGGAAATTAATATGAAATAGTCTCAAAGATTACAAATCAGGTCTTTTTTTCGTAAAAAAATATTTTTTGTAAGATTATGACATTTATAAATATTTTGGTGTAAAAGTGGTGTAAATTATCTTAAAATACTCGTGGAATACACGTAGATATTACGCCAAATTTATACATGTAAATTTGGGAGAATACTCGACCCTTGCCGTCTGGGAGTTACCTTCTCCAATCCAGTCAACTTTCACTCGTCTTTTCTTTTTCATTAATTGCTTTAAAAAACTGACGACGACAATAACAAGCAGAAAGGCTAAAGAAAGCTAACAGAAGGGGAAAAAATTGGTTTTTTAATATTTTAGTAAAATCAACAGATCAAAAGTTACTTATAATAGTAAAAGGAAGGAAAAAAAAGTAAAGAAATAATATTTAATTATTTTTAATTATTTTCCAACAAAGCCGTATAAATTGCGTTTAAGCGCAAGGGGGTGTAATTCTCTCAGTTGGAGGACTTTTCGGCATATTAGATCATAAAGAGGGAACCGGGAATGTTCAGTAAAAGAATACACCAGAGGTACCCGAAGAGTGGACTTGAACCACCGACCTTCCGTTTTCATTTAATAATATTTAGTTCTGCTTTTTTTTCGATTTGGTCAAAGAGAAGTATAGAAATAAAAATTTCTCACAAAATGCAATTCGTTGAATTAAAAATTTTTTTTAAAAAATTAACACACTTAAATTAAATGATAGTTTACTCAAAATGGCGTTTTAGTTCTAGAATTCTTTGCAATAGACATACAAATACATTTCCTCTCCAACAACCCATTTTGAGAAAGGAAATTTTTAAATCGGCTGTTCTCATATACCGTAACTAAAATCTTGAATTCAATTGAAAATAAAAGGAGCCGTAACCGAAAACAAGGGCGAAAACAATGCCCAAATTTTAAAATATTTTAAGACAAAATCGATTTTCAAACACGTCCTTTAAATTATAAAAAAAGTTCACTTTAAAAAATTCTCCTTTCCGATAATTTAAATTGAATCAGTCTCAAATCATACAACTCATTTTTCTCATATACTTAAATTATTCATGTATTTTGTGAGTTACCGATACACATTTCAAGTTTGTATTTTTTTTTCTTTTGATAAAGGCGAAAAAAAGTATAATCCTATTTAATTAAGTAAATTAAGGAGCAAATCATAATAATTTCGCAAGTACATATTTCGAATTTATTAGTTTTGGCAAAACCGCTTAATTTGTTCTGCTCCTTTTGTTGATAGCCTTAAAATTAAAAATAAGATTCTAAAATCCACCCTTATTGTTAAGATAAATAATACAATATACCATAGATTTTACCATTGGCAACACGGTTTTATTTGAGAATGAAAACATGCAGCAATCTTGATTTTTTATTTTAGTCCTTACAATTATACATTTAACGGTAAACTCCGTTCCTCATTACGAAAATTATGAGGACAGGATTAAACGTGGTATGAAAACTGAAATACTAGTGGCATGTGCTGTAGAGAATTCCGAAAAATCCTACGAATTTCTAGTTATTAGTCGAAATGAGATTTAATGGATAAAAGTTTATATATTTTAAAGGGAACGGAAAAGTTCTGAGTTAATGATTATCACTAATCTTACTTCAGTCATTTGGCTTATGTCACTCTTAGAAGCTCTGAGCTCGGACAATGAGGACTGCAAAAGATAAACTAACCAGATGGAGCTGATGGACACAAAAATATCCGGCGCCCATTTACTTACATATTAAAAATCAATTTTAACAAAAAAAAAAAAAAAAAAAAAAAAAAAAAAAAACAATTGGTGTTTTTGAAAGCTCAGGATGCGAGCATTATTTTTAAAATAATGCCATGTTGCTAACAATAAAAGCCACAGATCTTAATAATAATAATAATAATAAATGTGATCCGGGAAAATGTTAAAAGAAACAGCTTTATGTATGGTTTAACCCACGAATCGCCTTGAAAATCAAACTACAGAATTTATTTATCTTCACCAGAAAAAAATAAATCGTTATACTAATGTCAATCTTATAAAATAAAATTACGAGACGAATGGCATAAGAAGAAAGCTGCTGTATAGGCCTTAAGTACAAATTAATGAAGAAGGCATCCACCATTACAGAGCACCTCGACCCCCGGTGATAGCTTTATTCAAACCATTATACGACTGTTATGAACAAATTCAAACATAAATTTAATCGTATCTATTATTTGATTTAATAATCTCGACGGTTTTTAGAAAATAATAGTATAATATTAATAATAAAACATTCATATACTTTTCAATATATTTTTGACTAAATTAATTTTATTTAAAAAATTTCAAATCTGTACTCTACAGCTCAACGCAAGACTTGTTCGAGTGCCATCGTGTTCACCATTTCAGTACAAATTTAACGATATAGAAAAAAAAAAAAAAAAACAGATTTGTATACAGTCGATACAATTGACTAGAATCATGAATAAAAAAAGGCAAAGTTTAATTTCACAGAAAAATTAACGTTCAGAGAACGTTTTGCAGAACGGACGTTTTCACAAATATTTTTTTTCAATCTGCCAACGTGTCCGAGAAGTTAAAACTCTAGACAATTTTAATTAAAAATATATAAAAAAATTTAAAAATAGCAAAAAAATAATTTATAATAACTGGAACGCTATAAACCATAAGAGACAGACAAATTTATATTTTCTGGAATTTACTACTTGTCACTGAACAAAAAGAAAAAATTACGCGAAAACTTTTCTATTTTTTGCACCCTTTTTTCACCGAGTTTTGATGAAGGTAGAAATTATTGAAATTATTAAAAGTATAATAAAACCAGTAAAAAATTTAATAATCCTAATAACAACGAATTAAAAAGCATATCAGATCACCCTGTAGAGATTCGAATTCAGCAGTAATAGCGATGTAAAATATGCGGCTTATTATCATAACCAGACTTTTCATGGTGGAACCCTACAAGGTTATCGCTATCGTGATAAAAATTCAGGTTTGCACTGCCCATATGACTTGTTGACTTTGTTTTACAAAAGGTATGACGAAGGCCTTCATCGTTCCTTCCCAAGAAACAAATTACTCATTTGAATTTATTCATCAAAAAAGCGGGGCACCAAAAAATTGTTTACCTCAGAAAGGACGGAAAACCTGTATCCAAGAGAGTTTCAAAATATTTCTCGAAGAGGAAGAGGTTTTACATGTGAAAAACTGAAATGCGTGTTTCTCAAACTATTCACGAACATGAGTGGGATGACCCAGACCAAGGCCCCGTATACAGTCACAAAAAAAAAAGTTCGCTTATTTTGCATCACTATTAACAGCCATTGAGATGGAAAAAAAAAATTAATAAGTATTTAACAGCTGAATCTTAAACATTAAGTTCATCAAGGCAAGAAAAAGTTCATTTTATAATATAATTGCGAGTATTTAAATATTTTCCCGTTTTAAATTCAAGCCTCTTTTCTTAATCTGGTTCTTTGAGATTGCAATTTTAAAAAATAAAAGAAAACAAAATCGGTGGCTTCTACGCGAAAAATTAAATGAAAAGTAACCATATAATAACATCAGTGTAGAAAATCAAAGTATACCACTACTTTGATTTTTTAAATTAAAAATTAATTTCTAGTAATGTTTTAAGACTTGATTAAAATGGAGGGGGTATTCGATTTTTTTTTCTTTCTGAAATCCTTAATTCTATAAAACGTTATTTACAAAATTAAAATAATATTTATGAGAAAAAAAAAAAAACAATAATAAAATAAAAAAAATAATGAATGAGTGTACCGCCGAATGAATGGAACAAGAGGTAGACGATGATCAATGGATCGATTTACGTTCAACGGTTTCATGTGACTTTATCATTTCTACAGGTCAGCATCGACTGAAGGTAGGTCAGTTGCGCAGGTTTGTGCTGGGCGAGTTGGTTCAAAGCTTCCTCCATTGTGAACCATTTCCTTTTGCGGTCTGAAAACGTCATCCAATTAAAATAAGATAAACCAAAGAAAAAAAAATTATTTAGCTTGGAAACAGAAAGTTGGTTAGCCTTGACCTTATAACAAACAAAAATTTTCCCTTTTCCTGTGTCACACTTTTTTGAATCCACTGCCAATAGTTGTTATCTGCCAATTCTTGAGTTTTGACGTAATATAATGTCGTTTCGTTTATTTTTCTTGCAATTCCATTCCCTTATTTATTATTTATTACTGAAGGAGGTTCATCATAAAAAGGAGAGGGGAACTTAGGATTAATTAATTATACTAAATCCTCAAAAAAAGAGCCGATCGGAAGGAGTTGTAAAACTCGTCCTCCGGGATCGCCAGCATATACCAAATCTCCGAGTAATATTGTACACTCTGTACAAAATTCGATCTCAGTTCGAGCAATCGGCTTATAGAGGCCAGTGGTGTTTTTTATTACAATCCAGGTCCGCCATATTGAAACCAACAGCTGCTTTCGACATTCATTTTTACGTTCCTCCTACTAGAGATTCCGGCGGATGAACTTCCCGTGCTCTTTTTCCATTCTCTGTGTAAAGCTGAATGTCATATGGAATAGTCCTTTAAGGCCAACATAAACTATAAAAGTTCATCGGGGGAAAATAGGCAGAAACACTTTAGTATCAAGAGCCTTAAAAACTAGTGATGTTAAATATACCATATATTTTATCGTTCGTATATATATATATTTACGTATATATGTTACGCCCCGTTTGTGAAATTGCCCAGCTCATGAACTGGGTAGGCTGCTTGCCCCGTTCATGAATCGGGCAGCAAAATTGCTCAGTTCATGAACCGGGCAGCTTATTTTTGCCCATTTCATGAACGGGGCAGGCATAAAATACTAAATTACACGATCGGGGCAAGGGGTTTGCCCCGATTCAAAATCATTTCTTTGAATGAAACTGAAGTAATATTTTGACTTAAATACCAGACGTAATGGAATGAGTTAATGAACAAATGCATGATTAATAAATAATGAAATACAATTCTCAAATAAGATTTGAATAAATAGGGCTAGATAAAAAGATAAAATAAAATTGATAATAAAACATTGGCCGAAAAATATAAAAATTCCGTGTAAACGAGAAATATTAAAATAAAAAATATAGATTAAAATAGGAAATATTTGTTAAAATTTATTTTTCAACCGCATGAAAACCCCGGAAATTATTAAAATTATTATTGAAAGTTAATGTGGCACTTTATTCATTTTTAATTTGAAAACGATTCCAATATTATACTTACATAAAATTTTCACTTAGGAAACCTTCAAGTATTACGTAAGACTTTTTTCGGGTTTTGGAAACCCCACCCCCTTCGTAAGAATTAGTAAGATTTTTGACCCCCCTATTATATTACGTAAGATTTTCTCGGACCCCCCCCCCCGTTTTATTTAAACTAAATTTTAAATTGGAGTGATATTTTTCTTGAATCTAAATTTATAGTTCAAACTCATATCCCTGAAGATTGCTGCAATTCGCACAAAATCTCATCAAAAGCTGAATTTTTATTTCTTAAAATTTTTTGAAAAAAAGTTTGAATTTTTCTACTTTAGAAATTTGAAGAAAAATTAAAACAACTTAAATTTTGAAAATTAAAGATTTCTGAAGAATAAGTTATAATGGAAATTCTTACTTAAGATTTCGCTGGGCCAGTATTACAAGGTTGTATCTGCAGTGTTCAGCTTGACACTAGTTTCTTATGTTTAACGCAAGGAAAACTAGTGTCAACCTGAACAGTGCAGATACAACCTTGTATTACTGGCCCAGCGATTTGCCAAACTCCCCTCCCCTCCCCCAAGTAAGAAATCATAAGAATTTCGAGAACCCCCTTCCCCCCCCCATCCCTTCGGTCTTACGTAATACTTTAACGCTTCCTTATCACTATCACTGAAAATAACTGTTTTATTTTTCACGCATTTAAATACTACACTGGTCATTCAGATGCATTTATAAACAATCTTTCAAACCATATTTCCAGCTTTTATTTAATTTGTAATAAATCTACGTATATTTTTAAAGTTTCATTAGGAAACATTGCTAGAAACTTGAAAAAATGAAATTGTTTTCCATATATTTCAAGTTTCAGTATATTTCATTATTTAATCATGCATTTGTTCATTAACTCATTCCATTATGTCTGATATTTAGGTCAAAATATTATTTTAGTTTCATTCAAAGAAATGATTTTGAATCGGGGCAAACCCCTTGCCCCGATCGTGTAATTTAGTATTTTATGCCTGCCCCATTCATGAAATGGGCAAAAATAAGGCTGACCAGTTCATGAAATGAGCAGTTTTGCTGCCCGATTCATGAACGGGGCAAGCAGCCTACCCAGTTCATGAACGGGGCAAAAAAATTGCCCATTTCATGAACTGGGCAATTTCACAAACGGGGCGTAACATATATATATAAATATTTATATATATATTTATCCATAAGTTAAACATGTACTTTTTTTGGGGTTGAATTTCACATATTATTCCTCGCTTATTTTTAATTTTTAACAACTTTTTTGATTATTTTTTAATGAATTACAAGGTAAAGAAGCATTTTCATTTGTCATTGACTTGTTGATCAATGATTAGCAATTGATAAATATGAATGGTGGTCCGGTGGTCTAAGGCAGCCATTTTTGTAGAAGCAGCCATCTTTAGGCGCGAAAATTGAAAACTATTCTAAATTTACCTTGGTACGGTCAATATAAACGTTTTAAAATCATTTATTTTACTGTTTTTAATTTAAATATTTATTCTAAACAGACTTATAACGTTTATTTTAATAAACTATGTCTCTTTATTACGAAAAAAGCTAAAAACACCGTAAATATATATGGATATACAATGAAAAGCTTCATATATATATATAAATATATACGTATATATATACAATAAATTTATGTAAATATTTATGATTAACATCACTATTAAAAACATGAAATTACCTTTGCCGCATTTCATTTGGACTCAAAAGCACGGGAGTTCCACCAGAGCGCACCTCCATCGCCTGACCTTAAAAACCTTTATTAATTGTTTAAAAAAATTAAAAGCCAACGATTAGTTTTCCTCATTCCTTGGCATTCCCATAAGAGCATGACTTCCCAAACATAGCGTATGTTAAATCAGGGACCCTTGACCTTTATGCTAAACCTTTAGTAAACAAACTTTTTTTGAAATGCATCGAAAAACTATGTTTTTAAATACGCTCTTCTTTCTTTTTCTTTTAAAAATTGATTTATACATTGACTGATATTCTGTCTACACTTAATGGTTACTTCCTCCTAGGCACCCTGACACCCTAGGTGTTCCAGAACTTTGCTCTATAAGCTAAAAACATGGAACATGTATGGGTGTCCGGGTGCCTAGGAGCAAGGCAACCCATAAGTGTAGACAGAATATGAGATGCGCTCTAGCGGAATTAGCCATAAAAGAATAAATAAAAAACATACCGATGGACTGTGAATCTTCCCATTCGGGGAGTTCTTCGCTGACGACCATAACAAATACTTCGGTTCTATGCTTTCTCTCCATGTTCTGCAAAACAAAATGGGACAGGGTGTAAAACCTACAACAACAGAAATCAAAATGTATATTCCTCATTTGATTCGTTGCTTCGAATTCCAATTTCAAGTGAAAAATAAGGAGCAAAAAAAAAAGGAGACGACAGAAAAAAAAAGTCATTTATTTTAATATTTTCCGAGGAAAAAACGGACAAAGGAAAGTGATAAGCGACCCCGATTTATTTTCAAAAGCAAGGTCTCCGCTCTTCGAAGACAGACAAGATATTAATAATAAATTATCATTTTTTTGCAAGTTTTTTCGAGATGAAACAAATTTTTTTTTCTTTTCTACAAACATATACATACCCTTACCTCAAAGACGCCTAAAGATCGCCCTAATTTACCGAGCACTCCGGCTTCTTCCAAAACTTCTCTTTTGGCCGTCACGCTGGCTTCTTCTTCTGGTTCGACACCTCCTCCTGGAACGATCCAATGTTCCGGGCGTCTGGATGACGTCACCAATAACACCTAAAAAAAAAATCACGATATGAAGCTCAAACATCCGTTATCCGCAATACTCGGAAATAATCAACAACTAAGTATAGAAGACTGTCTGGTAAAAAGATTTTACAAATTCTGCGAATTAAGGCCACACGGACAAAATTTATGAGCACCCCCAGCTTTAGTAAATCCGACAGTTTTGCTAGAAACCCAACACAACCGGTCTTTTATTTTCAAACCGAGAGGAAAAAGTAGAAGACTCTAAAACGAGAAAACTAACAAAACCTGTCACCGAAACACAAGTATTGACTACGGAGTTTTGTATCCTAAATTAACATCCATATCCAACGGAATAATGATGACATATCAACCACTTTTTTCCAGTTTTGGAACCGATATAAAAAAATTGTATATTTCCAAACCAGTTCAAAGTGTTTGAAAAAGTACCCCCCCAAAAAAAGTGTAATATTGATGTACAGCCCATTGCATCTTGCCTTAGCTAAATTATCGTATATATTCATCAGTTTTGGCAACATTCTTTCAATAAAAGGTTTCACTTTTCGTCAAACGCACTTTTTTTACGTTAAAAGAAATAAAATAATTATCATAATTAACATTGTATAGCAAGTTGCTTCAACGGGGGAAGAAAAAAAAAAAAAAGATTATTGACCTTTGGTTTTCTAATTTCCCGATTTCGTGCCAATTTCGTGTCGATAAGAGGTCCGTTTATCTCCTTGGAAAAAAAAAAAAAAATGTTAACAGCTAAAACCTCAACCTAATGACATCGCTCATCCGCAAAGGTCAAAAGTGAAAATAAAGTTTGGTTTTCAATTTTCTAACTATTTTAAAACAAAGAGAATGACATTAAGGAAAAAACTACATTATTGTTAATTAGGTAAAGGGGGAAAAAATATGACTAGAGCAAGTGAAGAATTAGTGACACTTTTTTCCCCCACTAAAAAAAAAAAAAAAAAAAAAAAAAATCATTAAAAATTTTTTTGCTTGAACTGAATTTTAACAGACAATTCTATGGTAAAACAATTTCAGTGGAGGCCCCTCGTCATGGCAATACCATAAGGAAAGTTTTAAGTCTGTGGAAAGGGGGGTAACAGCATTAAGAACAGCAAATACAACAAAAGCCTACACTTTTAAGAGTGGTTTAAAATTTGGTTTCAGAATTTTTAAATGCTGCTACAGCAAGTAATATATCACTATAAATTTTGTTCTTCTACAGATAAACTAGGGTTGGTACACTTATTTGCTTAAATTTTTTTAAACCAGAATTTCACCTACTCGTTTATCATCAATTCTAAAAAAGAATTCAGAGTGTCGGAAATCAGAATAAAGTTCCCTATGTACTTAAAAAAGTATGGAATTTATAAAGAACCATTTGAGAAATTGAAAAAGATCCAGTACATGGGATGGAAAATATTAACCAATAAAGCTGAAAATTATGATTTTTATGCTGTGCAAAAATGGAATTTTCTTTCTTGAAACTGCTCAAAAAAAAAGACTTTTCTTCTTCTCATCAATTTAATCAGAATAATATTTTTTCCTAAAAAAATTAGTTTTTCCCCGTCAACAGTTCTTTGTTCTTTGATCCCCAGAATCTAAAACATATGTTACACAATGGTATCCATTAAATTTTTTCACCCCTATGCCATATTTTTTTAAAATTTTTTCATTGAAATTATTACTACTATTAGCATTAATGATTATTTTTATTCTTTCTAAAATTTCAACCAGACAGGTCCTTCAAAGTTGCATTTTATTGACTTGCTTGTCCTTGAAAATAATATCTCATTTGAATGATTATACGTAGGTCATTGCTTTGAAACTTCATTGCGTTCTGATGTGTTTACATGCCTATCAATGATAACATGAGTTTTTCTTTTTTTCTACCTCCTTGACAAAAAAAAAAAAAAAAGTTTATCTGACTCTTGCAAAAGCTTCTCAAACCAGTTTCTCATCCTTAAAACTATTGTCAAAGAAAGAAGAAAACAATGTTTAAATTTAGCTTTTTCCTTAAAAGAGAAAAAAAAATGCCTTCCAGCATAATTTATAAATAAACTTGTGACCTTACAATAAAAAAAACAATGCACATACCTCTTTCTCGTCTTCGTTTTTAACGCAGATGCAGGCGGCTCTCCGACGGAATCCTTCTTCGTCGTAAATCCTCGTAGAGTTGGGTTTTTCCTTTACCATGTTATAAAACGAATCGGAAAATTATAAAGGAAAACAGAATTCCTCCTCCGACGCGTAAAAAAAAAAACACCGGTAAGGTCGATTTTCTCTCACCGCTTCCAAATTATCGATACCGCCATGATGGACTTTTTTTTCCCTAATCAAAACAAAACTGTTTTAGCATCTTCAATACTGAGGATTACACAAGAAAATGATGCACAATGCCGGAAACTCAACAACGGTTTTTATATAAATTAAAGGCTAAAAATGAATTATATCTAAAACGTCCATTACGAATTTTGGCTCGATACTGCTAAAAATCGAAACGATGATCATCAGCTGGCCGAAGTTGTTTCCTTCCGCTCACAACAAACCGACTATTAATCATTAAAACTTCTCTTCAAAAATGTTCTGAATTATCAGATCGCAAACAAAAACTCTTTATGAATTTTTAACATTAATTTCATCCGTTAAATCGCTCTAAATCAACGATTTTAGCAGTTATGTACTTTTATATTCTGTTTTAGGAACCCTATGGAACAAAGATGGGCTATATGACGCCATGATATAACTCGTTTATTTTATTGGCGGTGCCATGGGATATTGCTATACGTAAACATTGGAGCACTGCTCCATTCTTGCCTATATATATGCTGACGGAACTAATCGTTGTGCGATCTCCCTGGAATCCATTATCAAAGAGCAATGTGTCAAGTCCCCTGCCATTTTAGCTACTGCTCATAAGTTACGGGCAGTTATATACGCGAAATAAGTGGCTTTGTCGCTTTTGATTTTAAATTAAAAAGAGCTCCCACTTTTGACTTTTGAGGTTTCAATAATCAAAATATGGCGACTGACATAGTCAAACGAAATGCGAATTTTGTAAATATTTGATCGATGTGAAATATTTAAAAAAAAGCGTGTTCACTAAACATAAAAAAAGATGGATTTTCAGGAATTTTTTCTATCGAAATCAGTGACTTCTAGTCTATGCCGTATACCGTAATCCTAGGTGCTAGTGATTATAATTATTCTTTTTTTTGGACGTATGTTTAAACTTTGACGTTAGCTGTACCGTAGCCAATTCGTTAATTAATAATTAATCAATGTAGAATAAAAAAATAAATAAGTAATTGACTTTGTTTTTTTTTTTTTTTATAATATTAGTTCTGCCTATATCTGTATTAAGCATAATTCCCTATGTGACCGATGGAAGAACACTTTTATGCCGATCACATTGAAGTAAGGACTGGTTAAGCTTTACTTCAAACCATAAAATTCGTACTTCCTAATTTCGTTTTTACTGTTTGCAGCTCGAACCATTTATACATCAAGTAGGAGGCCACTCTTTCATGTTATCATTAGATGGAGCAACAGTATGCAAGCCCGTGGTTCAAAGAGAACTTCAGTTTTATCAGACAATACCTGATGGTGTTCAAAAGTTTATGCCTAAATTTTATGGTGTCATTTCTGTCAAAACCGTACAGACAGGGGATGGTTATGTCAGGTTTATTGCACTTCCTCCAGAAAACTATATCCCAGTTACAGATGGGAAAAAACATAAGTAAGAATCATTGCCCTGGATTAGAAAATTTAAAATTTGAATTTTTTTTCAATTTTATAGAATTCGAATTCGGAAAACAGGTAGCATTGAGATAGCAAATCCAAGCGAAGAGAATTTATTTCAAGAAGACCAAATGGAAGGATCAGTAGCAGATACTTCTGTTCCGACAAGATTAAATCCCTGGGTGCTAAAATGTCACAAAGATAACATGTCTAATTTGCTGAGATGTTTCCAAAATGCAGAGCAAGAAACAAAAGATTTTATAGTTCTTGAGAATCTGACAAGAAGGTTTACCTGCCCTTGTGTATTAGATCTGAAAATGGGGACGAGACAGTATGGTGATGCTGCAACATTGGCCAAAAAACAAAGTAAAATGTACAAAGTAGTTAGCACAACTTCTGCAAAATTAGGTCTAAGAGTAGGTGGTATGCAGGTTAGTTTCTTTTTTTTTTTTCTTAAATCAGAATATCTTGAACAGAGATCCAATTATATTATTTTTTTTTTATCCAGGTGTACCAGGTCCCTAGTAAACATTATCTTTGTAGAAACAAATTTTACGGACGCACGCTCTCAGTTGGAGGATTCCAGCAAGCTTTGGTTCAGTTTCTTCACAACGGGGCTCGATTTCGTTCCGACGTTTTACCGGTCCTCATCCGAAGATTGGAAGAATTGCGGACGGTTTTGGGACGACAGGAAACGATTCGATTCTATACGACCAGTTTGCTTTTGCTTTACGAAGGGGAAGACGGAGAGAGCGAAACTTTAGACGGTTTAAAAACCACGGAAAAAGAAAAATTACAAAAACAAGACTCTTTTAAAAGACTAACTCTTCCCACAGAGAGCGATGTTTTGAGAAAGACTTCAAGCGCTGAATCCCTGACCGCGTTCGAAGGAAACGATTGCCTCGAGAAAAGCATACAGTTTCTTAGGCGAAGAAGCAGCGCCGCTAATTTCGATTCCAAATCGTTGCCTTCCGAAACGAGCTCGAACACGTCCTCTGACAGCACGATATTCGAAGATTGTTGCGATACAGTTCGACGAAACAGCAAAAGTTTAGCCGAGAGTTTAGCCAGGAGTTTTTCGACCAAATCCGATTCCTCCTCTTGCGTTTCGGAACCGGAAGTCGACGTTAAAATGATCGATTTCGCTCATTCCACTCATAAAGATTTAGACGATCCCATAATTTACACTGGTCCGGATAGAGGTTTCCTTTTCGGATTAGAAAAACTTATATCTATTTTAAAATCCATCGAAAACGATTACGGATGACAATAGCGCACGCACATTTCTTTGATTTGTGTCTAATTGTCTCAAGTCAAAATCTAAAGTCGACAAAGGATGCCGACCAAGGCGTCTCGACATCATTTTCCCATCATTTTTTTTTTTTAAGTCTGCACTTGAAATTTCACGGGTCGTCAATTATAGCAAAAACCTAATCTGAAATTATGATTGTGTTTATTACAAGAGAAAAAAAAAAATTATTAGGCTTGTTCCTTTGCAACAAATGAGTCAGCTACAAGAGCTGGTGCCAATTCGCCTGTTTCCTAAAATCATTTTTACAAATTAGTGTAATTTTCCTCATGCTCGAAAAATTCAGAATCCTGATTCCGTCAACTAATATGCCGATGAAACGTGCACTGGAGGGAAACAAGTTTGCCGTTACTTGAACTCATGGAAAAGGTACCTTGCGTTTTAACGAGGTCTTCGTACAGTATATTTGATTTCTTTTGTATTTCTGTCCAGACGTTCTAAATAGTAAATCAGGGCATAAGGATATTTTTTCAGTCACCGAATGCTTTGGTTGATTTCTCCAGGCTCCCAACTAGTTGCGGGGATGAAACTTCCAAATGCGGTTTATGTCGGTCCACCTCTAACTGCAAGTATCGTGAGAAACCATGGGGAAGGGTTATGCCTTTCTAAGGGCCCTGTAAAAAAATGCTGCTTCTATTCTACCCTTCTCAGCAGTGAACCCTAAGTCAGCCGCACCAAAGGAACAAACCTGTCGTTACTAGTAATCATTTTTTTTCGAGTAGGACAATCGATTAGTTTGTAGCGATGAAATGATTTTCACCAAGTAACGAGGCAAATAGAAAAAGTTAAAATACTGTGCCTATCCTCAAGATAGGGACCTGAAACACGTTAGAGCGCCCTTATTTTTCGAATTTTTAACGCTTCACCCCTTGGGAATGGGTACTCTTTTATGCAAATCAATAGTAATTTTTTTTTTTTTTGCCTCCACTCCAGCCGATTTCGCTAGAATTACGCCCATCTAAAAAGCAGTACAATCTTTTCCCATTCGCCTTCCGGACTGGTCACAGGCTTTTTGGTGCCGACTCGAAGTTTCACTTTAGCCCGTGAGAGGCTTTGTCAGAGGTCCTCTCGTTTAATTTTCGAAATCAAACGTGCTTTTTTACGTACTGACGTGAACCTAAGTTAGGAAAATTCCGTGGGCTACAAACTGTCATAATTAACCGCTTTTACTACTGAGTGTCATCTTTTTTCCTGGGTTCCTTTGGTAACATCCTTTCACAGTTTAAATAAAACAATATGAAGAAAACAATTTATTTATTGACTTATACTTATTTTGTCGGACTGTTTTGTTGGCTGTTGAAAATTCTGTTCAACTTACATGTCCTATCCATATTTGTGCAATAAAACAAAATAAATAAATAAATGCTCCCAATTCGTTTCATGTTACTTTTATTATTTTTGTTTGTACCCAACATTGAGAATTTCTGACGCAATACTGTTCGGCCAAGGACATGAGAAACGTTACTGATGGAATATTTTTGGGTCGGAAATATTTCCAAATTTTTAATTTTTTAGTTATAAAGTAAACTTAAGAGATAATCTTGGTCCTAAAAAACCTTAAGCACTGGTCTTTTGAAATAGTATATTACATATCAGGTATGCAGGTGGCGTATTGCAGGCCGAGACTGGGGTTTACGTGACCAGTCGAGGCCTGCAAACCACCTCCATGCCTGATTTGTAAGTTATTTTTTATTACGACGGCGGGAAATGAATTTTTTCGTTTTTTTAGCGGGCGGGAAAGTTCATTTCCCGCCCGGAGTGATGAAAAAAATTTAAAAATTTTCTATTTCTTTTCCGTAATTATTTATGAGGCTTATGCGCAATTTTTTCTTTTCGTTTCTTAACGTGTTTTTTAACTTTATCTTTCCTTTTTTCCGCTTTTTGTTCTTTGACTTCTTTTTTTCTTTGGTTCCTACTCGCTGGGGACTCGTCTCTAGGTCTTCTGCTATTGACGAATTTACTTTTACTTTCTCTTTCGTTTGCTTCCAAGTCTGATTCAGACTCCGATTTTGATCCGCTATCGCTGATTTCGGATCCTTCCTCGTCTTCATTATCGTTGGTTCTCTCCAAACCTAATAATTTCTCGTATATTAACTCCATTTTCCCCGACTTGGCTTGATCTATATCCCTTTCGAAATCCACAACCTGAAATTGAAAAAACCTTACAATAGTACCCAACCAGTCTTATTCCCTGTTCAACTTACTTCGTATAAATTTTTAGGAATGTAGGATTTTTTAAAAACTTCATCGTTGAGCAAATCGTCACAAGTGAGTTCGGCGGATGCCGCTTTTTCCGCGGCATTATCCAAATGTTCTTCCATGTTTTTTTCCGTTATATTCGGATCCGTTAGGAATTCGAAGAGCTGCTTGACGGTCATCGTCGCCACCTTTTTCTTACGAAAATATTCCGTCACGTTGGTGCAGTCCGACCTAAGGAAATCCAAAGCATGGGGATGATTTTTTTCCACTGACTGGGACACGTCGATCATGTACAATTTCCCGTCGTGATATAACATGTTGAATTCGCTCAAATCCGCGTGGACCAATTTACAAAGATTAAACATTTTCCACATGGCGATGACGCAATCCCTGTATAATTCGCAAGCTTTTGACCCAGAGATTTCTACGTCTTTCAGTTTCGGTGCAGGCCACCCGTTTTTCCCGAGAAAACTCATCAGTAAGACGTGACTTTTAAGCAATTTCGGTTCCGGAACGTTCAATCCGGCCGAATGAAATCGCATTAAATTTCTCATTTCTTTTTCCGCCCAGGTTCTCACCATCTTTCTCGGATTGTGTCTACAATACCCGTGTCTAAACCGGAATTCGCCTGACACGTACCTATCTCTGTCTTTAAAAATCAAAATCGATGTTTTGTAAATTTTTATTGCGATGTGATCCTCTTCATTATTTCCTGCAACAAAAACTTCCATTTTAATAACTAAGAGAAGCAAGATTATACCTAAATCATTGTTTTTTAAAAAGGCACTGTCAAAAATCCATGCTCAATCCAAAAGGTTTTTCACTAGAACGCCCTCATAAAAAACCCTCACTTACATATATACAAAAAAATCTTCAACCAAATAAACAGAATGTGTTAATCTTTATGACTTACAATTAATTTTTTCATTTACTTAACCGAGAACAATATAAACTAACATATAAATAACAAATTCTAGATGCTTTTTAGAGATAAATCTCTGGTCCATTCAAGGTCTTGACTAAAAAAACAACAAAATGCAAAATTGATTTCACAAAATATTGCAATCCTCTCTATTTATAATATGCCATTGTGTTTTTAAACACGTTCTGTAAAAGATTTAAATATACCTACCTGTGGCATGGTAGACATTAGCTTCTTTCCCTGTTGAAATACATCCGTCTATATTTTTTATTGTACCACGACTTAAAAGCTTAAATAAAATCATTCTTGTCCTGGGATCCATTACTTGTTCCGCTGTAGCTCTGTCTGCTTTATCTTTGATCCTAACTCTATAAAATAAAAACCATTTGAAAAATTCACATCATCTGTTTCCAAATCTAGCAGAAACAATAAGTTACCTGTCACTGCCAGACAGTTTCAAATCCTTAAGATCAGAACATTCATAATGGTCAACATTGATTTTATCAGCATATTTATTAAAAAGTTTATCAACAGACTGATATTCCATCTTTTTTTTGCTTTGATTCTGAGGGTTTAAATTTGCCTTGTGAAGTTGGACATTTTTCCCTTTTCCAACACTATTTTCCTCCCACTCAAAATCACTATCTTCACCCTCTTCTTCACTTTCATCATGACTGTTGCAGTTTTCATCCTTTACAGGTAAATTTACTTTTTCCTGTACTTTTTTTATTGTTGTAGGTGAATTTTTATTGATGCATCTGAAATAAAGTCATGTAAATGTGAAAACTTTTTACCCATTTATACCATGTTGCGCAATTATTGAACTAAAATTCCATGTATCACGCAAACATATGCAACTTTTTTTTTTTTTAATATTTCAGGTTTCTAATTACTTAATTATTATTTTTGCATATTATAAACTTAAATCAAAAGTATTAAAATAACTTAATAACGATAATTTTAAAAATTTAAACCGGCTATTTGAAGAAAAAACGTGTGCGTTCATGTTTATCGGTCAAACATTAAGCAAAATCGAATTAAATTCAAAATGAATTATGGTGTTAAAAGAACTTACAGATCTTCCTCGGAGTCACTAAATTGTCCTTGATTTATTTCCATTTTAATCTACGGAAGCCGAGGTGGCTCACTATAGAAAAATTTTTTTTTCCTTCGTTTGCCGCGTCCGCCATTAAAGATGGCGCGTTATTTCTCTTCTGCTGTTAAATGTGAGCGACGTAAACAAAGAATGTTATGTTCGTCTGAATTTAATTAATTAATCAAAATAATTATTTATATATAAAACGGAAACTTTCATGGGATGATTCTGAGGGATGCAACTTGCATTTTTCGTCTAGGCTTCAGCCGTCAGATGAGTAAATTATTATAATGCTAAATTTCAATAGCTTTTGGTGTCGTTTTTCACCTGTAATTATAGTTGTAGAACATTTTCTTTGTGTTAATATTATATATTTCAGGTTAAAATCTAAGGGTTCAAAACACCGCTAAACTCAATCCACTACATCTATTATGTGTGCAGCCTATGGACTTTTTAAAGGTAGGTAAAAGGAGAATTTTTATGAATTTAATTTTATCCTTTAAGAATGATTTTTTTCTCTATTTTCAGGTTAAAACTGAAGAAAATAGGATGTCTACGTTATATGTATCTAGGATGTTCAAAAAAATATGGAGGAGGGGAATTTATTATAATTAATATAATAAATTAAGGATTGCTGTCAAACCTCTATACAATTTAGCCGATCGACTTGATTATGTTTTTTATTTGCTTTTTCTGTCTTAACTTATTTTTAAATTACCATTGTTCAAAAGCTCATTTACACAAGAAAAAAAAGATCTTTCAGAAACATAAGTTTAAACCTGTAGGTCAAAACCAACTGTTTTATACAAAATATGTAGATGTAGAATTGTTAAACCAATGTAAAACAATATATATATAAGCATAATAAATATAAGCAAAAGACTATCAATTCATATATGCAAATAACATATCTTATCAATTTTAACCACAACTTTCGTCTGTCTGGATTCTTATATTTGTCTGGAAATCTAAACATTTTGCATCCATTATTTTCCTTGTCGCTATAATGATTACAGTCGGGTACGAAACAAAGCACCATTATTGCTCAAAAATTAATTTATCTGCAACAGAAAAAAAGTCGATATTTTTCAATATACAAGATAAGGTTATGGCTCATTTTCCGAAAACAAATCCCACTCCGTAAACAAAATTTTAAAACGTAACACACGTTTTTCTAAGTTCCGCTGCTTTCAAATATTCAAATCGTAATAAAACAACTATTGCTGACTTACCTTTATTGCTTAAAATTAAGAAAATACTGCAGTTTACGTATTATATCACATATGGAAAGGAACCATGATTAAAATTCGCGGTATAAACAAAGCAACTGCGCATACGCGAATCGGAGGGGAAATTGTCTGTGACGTAACGCTTTTCGACTCAAAAAAAAAAAAAGGGAACCCGACCCGGTTTCAATTACGCGCTGTAAGCAAATATTCTGCGCATGCGTCAAACGGAGGGGAAGAAATAGGACGTAGACAATATAGACTCTTTAAAGGTGAGTCACCTAGTGAGTCGAAGTGGTAACCCATTCCTAGCGGCATCGTGATCAATGAAGTTAAGCAGCATTGAGAGCGGCCTGTTGGTGGATGGATGCCCAACGACACTCCTTCCCTCTAGCGGGGATTGTAGTAACTACTAATACAGTATTAGGCCACTTAATGGCTAATGGCAAAAGCCGAAAGCCAATAAAACAAAAAAAAAAAAAAGGTGACCCACCTCGGCCTCCGTATTAATCACTCTTAATAAATGCAAAAAAAACTATTCGCTTCTTTCACCTGCTGAAGATGAGGAAGATGACATCAAACAAAATAAAACAAAACCAATTCTAACGCCACGATCATCGTGGAAACTACCGCTCTAAAACGGCGAGACTCGGAACTAACGAAACTAAAATCTTCATAAATAGAGTCAAAAAGTCTTGACGTCACATCCGGTTGCCTATGGTGTACGCCATATTTGTTTACGTTCCCTCCATTATTATTCCTTATGGAAAATAACACAGGATATGATAAAAAAGCTCTGGTAAGTACACTTTTTAATCATTTTTAACATATTTTCGTTCCGAAATGTATAGAACAAGAGTTCTTCTAAAAACTGATGTAAGTTCAACCTTGAAATAGTTCGTTTTAAAGGATCTTAATTTATTTATCAGTTACGTTGAGGTTATGGATTGCATTGCATAGCGCATACAGTTACCGGGTTTTTGGTTTCTTTTTTAGAAGGAAGGAAAAAGAAATTAATAAAAATGGGGCTTTGCTTCGTTTCGGATTGTCACCATAAAAGTGAGAAAAACAAATGCTCGATGTTGACGTTCCCCACAGTGAAGAAATCACCTAAAAGAAGACTAAAATGGATAAGGGCGATTCGGTATGTAATAATTCATAAGAAGGAATTTTTTGTTGTATTTTTGTATAATTTGTTCATACTGTTAATGTTTCACGAGAAGTGATGCAAGCCCCAATTATGAGTCAAGGGTTTGCAGTTGCCATTTCGAGAATTTGGAAGATCCAAAAAAGGTTCCTACAATATTTAAAAGAAATGAAGGGAAAAGATTTATTTTCAGATCTCCAGAGAAGCGAAGAAGGAAATAGTATATTTATGTACAACACTATACAATTACCTTTCACTTTTCTGTTTCCTTCTTCGCTTCTCTGGAGATCTGAAAATAAATCTTTTCCCTTCATTTCTTTTAAATATTGTAGGAACCTTTTTTGGATCTTCCAAATTCTCGAAATGGCAACTGCAAACCCTTGACTCATAATTGGGGCTTGCATCACTTCTCGCGAAACATTAACAGTATGAACAAATTATACAAAAATACAACAAAAAATTCCTTCTTATGAATTATTACATACCGAATCGCCCTTATCCATTTTAGTCTTCTTTTAGGTGATTTCTTCACTGTGGGGAACGTCAACATCGAGCATTTGTTTTTCTCACTATTATGGTGACAATCCGAAACGAAGCAAAGCCCCATTTTTATTAATTTCTTTTTCCTTCCTTCTAAAAAAGAAACCAAAAACCCGGTAACTGTATGCGCTATGCAATGCAATCCATAACCTCAACGTAACTGATAAATAAATTTTCATCACACGGTACTGAAAAGTCCACTTTTCAGTCCTAGTCAGTTTATTTACAGACTATTTTACGCCGTACCTTGTGATGAAAAATATCTTTCAATGCAAGAAATGCAAACGACTTGCCCGTCTCGACCTATTTAAGACCCTCGCCTTCGGCTCGGGCTTAAAACTCGGTCTCGACGGGCAATTCTGTCGTTTGCAGTCCTTGTATTGAAAAATACTATAAGATCCTTTAAAACGAACTATTTCAAGGTTGAACTTACATCAGTTTTTAGAAGAACTCTTGTTCTATACATTTCGGAACGAAAATATGTTAAAAATGATTAAAAAGTGTACTTACCAGAGCTTTTTTATCATATCCTGTGTTATTTTCCATAAGGAATAATAATGGAGGGAACGTAAACAAATATGGCGTACACCATAGGCAACCGGATGTGACGTCAAGACTTTTTGACTCTATTTTATTTTGACGTTTTTTTTTTTCTTCTCCTTTCAAATAGATCACGATCTTAGGCCGTGTCTTCACATCCGATCGCAATAGTGAAATGTCACCGTTCGCTATTGTCAATGGTCACCAAAGTACCGGAAACTGAATCAACCATACCACTATCACTTGGAAAGTTTCCTTGTTGCTGTAATGAGCTGCCATATTTTAGAAGCACTATAAACAAATTTGGGATTTTAAAAAATACAAAATATATTTCTTGTAACAATTACAATAGGTAATGGATTTCTCAACACAAAAAGAACTTTTTTTTTGTTTTTATTGTTGCAGCAAAACTTTTTAAAAATTATAGAAGGCAGTGATGAATTCAAATTCAAATTTCCCAGACAACAAGAACGGTGTATACACCAAATTTACACGGTGTAAATGTGGTGTATTTTCACCGGATAATACCCGGGTATTTTAAGACTTTTTACACCGAATTTATCCCGGAAAAAAAGTAAAACAGTAAAAAGAAAAAAAAGGTAAAAGTGTTTTTATTAGTAGTAGTCGAGGCACCTGAGCCGAGACTTTTGCTGTTTTGTAAATTAGGGTCCAATTATAATATTTTGGGCTTTAATTTACATGTATTCAGTATGAAGACTTCACATTTTCGAGACTCTGACTTTAGATTTCGATTTTTCGGATCGATAAACCCCCGGATGCAAAATTTTATCCCTCTAGCATTATAAATAAACGAGATATCAATTTTTTTCGTACATATCCTGGCTATTCCCGAAAGCTTATATTGTAAAAACTGAAAATCTCGTTCTAAAAATCAGGATTCACTCCGAAAATTCTGACTTTTGTATTTTTATGTTGTATTTAGCCTATATAGGATCATCAAGTTGAGACATTTCGGAATTTCGATTTTGGAAGGAAGATATTAGGAGTGGTGGTTTTTAGCGTACAGTTTGGTTTGTGATTCAATTATATAAGTAAACTCAAGTTTATAACAAGTCAAATTTTTAACAAAGATTTTGAAGAATTGCTGTTAGTAAATTATATGTAAAATATCTATGGTGTCATTTGAGCTCACACAACCAAGTGATTTTATGTATTTAGTCAAAAGTGTAAAAATGGTGTAAAAAGTCTTAAAATACCCGGATATTATCGGGTTCAACAAGTGGTGTATTACACCAAACTCACACCCGATATTATCCGTGTATTATCCGGGTACTTGCTGTTTGGGTTACGGACTTTCGTTGATTCAGTTTCCGGTACTTTGGTGACCATTGACAATAGCGAACGGTGACATTTCACTGTTGCGATCGGATGTGAAGACACGACCTTACATACAGGTCAGGCAACTCGGGTATCCCTCATATGGACAAAAATGTCCCCCGAAATTGAAGCAGAAGAATAGTTCACATATTGCTCGATAGATGGCTGGAGCTGTAGTTAGGGAATCACGTCTTCTGGTAGCCAGCATAAAAAAAGTGTTTTGAAAGTTTTGATTGGATGGAGGGCATATCACGTGATTCCCTAACCACAGCTCCAGCCATCTATCGAGCAAATTTGCAACTATTCTCCTGCTTCAAATTCGGGGGACACTTTTCAAGATAGCAGTTGCCTGACCTGTATGTAAGATCGTGAAATAGATAAAAATGAATTTTTTATCGTTTTTTAAGCGGGCGGGAAAGTTCATTTCCCCTCCCGGAGTGATGAAAAATAACTTGATTTTTACTTTTTAAAATTAAAATTTCCTTTTCAGAAAATGTGAACCAAGTCAAAGATTTTTCAGGCTGCAGGATTGCTATTTCAAACTCTGATTTTGTGGAAAATCATTCCAAATTAGCTAATATGTGTCCTCTTGGGAATTTATGGATTCCCAAATTGCATTTAAAATTATTTAGTTTTTCCGCTGATTCTAGGCATCTAGAGGAAGTCTATTTTTGATTAAAAACTTTTCGATGATAGTAGAAATTACAAATTAATAGGTTTTACATGTTCGGTAGTATTCTAGATTTTTCAAAGATTCAGCTCACACCAAAGTTTTTTCTTTTTTTGCAATCCTTAGCTTGTGGATTTTTCGAAAATTCAGAAGTTTTATTAAATATTAGACGTTCCAAGTTGTTTTGAATTCAAATCAGGACTTTTGCTAGGCAACCAGCACAAATGCAGCCTCAACAGCCTTACCAGATTAATTTAGATTGTGCAGAACTGTTTAAGAGTTTCCTTTTGCGTTCAAAGTTCGTTGCTAAACGGTTAAGCCTGATCTTTAATTTAAATGGAAATAATTTTCTTTAAGATCGTATATTTTGAAAGCCATAAAAAATTATTTTTTTACATTTTTAAATAAATAAAAACTATTGATATCAATTTTTTTTTTAGAATGAAAACGCTTTAAACATCATTTTCGTCAGTCATTTTTGTAAATAAATAAATAAATAAATAAATAAATAAATAAATAAGTAAATAAAGGAAAAGAAATGAAATAGAAGCTTTTCTTGCTTTAAAGAAAAAAAAATTCTACACAGCCATATGAGAAAAAAAAACCAAACTAATGGACAAGAGCAATATTTAGGCAATTGTAAAGATTCCAAACCAATCCCAGAAAACAAGAATCATTCATGTCGTTAACGGGAAAAAGAGTTAAATCATGTCAAGAATGATCCTTGTTCGATAGGAGAGATTTTTTTATTTGAAGAGGAACGCAACTTAACCAAGATCTAGAAGAGGGCATTTCTCCTGCCAATGCCCAAGTATCAGTTTCTGCGTCGTAAACCTCGATCGTGTCGTGATAACGATCCCAACCTTCTTCTCCTCCCAACACGAATATTTTTTCCGAGATAACCGCCACACCTTTGGAAGAACAGGGAATAAAACATTGGTTCGACAGATTAAGGCTGAACTGTTGCATGATTTTTACACGGTGAGGTTGCGCCTAAAATGGCCAAATTTGATATAATCGAATACATACCCGGTCTATACCGCCTTTCGCACATTGAAGCAGTAAATTCCCATTTATCGTTTTTCACGTCGTATCTTTCGACTTTGTTTGTGTTTTCGGTGCTGGCATGCCATCCGCCTAAAACGTAGATATAACCGTTTAATATGCAAGCTGCGGATCCACTTCTAGGAATCAACATGGGAGCAAGTTTGGTCCATTTATCCGTCAAAGGATCGTATCTTTGTACTAATTCAATTCCATCTCCGTCTTCCAGAACGGCTCCACCTGGAAAAAGAAAAACAAGCAAAAATTGTATCAAGTTATGTACCGGTCAACGCATCCGCTAAAGAAGACATACCCGTAACGTAAAGCATTCCGTCGTGAGCGACGCAAGCTGGACTTGTCACGGCCATTTTCATGGGAGAGATCATTTGCCAAGAATTATCGTTGGTGTCGTAGCGCTCGATGGAATCTAATCTACACTGGCCTTCCCAGCCTCCGACAGCGTAAACGTAACCGTCTAACATTGCAAGTCCCAATTCGCTTCTCGGGACCAACATCGGTGCCATTTCCTTAAAAAAAAAAAAAAAAAAAAATGATTAGAATATTCAGGTCCGACATTTTTCGAGCAGAGCTCAGATGCGGACAAAAGATTTACCTGCCAACTGTCCAGCATGGGATCATATCTAAAAACGGATCGGCTAGCACTTCCATCGGGATATTCTCCCCCTGCAAGGTATAAAGTATTTTTCCCCGATGCTACTAACCCGTGCTTGCTGACCGCATATGGTAAGCAAGACAAGGGTCGCCACATTTTCTGAGTTGGGTCGTAACACTCTACGGATCTTAAAACTACTTTGTCGTCCTCTCCTCCGACTGCAACGATAACCTAAAAAAAAAGTTACATGTTAATCATTTTACAGGGGACCGGAAATCCCCGAAGTTTGGTTTACCTGAACTTTAGCGGCGCAAGTCCTCTGCTTGGTTCTTTGAGATTGCAATTCAATTCTTCTATCTGGCAAAAGATGATAGCGCTTTGCTTCTTCAATTAAATTCCAACATTCGGGAGAAGCTCGCACGACTGCCGTGTTTTCGACGCAATCGTACAGGAAATACGGGCTCATCAAAGGCAATCGAACGTGCTCCAAAACTTTATGAAAATCCGTTTTTCGATTATCCGGATCGTACATGTACCATTTCATTACGGCTTTAAACACAGATTCCTCTTTATCAATTTCCAGTTCGTCGCATTTAATAAACTCTATTAATTTTTCTTGACTTAGATTGAGAAATTCTTCTCCTTGAAAAACCTCCCAAAAATTTCTAAAAACAAAAAATAAATGAAAAAACTAAATACCTATTTCTTTGGTAAAAATTACAAAACATACTTTAAAGTAAATTCTTTAGCTTTCATAGTAAGATCTGTGCAAGCATGGGTTTCTGCAAAACAGTGAATTCCAACACAATTACTGGCATTCATGTGTTTCTCAAGAAAAAGACAAGCAGCTTCCTTTACAGGAGAAAACTGGAGCAAATTGGCAGCAGATAACAAAGACTGGACATTGTTTAAATTGATGGCTAAAGTGCTTGAGTAAGCATAATTTATCAGTAGTTCCATTGTGGATCCCTCCACACCATTTAGTGCGACCACTTCCTAAAACAATTCAACATATTACAGTTACCACATCAACTTTTGAATTAATAAACATTATACCTGCTTGGATTCTGCCAAAGTGTTGGTAAACATTGCTTTAAAATAAGGACTAAACGCTGCAAGGACATTTCTGTGGGCAGGAAACCTTTTCCCGTCCACCAATAGGGTTACGTCACAAAACTGGCCTTCTTTCTGTAGCTGACCAAGCCCTTTGAGAACGGATGTGGAATGAGTCTTATCGGTAAAAATGCATTCATCTTGACAACCAATGTCTCCGATCGCGTCTATGTCTGACCCCGACAAACTCGGCACCCTTTGTCGAATGTTATAAGGCAAGCGATTTACGGGGCCGGTAATAAGGGTTCCCAATTCTATTCCTTTATCAATTCTCTCCGCTATTCGATCCCGAAGCATTTTCGGGAAATAATTTATGCGTTAAGCAAACGTCAAAATGTTAACCGAAATGTCTGCGGCATTGTCGCATTAGTGTTAGCATCCGAACAGATCGTAAAAATATTCGCGTTACTTCATATTAAATTAGCAAAACGTCAAAATACCAATTTAATTTCGTATCTGTGTTATTAATAACAATCTTTCTTAAGAGAACTCCATTTTGTATATCATCTGATGCCACGATTGTTTTTATTGTAGTGTTGACGAAATTCGGAAATTTGAAGAATCCTCTTTTTGATGAAATCTGTAATATACCTAATAGTTAGCTAAACTTTCAATGTATTGCATACTTGACTTACGAATTTAAAAAATTGTCTACAAGCAAGTTTTTAAAGATGCATCTCCACCGATTTAGTAATATTTCTAAAATTTTATATTTCCCTTACTTCGCGCGTAAAGCAATTCAAAAGTAATCAACTAACAAGTGCTACCCTCTGCCATCTTCTTGGCAAGCGGAGATCGGAGAAACTAGTAAAAAGTAAAAATGGCGGTCGTGTGTAATGTATTAAAAATTTTATATATTTGTGCTAATATTATTTGTTGATTTTTGTTGATTTTCGTTTTATTTATATGTAGTACAGTTTCGGAACCATGACTGATGTAACGGATTCGGCTTCGGTGAGTTTTTATAAAATTTTAACTGAGAAATTCCCCGTAAATGCGACGGTCATTCATTACCAATAAAGTAGGTCACTAAATCGCTATCACAGAAAAGAAATGTCCGTAACATTGAAAGACATTTCCGTAGAAATTATAGAGGGAAAGGCCATTTTTTTTTTTCCCCGGAGATTTGATGGATCCTTCTGTGCAAGGATTCCCACAAAAAAGACGGAAACGAACTTAAACAGTTATTACTGACCAATGCAGATGAGGCTAATCAAGGACGTCGATTGACCTTGCTTTTTTGCTTTGCCTCGAGGGTTTCTTGGGCCTCGATTTACATAACGAGATTTAATAGTCGGTAGGTATCAGAAGGTATAAGAATTAAGATTTTATTTTTTTTCTTTAACAAAGCAAGATATATTCTTTTCCTTGATACGATCAAGTACGGAGGTAGTTGACCTCAACTTGATCAAAAATAACTTGTATAATCTTGTATAATTTTTGCCATGTCAATTGGGGTGGTTCAAATAAAATCGATATCCCTTAGTTTTCACTTCCTGGGCAAAAAATCATTCTTACATGTAAAAAACAAAAAAGCATGAAGTATTTTTAGGTGGAAAAAATTTTTTTGACGAAGTCCGAGGGACCTAAAGTTTTTTGAGGAAATTTAAAAAAAGAATATATATACTAAACATTTATTTGAGTCTAAAGTTTTGGTCCCCCCCGGAAACGATTTCATTTTGCGCTGAGGCAGCCTAGAGATTGCAATTTTACAATTAATCAACAAAAGTTTGTTTATTAAATTCCTTGTGAAAAAAAAATGAATTGATAGGGAGTAAAACAAATTTTTTTATTTTTTATTCAGATTTTAGAGTAAAAGAATTTTTATTTGTTTTTTGATGGCGATAAATGACAAATTGTTTTTAATGCTTATTGCAATTTTATTATTGTTTTGTATTAGATTATTGTATATTTCGGCCTTTAATAGTGATGAACTTTGGTAGTTCAAGAAAAGGTTTGGTTGAATTTCAGGTGTATTTTTAGAAAGTGGTTGTAATATGAATTTTTTTACATTTCTTATAACGGAGTAGTCATATAGCAATGAAGAAATGAGACAGATACAGTTTTGTGGCAGAGTAATTTTTATGGTTTCCAAATAAAGTTCTTAACGGTTCAATTTTGGGTTATTTTCAGATGATGGAATATGTAATCATATGCTCCATTCCATATGGCTATATGTATACCGTATGATAATTTAGATTGATATTCAGAATTGAGAATTTTACTAAAAATGTTTTTATCAAGAAATTTTTTTAGATAAAAAAAAGCAATTATTAAATCTTTTTAATTTAGGAATGATTGAATGAATATGCAATTCCCAATTTAGCTTTGAGTCCATCTTACCGCGCAAAATTTTTTCCACAGACAATTGAGGCTTGTGAATAATTTGTGTTCCAGTATCATGCACAATTATCGAAACATGCTGAGGAAAAGTGTAAAAGCTTATTGCATTTTTTGTGGTTCAGGACAATTTGATGTTTTTAAAAGGTTTTTATAAGGGAGTTTGGAATTATTCTTTGGTGAAATAGCTAAGGAAGTGCCATTTGCAAAAGAAGTAACTCCTCCTTTAAGGGGCAACAAGCATAGGTGATATATCGACCCTCACTTATACCGTCACCTATTTTTTTGTACATCGGATTCCCACTTGTCCGACAGCTTCTTTAGTTTTTTTTTCAGCAGTAGTTGGTGGTCGACAATTTTCTATATTAGATGTAATCAAATGAATGAGACTAAAGAGCTGGCTGTAGCCAAGCGGTACCCCCCCTGGAGTGAATTGGCTTAACATGACAGGTATAGGGAAAGAAGGCCTATCGCCCCCCTTAGCAAGCCCAACTGCCCCCCCCCCCCTGGCTCTTAGTTCTGGCTAGGGGCCCGTTAAAGAGCTTGTATTGTATTTTTGCCATTCCGAAAGTCAAGTCGTGTCTAAACAGTCTAATTGCGCTAATATTTTTGAGACCGTAGAGATTAGTGATACTGGTCTGTAGTTGGATATAAAGTAATGAAAAGTAACTGCGCTGTAAAATAGATTATCGATACCGGCCGAATTGCGTTTACACACTTGGGGGTTTTTGCCCCATAGATTTCTTCTACTGTTGTTTTGCTGGATCTCTATAAAAAAATGATGCAAGAGATTAGAAATAAAATTTTCATTCCCTTTAACAGAGAGTTTTTCGTTTTGAACTGTCCGCCGTTTTCTTTTTATGAAAAATTTGAGTGTTTATTATGTGCCAAAATTGAGCGAAAGTCGCATTTTTTAGTTTTGATTGTAATAATGTAGTTTAGCTTGACTAATTTTTATTCGCTAATTCCTTGGCTAACACAGCATGTATTTCTTTCAATTTAACGGGAATTTTTTTTTTTAATTTTTGTAGTTTATTTTTTTCATTACATTTCTGTATTAGTTTCTTTAATTTCGGCATATCTTGTGAAATATTTAAAAAATCACTCAAAAACTCTAAAAAAATGTGCTCAATTAGTAGAGGTACTCCCAATGACACCTCCGAACCTGTTAAAATCCTTAGTACTTAGACTGACAACTCCGTGCTGAACCCACAAGATGAATTTTAAGCTACACTCAATAGCTAAACATTTTCATCTGGACGACTCTAAAAAACTGTTATACAGTGTTATCGTCTGAAACGAAATGCTGAAATCTCTGGATCTAGCATGGTAAATGCTTGCGATATGTAAACAATAATCTTAATCATTATTATTTTCATTTATTTCAATCAATTTAAATGTGTAATTTTTATACAAACTAGAGAAGAGTCGCCGTGTACTGGTTACCTAATATAATCTATCTTTCACCTCAAACCAAAAATTTTTAAAAGTTTTTTTTTTGTAACATGGAAACTGCATGAGGAGGAGAATTTTTGAACGTACCGGGGTTTTAATTTACTTCATTTTTTTAAATTACAACTGTTAATGAGTTAAGAATTATTGTGCCTGCCCTTTCCGAGACTATACACGGAGAAAAAAGTATACTTGTCATATTACTACAACTTAAAGAGTTAAGTTACTGCACAGTTGTAGTTGGTAGCACGGTGTAGTAGATTTCTATTCAAGGAATGCAAACGACAAAATTGCCCGTCCAGACCGAGTTTTAAGCCCGAGCCGAAGGCCTTAAATAGGTCGAGACGGGCAAGTCGTTTGCGTTTCTTGCATTGAATAGTAGTAGATTTCCAGGCTGGACCCGAAAAGTGAGATTTTTTACGAGGCCGTTGCCGATCCTCGCCTTCGGCTCGGATCGGCAAGAGGGCCGAGTAAAAAATCTCACTTTTCCGGTCCAGCCTGGAAATCTACTATTTCATCACAAAGTACGGCGTAAAATAGTTTTCATGACCGCCCGCTAAAAAAACGAAAAAATTCATTTCCCGCCGTCGTAATAAAAAATAACTTACAAATCAGGCATGGAGGTGGCTTGCAGGCCTCGACTGGTCACGCAAACCCCAGTCTCGGCCTGCAATACGCCACCTGCATACCTGATATGTAATATACTATTGTAAACACTTCTACTTATCCGCCCTAGGGCGGAAAAGTGAACTTTTCTGCGCTGTGTGATGAAAAAAATTAAATAAAGGCTAATGAATTAAAAATTGTCATTTATTGATATGAAAGAATATGTAAAATGATCTTAGAATCGTAACGCATAGAAAATTATCACGGATCTGAACGGTTCGAAGAAAAAAAAAAAAAAAAAAAGACCAAAAAACCTTAAAAACCTTTTTTCCCCCTAGAGTTTTGTGCCATGATCTTAACTCACAGTGAGGGCATAAGTCGATGTCCGTTGGACCAATTGTCAGGTTTTTTTTATAAAAACGAAAGCCAAGTTTCGCAGCTTGAGGGTTTGAACAGGAGTTTCACATCAGCCACAAAAATTAGATTAATGACTATTCAAAGACGTTACCCTTCGACCGAAGAAAGATAAGTGTTTTATCTTGGCCACATCCGTTCCTTTTCTTTTTTTTTTTGGTTTGTCTGTGTGTGTGTGTTATCGGGCTTCGAATTTTTTGCCCCTAAATAAGGAGATGAATGGATTCCCCCCAGAACGGCCAACTTATGAGTCTTTTCCAAGTCTCGCATTCACAGGTAAATACTTACTACTTGGGTATAATGACATTCTTCGACGAAAAATATTCATAAGGGCAAATCAGCCAAAAAAGAAAAGAAAGTATCATTATTCCCGAGAACACATTAGCTCGGTGATTGAATTTGATGGATTATATGTAAAAGGGGTGTTTACCGGAAGCAGACGTTCAGATGCGATGACTTCTACCCTCTACAGATAACACATGATGTTTTTTTTTTTTTTTTAAATGAGTTATTAATGACTAATGACGTTATAATTGGGTTTTATAGGAACCCTAAAATTTATTAGGGAAGACTCAACATACAATTCGGATAATTCGTTTTGATTCGATATAGAGGAAAATTTAAAATTGTTGTTAATTTTTTGGGTATAAAAGATCCATTAATAAGTTCAATTATTTTTGGAGGGAAAAGAACCCGTTTTTTAAGAAAAACCCCGTCATTAGTCAAATCGCGGAAAAACTCATGCATTACGCCATGAATTAATTTGACAATGGTTATAAATATTGAGAAAAAATCACACCTCGAGTGGGACTCGAACCCACGAAGGCCATGGGCACGCCTTGAAGTCCTATACGCGGACAGCGCTCTAACCAACTGAGCTATCGAGGCTTACACCCAAGCGTATGAAATCTTCTCAATATGACTTGATTGAAAGGTGGAAATGATAAGTCGAAGTATAATTAAAAAATTTATTATATTAATATTATAATAAAAAAATTTATTATAAGTAAAAATTATACTTCGACATCGACTTACCATTTCCACCTTTCAATCAAGTCATATTGAGAAGATTTCATACGCTTGGGTGTAAGCCTCGATAGCTCAGTTGGTTAGAGCGCTGTCCGCGTATAGGACTTCAAGGCGTGCCCATGGCCTTCGTGGGTTCGAGTCCCACTCGAGGTGTGATTTTTTCTCAATATTTATAACCATTGTCAAATTAATTCATGGCGTAATGCATGAGTTTTTCCGTGATTTGACTAATGACGGGATTTTTCTTAAAAAACGGGTTCTTTTCCCTCCAAAAATAATTGAACTTATTAATGGATCTTTTATACCCAAAAAATTAAAAATTTCGGACCATTGTCCCCTCCCCTAGCATTTAAAATTATTGGCAGAAAAAGGCTATTTGATGACCAGGATACTCGGATTAGGAGAACCAAAGGAATTAATGCAAGCGACATTAGCGACATTATTTCTTCTTGACGCCCTAATTAATTTTTTTTAAAGAATAACGAACCGTCGGATTCACCAAGGTATGGAATGCAAGAGGAATCCTCCTAACATGTCTTGCAATATCGGTAGCAATGAACTCGGTCTCTCTTGGCCTTGAGAACGTAAACAATCTGGGGACAATGACACCGGTAATTTTATTTATTTTTTTATTTATTTTTTTATTTATTTTTTTTTTTTTCTCTCCTACAATTGCACTCCCAATATGTTTAGCTCCTGTCAACTTTAACTGGAATCAATTTTTAAACGATTCTGGAACGTTCACAAGTTGTGTATATCGGAAATTTCCCTTGACTGATAACGATGTTGTTTGTCACATAAAAATTGTTAAAACAGAAAAATAATAACACAAGATCCCTTCGAGCTTGATTCAGAAAGTTTTCTTTTGATTTAAAAAAAAAAAAACGGGAAGGTGGATAAACTCTTAAGAATGCAGGTGAGAGAGACGTAGGCACGTAAACAAAATTCAAAGAAAAGGAAGACGGGACACGATCATCGACTCGGAGCGAATATATTTACTGCGCAATTCCATTGCTTTAGGACCTACATAAAAAGCCAAGTGATTTTTCCTTTTTTTAATCTCCTATTAATTGGTAGCCTAGGAAACTGAAGGGACCTAGAATTAGGGTCCAAAAATTAAAAAAAACGTTTCCGAGTATTTTCGGTCACACCGATTCGGCTATCCTACAGACAATAGATTATGCTTCGTCATAACAAAATCGAAATAATAATTTGACTATTTTACACTTTGCAGTTTAAACTCTCGAGATATCATCGAGAAACTTTCAAGTATAAAATTATCTTCCTGAAACTTGGCCGGAAAGGCGAAAAGTAAATCCGAGAATCGGGGTCGATTTCACCGGCAATTATCTCTTGCCCTATTCCTCTCCTCTCACATGTAGTTTTACACTTGGGGTTCCGGGTTTCGGGCACATTTTAAGCGTTTGGCCTTTCTTTCCATGGAAAATCTTTTAACGGCTCTAGTAATTAGTAGCTTTTTATCGGAACCGACCGGCTTCCGTTAATTCCTCGACTGTTGCAATTTACTGCTTCTTGAATGGGGTTTAACGTTAACCAAGGCAAAATTGCCATTTTAAAAAAATCGACGGTTAGCAAATTAATTCTTTTTTCTTTTCTTGACGGTTCATACCTTAACCGACTAAACTTGTTTTCGTTTTTTTCGAAAAAAGATTTGCGTCGCTGGTTTCCCGCCACTTTACGGTCGGCGTTATTATTTCCTATTACACGCCGCGCTTATTAAAAAAAAAAAAAGTACGTTTTATTTTAAATTTAATTACTCTACTAGGTAAAGGTTCTTTGAACTCGAGTCGCTGGATTTTTTTTTCCATGCCTTTTAAAAACGCTTGGACATCGGTTGCTATTTCGTCCTCTTTTTGCTGTACGACTTTTGTTCCTTGTATCTTTCGGGAAAACGAGTTCCAAAAGGAAAAAAAAAATTTTAATTCGGTCTTTTTTTTTCCGTCTGAGGCTCTGAGCTTTTTGTAAATAAAACGTGAAGAAAAGATTGGCATTACACGAAACGGGGAAAAAACCGGCGGGAACGAGAGACTAAAAAAACACGTGGTCGAACACTGACCTGGATTGTCCTTGGGAGCAACCGAGAGTTCAATAACTCTAAGACGATGATCGGAATGTTATTTCATTAAACTATCGGATAGGTGTAGTTGTAACAGGTTGTTATCTCTAGGTGATGCGTCTTCCAGTAAAATCATTTCCTGGCGGTCTTTCCTGTCCGCATTTCGTAAAGGATTCACCTCCTCCGGCTTTCTGCAGCTAAGGAACTCCTGCCGATGATTTATAATTGTAATACGGTCTGCACTTTTTAAAAAAAATGCCCCCGCTCCCCTAGAAAAGTGGGAGAAACCGGATTTGTATGAGTGACAAAGACCGATGTTTTCGATTTAATTCACAACGTATTTCCGTTCCTAGGAAACTTTTCTAGAAAAAATGAGTCGGGAGCAATTTATTAATTTTTTTGGGGAATATTTTCGGTATTTAGTAGCAATAATATCTTTAAAAGACCATGCCAAGTTTTTAGTTAAAAATTTTCCTTTGATAATGAGCAGAATATCGGCCCGATAAATTAAATGGTTTCCGACTCATTTTTTCCAGGAAAAGTGTGGATAATCGGGAAAATATGAAAGGTGGACAAAAGAATTAAAGGGAGAATATCGTCGACCGGAATGGCGGGAAACCTTAGGAATCTAGTCGGGTTCACGGTCGAGCGTGGAGCACCGCGATCCAGATTATGCGGGAAGAATGCCCCGCTCCTCGGTTAAACATAAGCCCGACACTTTGTTTTTATCAAGAAACCATTTTTTTTTTTTTTTTCCCGAGATTCTTTGTTACTACAGTGTTCCTTCATCTTTTGTTTACGTCCGACGTCGGGTTGTTGTTCGTCCCAAAGTTAAACGTGTGCGCTACGGGAAATAAGAAGTCACGGTTTGGCGAGTGTCTGGCCTCTAAAAAGTTCCAAAGGCATCGGCCTTCCCCTTCTCCATACCTAATTTGTTTTTATTTTTAGTTCTTCGACTTCTTTGTTGTTATTTCGTTTCCCGCGCAAATCGTGGAGCGTTTTTTTTTTTTTTTTTTTTTTTCCTCCATCTTTCTCGCTCGGGTGTGACGCATGGCATGGAGGCGCTTCGAGGTTGACGGTCTGGCTAAAGGTTGACGATTCCTCTTTTGTTTGGCTTTTGCATCTAATTACGCAACAATTTTATTTCTCAACTCTGAGGGACCGTTTATCGGGTTTTATTTCCCTAAATCTGACATTTCATTACCTACATTTGTAGTCTTGTCTACTAATGAGTGATATTCTGCCGTAAGAAAATAAAAACTTTTATAATCAACAAAAGCAAATTTTTCGATGGAGCGTTTACATTCCCAAAGGTGGAAAAGCTAAGCCTAGGGCGCGGGTTCCGCTTATTTGGATCGCTTTGGCTCGAGTGCCAACCCGAGATGATTGCCGCTCGATCTCTTTATGAAGGAGCAATTCGATAAGGGAGATACGGATATATTTGTTTTGCTTATTTTTACCAAAATCGTAAGTGAATTTAAGGAAAAGAAACGGTGAGGTTTAGTCTTTTTTTGGATCGCCGAGAGAGGGGCTTCTATTAGAAAAAGCTGTTGCCAAGTGTCACCCTTGATGGAAACTGCACAATTTTTAATAAGAAGAGGATGGCATTTGCCCGCAACGTGTGAGACGGAGGAGGTAACCGACCTTGAACCGATCACGATACCTGCCTGACTCACCCGACCGTGAGAATTTATTTTTTTCTAAATATGTTTATTCCGAGTTTCTTTGATGCGACCGATCTAGGTTTTTTATTCGTTTTACTCGACCTTTTCCTCGAGATGTAGACAGTCTTAAAGAGTCCCTCTCTCTCTCGGGAATCCAAACTTTCCATGTTGGGATCGTGCTCTCCGGTTGATTTTCCTTGACGGTTAGCTTTGCCTCAAAAAAAAAAAAAAAAAAAAAGTCCATGTCATCTGCACTCTGATGATGAGCATTTGACCGACGAAAACCTCCCCAGAGGGCCTCGTTCTCTTTCTAGGTCCATATGACTGTTTTTGGTTTAAAAAAAGGAAATCATTCGGACAAAACCGAGATGAACCTGAAATATCGCTTTAAAATTTTGGTTCAAGCTTTGTGCAGCCTTTACCTGAACAGAGCTGTTGATTAAATTAATTTGTTTTTACTTTAAAAAGCCGATATGGGCTTATGGCTTTTTTATTAGCTAAAAAAAACTGGGTGATTTTTTGGACAGGTTCACAAGGACCGGAAACACCTTAACTATAACAGATATGACATTGACCTTGCTGGCGTTTTTCATTAATTTATTTAAGAGTAATTCCATTTAAAAGCGACCAAAAAAAAAGAAATTTGAACCGGACCCCTTCCGATTTTTTTCATTTTCGGTTTCTTATTTGTACCTACCTAGAGGTGTTCAGACCGATTTTCAAAAAAATTTTACCCCCACGGGTTTCGGAGTTACGGGCTTTGAAAAATTTCGATAATGTAGGGGCCCAACCTTCTTTGATTCGATGTAACTCCGGAACGGCTTGAGATACAGAGTCGTACTATGGCTCATTTGAAAGCTCTTGAAATAGGCTTTCATATGATATGTATCACGCTTGAGTGATAACGAATGATTTTTTGAGGTCATTGACCTAACCCTTTTGACCTTGAAAAGTTCGATTCGGACACATTTGAAAATTCTGAAAAATTCATGTGCCTTCGCACCTTTTTGAGGTACCTCCACAAAAATTTCAGAATGGCTTTTTAAAAGATAAGGGAGTTATTAATTTTTTACTAAATTTAAAATTCGCTTTTATGGGCGATCTCTTATTAAACATAGTTTATATTACGGTTTTCTATCTTTTAAACGACATTTAATATTGAATGACGGTCGTGTAGATGTAGTAGCATTTGATATAAAGTTTCGTTTGTATGTCACTTTAATTGGGGGACCAGGCGTGGGGGGGGGGGGGGAGGAGCAACTTAAAAAAAATTAAAATTAAAAATTAATGAATATATTAGACAAGTGATGTTATTTAAAAGGCTTTGGTAAAAAAAAAACTCTTTTCTGTAACTTTTAGTTTCTTCAGTTAAGTTTCTTTTGCACACCTATACTTCAAAAAACGCTGATAATAACTTTTGGAGCCAGATATCAAATTCCGTTTCCGTGCAACAATTCTTATCGATCTTTTGCACCTTTATAAAAAATTCCATACCTGACTGTACAGTACTTTTTTTGGAAAACCTAACTGCCCATGTAAGCGAAAATAACGTATCTTCATTTCGGAATTGACACGTACCTTCTATTTTTAACTTATGTAAACAAACAGTCAATTGCAGAATGGCTGATACGCTATTTTTGCTTACATGGGCAGCTAAGTTATCTACTGTAAACTCTCGGGAATTTATCCTGAATCAAGGTTTCCCAAAAAAGTACTGTATGGTCAGGTATGGAAATTTTTATGAAGGTGCGAAAGATTCATAAAAATTGCTGCTCGGAAGCGAAATTTTGATATCTAGCACCAAAAGGATAATATTAGGATATTTCGAAATATAGGGTGTTAAAAAAATGAATCACTCCAGCGTCACCTTAAGCAGGCGGTGATCAGTCTTACATAGTATAGTTTATCACAAATACGGAAAGATACAGAAATAATTTTTTTTCTCTACAATCATAGATAATTTTGTGTTGAATTCAGTTTCAGAAACTTTTATAGTTTTACCAAAGCCTTTTAAATAACATCACTTGTCTAATATATTTCATTAATTTTTTAATTTTTAATTTTTTTTTAAGTTGCTCCTCCCCCCCCCCCCCCCCACGCCTGGTCCCCCAATTAAAATGACATACCAAAGGAAACTTCTATATCCGAATGCTACTACATCTACACGACCGTCATTCAATATTAAATGTCGTTTAAAAGATAGAAAACCGTAATATAAACTATGTTTAATAAGAGATCGCCCATAAAAGCGAATTTTAAATTTAGTAAAAAATTAATAACTCCCTTATCTTTTAAAAAGCCATTCTGAAATTTTTTGTGGAGGTACCTCAAAAAGGTGCGAAGGCACATGAATTTTTTCAGAATTTTCAAAAGTGTCCGAATCGAACTTTTCAAGGTCAAAAGGGTTAGGTCAATGACCTCAAAAGGTCATTCGTTATCACTCAAGCGTGATACATATCATATGAAAGCCTATTTCAAGGGCTTTCAAATGAGCCATAGTACGACTCTGTATCTCAAGCCGTTCCGGAGTTACATCGAATCAAAGAAGGTTGGGCCCCTACATTATCGAAATTTTTCAAAGCCCGTAACTCCGAAACCCGTGGGGGTAAAATTTTTTTGAAAATCGGTCTGAACACCTCTAGGTAGGTACAAATAAGAAACCAAAAATGAAAAAAAATCGGAGGGGGTCCGGTCCAGGGTCTGGTCGGTTTTAGATGGAATTACTCTAACTGAAAAGGCAAAAATATCCGGCTGCGGTTTTCTTATCGAGTCCAAATCCGTTTGTCACATATATATAAAAAAAAAAGGGAAAAAAATTCAAGACGGAGAAAGAAGGGGATAGGACATTAACCCGTAACACTTGGTTTTTTTTTTTTTTTTTTTTTTACCCCAGCATATTTAGCAAACAAAAGGGGAAAGACCGGTTTTTATTTTTTTCTCCTTTTTTTTTAAGAAGGGGAGACGGACATTGAACTTGAAAATTCGTTTGGGAAGACGTATATGCCTTTTCCCCCTCGTTCACTTTCCGGTATTATCAATTACATGTCTGGATCCTCTTCCCGGCCGTTTTCCTTTTTTTCAAAAACCCTAACCCGATTTTTTATCGGAGTTTGTTTAAGAAATGCCCCGTTATTTTCCGAACCGTCATCTATTAATTTAAAAATAATAAAAGTTTTGAAATGGATGGAGCGGAACTGAAGCCATCTTCTTTTTCGTATCGATTATGCATTTGCTCACTTGTTTTCCTGTGAGCATACTTATCGTTACAAAATTCGGTTAATTGTTTAACGCTTTTCTTATAGCCTCTGTCTCATGAAAATCTAACAAACCGAATCATATAAAAAGCCCGGAGGAGGAACCGGTTTCCGATCTTGCTCGAATTTTTCCCTTTTTAAAAGGTATCGTCGCCCTTTTTCGTGGTGTTCCTCGGAGGAACCTGCGTGTTGTTTGCCTGGGCTCGCACCATCCAAACATCTGTCTCTTGAATCTTTGTGGAGAAGGGCGTTGTAGGAAAAGAAAACAAGGACCGATCGGATTTGATCGTGCAAAAAAATAAAAAATAAATGAAGAAAAAAAAGATGCAGACGGTCGTGTTATTTAAGGATCCTCTTCTTCCCCGAAACCCGTTTACGACGTGAGAAACTTAGAAAACAGGGACGATCCGAACCCTTTTTTAAAAATGTATTTTTCGTTTAGGAAACGAGCAGGTGATTGTCTGCCTTTTTTTTTTTTTTTTTCTCTTGGAATAATTTTCATTGACGGGCATTAAACCCTTCAATTACGTATATTTGTCAAAAGATATCCGATTCCCGGTCTGTGATGTTTCTTTCCAGTTCCCCTTTCCCATCGTTTCAAACTTTTTTTTTTTTTTTTTTTTTCGGCCCGAAAAAGGCGAATATCGAGAAACAAGAAAAGCACCACGTGGTCGAGAAATTTGCCCCGTTTGGGAGACTCGTGGAGAGAGAAGAAAAGTTCATCGACCCCGACGTCTGATTCATTTCCCTTTCCGAGCCGGTCGGGGTTTACCCTTCGTCGGCGCTTTCTTCCTCGCTTGTGTTTAGGCGGAAACTAGTATGCAACTCCTGCAGCATTTCCATTCCCCCTTTTTTCAATTTTATCACCCTAATATATTGTACTTAAACTTTACTAAATTTCATCTCGGTTAATAATAATAAGTAATAAACCGGACGGAAAAATGACTGACCATTTCGCTAACTTTTCTTGCTTCTTATTTTTCGCCCTCGCCCCCCCGAAAAACTCTTTTTTTTTTAGGGAAAAAAAATGGAATTTTGATGTTTTGCCAAATCGTTATTGAAATGGGCCGAAAGACTTTTTCGATCCTTTTCCAAGAATATTGCTTCAAATAGGGAAACGATTAACTTTTCTCCGAAAGTGCCTATGACAACAATTAATATAATTTTAAAATGAATTTAATTATATTTCGTCAACATTTTTAATTTTTTTTAAAAATAGGCCTCTTATGAGGAAAATCGCTAAAAGTCGATTGCGAAATATTTTTGATATAGGGTCTTAATTTTACACATTTTACTTAAATTTTAAGGACCTCACCGACATTCAAATCTCTTGCCCAAGGGTGCCCGATTCTTTAAACTTTTTCGGATTACACTTTAGACCTGGCTTATTTTTTTTTTTTTTTCTCGATATCCCTATATGCACGTAACTTCGAGCAACAGTTTCGAATTTTTCTCTCTCAGTTTCCATAATGTAAAAGTTTTTAAAACTTTGACTTCAAATCAAATTTTTCCCATTTTTTAATCATTTACCTGCGACTGCTTCCGAAAAAAAGGACCGAAATTCGATCCTTTTCCCTATTTGGGGCAATATTTTTGGAAAAGGAAAAGCACCGAAAAAGTCTTTCCGCCCTTTTCCTCTTCGTCCCTTTTCGTGGAACCCGATAATACAGTAGACGGTATCTTAATACAAAATGGTTGCTTTTTAAAACTCGCTCTCATTCCGAGTTGTGAAATCAACGGTTTTCGTCCAAATTTAGCTGGAGAATTATAAGATGTATATATGCCCCGGTAAAACCGCAAGGAGAAAAAAAAAAAAAAAAAAAAAAATTCCGGGCGAAATAGGGGTCGAAAAGGTCAAAGCCCGAGAGTTGGCATCGGCGGTGCGCGACGCATTTATATACTTGCGGAATGGAAAAACGTACGTACGGTACAAGCGCAAAGCGAATCAATTTCCTCGGCAAAGAGGGAAATTTGTCTAGACTGCCTCGGAACACACCCTTTGTCACGATTTCGTTATTCCTCTTTTTTCGACTCCCCGTCGTCTGGTTTTCGAGATATCCAGACAAACTTGAGGATAAACCACGTGCCACATTCTTTTCCTTTCCCGATTGCGCAGAATTTTTTTTTTTTTTTAAATTTTGGATCGATTATTAAGAAAATTTTGATTTTTCTCATAGAAGCGGATATTCTCTTGGGATCAAAACATTCGCCGTATTTCTTAATTTAAATCCAAGTAGCTTGCGACATTATGAGCTTTCCACATCCGACAATAAAGAACCAGTGATAAAAAGGTTGCAGGATTTGTCATGATTTAATCGAGAATTGGAAAAAAATTTTTAATACATTTTATTTTTGCGAGTTTAAGCCAGAGTGTAGGGTCATACTGTTCGATACTCTTCAATTTCATTTATTCTTATTCGGAAACGTAAGAATTTTGAAAAGGACCGTAACATTCCGGAGTACAACATAATCATTTTCGCTGACATAAGCGCAGATAGCAAGATCGATATCTACTTGTATATACGAAAAACAAAGATAATAAACAAAAAAAAGATTCCCGCTTTGTTATAATTTATTATTACACCTTTCGAATTTAGTACTTGTTATCCTTAGTGCCCCCTATTCATATACCAAACTTGGGATCGATCGGGCTCAAATTGCGTCTCTAATCGAAAAGTGCCGTTCGTTTTGCTCTACCCTTCACTCAAAACCAAATTTAATATACTCGATGCACATGTTTATTTGTAAATAATTCCTGATTATTTTGGAGAATTTTATACCTCCCCCCCTTTGAGATGACATTTTTTGGCGTGACTACGTTTTTTTCGAGTGTACCAATTTCGTGAGGGATTTTTTTAAAAAGACTAGACTTTTATGTTTGTGGAAATTAATAAATTTTGGAAAAAGCGAGAGATAACGACCTTGCATAATTTAACTTTGAAGATTTATAAATAAAAAGAAAAGTTGAAAAAAAAAAAAAAACTACTCCCATAGGGACTTTTTTTTTCTCCCCGTTGTGTTGTGTTATAAATAAAGGGAAATTATTTAGAACACGGACGGGTTTTGTTGCTAAGTGTTTGGCGGAGTTTTATGCGAATGTTGACCCTAAGAGAGTATCAAGGCCGTCGGTGTAGGCTGCACGTGGACTGCCTCAACACTTTTATGTTTCCTCCGATATATCGAACCCCTCTTGTTTTTTAATTTTGGAGGACGCCGGGATTTTCCGGTCGCCGACACGAGAAGGTTCCGGCTTGTTTTCGAGGACGGTGTGCGACATTTAAAACAAAAACAACCAAACGCTTGAAATTTTAATTAATCTTGCTTTTTTTTTTTTGTTTGTTTTCTTCGGGTTCCTTGAGAGACGAGCAAAATTCTTGTCGGAAATTTCCCTATCGACTTGCATTATTCAATCGATTAATCGCAGAGTCTTTGTTTCGTGAAAAAAAAAAGAAAAAAAAGAATGACGATTAGATTTAAAGTGATAATAAATGCTGACGTAAGGATACGAATGTTAAACTCGAGCATTTGTTTGTTCCTTAATTTTGAGTTGCTTAGAAAAGTAATTAATTAGTGTAATCCTGGATTTGGAAAAGGAACGAGGACGGGAAACGTGCTCCTGAGCGGTAACGTTATCTTAATAATTCGGACCGGAGATCGGCGAAAATGGCTGGCAAAAGCGACGCCGGCGCCGAGGATCCCGCGACGCATCGATCCGAGGACCTCGAAATGCTTTTTGCAAATCTCGCCTTTTTTTCTTTTTAAAAATTCCCTCGACCGTTTATCGAGCCGCTTGACACGTAAAGCCTAATTTTTTTATTTGTACCACAAACAACTCGTGTCTTTGCAATGCGTATTATATCACAAGGTCGCGTTTCGAGTTTTTATTACCGGTGCACGTGTACCTGACGGATTAAGGAATCGCATGAGAAAAAAGGTTTTTAAACGTCATCGGATCCAAAGAGCTAAATTATTCTTGTTCTCGGGTTACGGTAACGTTGCAAGTGCATTATTTGCATTACGAGTATCACGTTATAATTAAGTCTGTCTAGACCAGATAAGAAATGCACATCGGTTTCCCGAGCTTTCGACTCGCCTCCAAAATAAAAACAAATAATAATTTACCGAAACACCGCTTTTCGTTTAAAATATATCGATTTCACCGGGAAAATGATTTTTCGGCTTTAGGAGCCGTTTCCCATGCAGTGTCGTGCGGCGTCAGTCACTAAAGGAGGCGTGACGATGATGCCGTTAACGTATCATCTTTCTTTTTGTATATTTAACAGGGGATAGAAAACAAAAACACCTTTATCCTGTTAAAAATAAATCAAATTGCCGACTTTCTCCCCGAGATCGAGAATCAAAAGTTTGAAAGTTTGTCTTTGGTTGCCCGAGAACGGCCGTAACACAAAATGAAGAATTTGTTGGCCCGTTGCCCTATCCTCGCTTCGAAAAGTCGAAAATAAAGTTTAAAAAAAAAAAAAAAAAAAAAAAAAAAAAAGGAAAAATATAAAATGGGTGACGGGATGTCAACGTCCTCTAAGTTTTGGCGCCATAATGCGTCACACCCATATGAATCGGATACGGAAGGCTCTACCATATCGTTTGTTTCCACGTGCCGATTTAGTGTTCCCTCCAGCGTCAACGACCTCGAAATCTCCCCTTTTTTCCCCTTCTCCTTCTTGTCGAATCTTTCTCTTCCATCCCTGGAATCCCCTGTTTTTAATGCTCCCGTTTTTGAGTTGCACGCTTTTCCCGCCTTCCGTTTTCTTACTCTTCGTTTTTTTTTTTTTTTTTTTTCTAATTCAGAAGAAAAAAAGGCGCCAAAACTTGATTTCAAATCTCCGTTTTAAGCCGAAATATCTCGTACCCGCTCTGGAATATTGTGCTTTTGTCAGATCCTTTCTCCCTTTGACATTTTGCCATTTTGCAAATTTCACCCGGAAAATAAAACCGGGAACCCGAAACAAATAAGGAAACGTCAGGATAGATTCCTTTGGGAATTTCGAGCCATATTTACCGTGAAATAAATCCTCATCGGATGCACTCTAATCGGAAATCGATGTCGATTTATAGACGAGGCGGGGTCGCCATCTTAGGGACCGGCCGTTACCGAATTTTCCCCCAAAAAAAAGAGATCCCTTCCGTCGCTTATCGGACTCGTGTTTTATAACGAGTTAGTAAAAAAAAAAAAAAAGAATTCTTAGTCGTTGTCTTCTGAAAAATTTTGGTCGGGAGAAGTAATCCCCCCCATGTCCAGGTGCGTTTTTCACCGAACCAAGTACACGTGGAGGAAAAAGTCAGTCACGTTAAATGTAATAAAATAGGATAGCATCATCCCCCTTGCATTTTAGAAAACCCATCGAGGGGAAAAAAAAAAAAAAAATGTTTTTAAACAGAGTTCATAACCTAGAATTTGTGTGCGGCAATCGGTGGGACAAGTGTCTGGTTCCGTATAAAATGCACGTCCAGACGTTTCCCGTCTAAATGTTGTAACTCTTGGTCTCCCTATTATCGGAGGCTGTTGTTTGGCCGTCTCGCCCATGGTTATCCGATGTAACCGAATCCAAAAATACGCTCTTTGTCGGAATTTCTTTTCAAGTTGTACACGTGGAGACGGCTTCCGGCGGCCATTTTGGTTTTGGCGGGATTTACACTCGTCTTTCGTATACGTTTATTATTATTATTATCATCATCTTCATTTTTTTTTTTCTTTTTTTTTTCCCTTTTGAATTTTCAGGTCTTATGTTTAGCTAGAGGAAAGGAATGGAAATATCGATCGGATTAAAAGCGCGGGAGTCTCGTTCGGTCGTTTCCGTAATAGGGTGGATAAACCCGACGGAAACGTCCGATTCCTATCCCGAAGCTTGGATTTTGTGTTTAGCTTTTCCGTCGGCGTTTATTTCCTGTGACTCCATCGTTTTTTTTTTTTACGTATTTTCGATGTGGTGACGTCATTTAGGTCTCGGATGTAATTTCGTTTCTCCCGTTGTGCAATGTACAAAATACTAACTAATGAATGATTCCTTATCGTTATGTAACTTTGCCACTCTCCTCCATGATTAAATAAACATAGGAAAACTTGAATCATTTGTTTTTTTCCTTATCCGTTTTAAAATATTCCCATGAAATTAGGGTGATATTTTGACAGCTGGTTATGGTGTTCGATAAAATCGAAAAAAAAAAGAAGAGTTTGACTCACGAGTTTGGAATGTCGGAAACCGTGGTCTGGTCTGTAAATATCACAAAGTTTCTCACGACCTTGACAATCGTTTTAACTAATCTAGACGAAAACTCCTCGTCTCCTTTACCGATTAATTTTTACGATCTCGGGGCAATTAACCCTTTCGGCGACGGTTTCGGCAGGCCCCGAAATTCAAGTAAAAGTTTTATTCCCTTTTTTTGTTACCTGTTTCTGGAAAATCTGTCGGGTGGGTTTTCGTTATTTTTAATTACCGAGATTCGTGGACTGTCTATCTCTGCTCGCAGTTCTACGAAATTTATAAATTAATATTTCAATCGAATAGCCCGATTTTCAGGGAATCGTTGGAAAATTAAATTTTCCGAGTAACCGAAGGCAATTTGAGAATTAAATTTTCCATTGAAAAAAGCAGGGCTGCAAACCGCGAGGAATTTTTGGGTTTGGTTCGGGTTCGGTTCCGATATTAATACAAAATGCGGTTCAAGTTCCGGTTCGGGTTTCAGTTGCAAATTTATAATTTTCGGTTCGGCTGGGTTCAGCTCCATTCCTAGTGAAAAATACGGTTCAAGTTCCGGTTCAGGTTCCGGGAAAAAGGTCGGAAAAACCCGGACTTTGGTTCAAGGTTCGGTTCGGCTTGCAAATTTATAATTTTCTTTTCAGGGCTTCCTGCCCTGATGTGGAGCTCCTCGAGAACCCTGATAGGCGGAAGGGGTCTAGTTCAGAATCCCGAATAAGGTCTCCATTCTAAGCCTTTTTTATGTACTCAATTGATATTTTACTCAACTATTTGCACTATCTATTCACACAATAGTAAAGACAGTGTTGCCTATTGCAAATCTCCTGATATTAAATTTAAATTTATATTTTAACAGAAAGTCCAATTTGGATCAAATTTTTTTTCCGGTTCAGGGTTCAAGGTTTGGTTCGGGTAAACTTTTTTCCCGGTTCGTGGTTCAAGGTTCCGGTTCGGTTAAAATTTTTTTCCGGTTTCGGGTTCAAGGTTTGGTTCGGGTAAAACTTTTTCTCGGTTCGTGGTTTAAGGTTCCGATTCGGTTAAAATTTTTTTCCGGTTCAAGTTCCGGTTCAGGTTCCGGGAAAAAGGTCCGAAAAACCCGAATTTCGGTTCAGGGTTCGGTTCGGTTTGCAGCCCTGGAAAAAAGGAAAGACAAAACCGCGCTCTCGCCCTTTTCACTTTTTGACAACGGTATTTTCGTCCTTTTTTTTTTTTTTTTTTTTTTTTTTTTTTGTTATTTCCAGCCGATGATATTGCCTATGCCCTGGCTTAATGCTATAAAAAAAAAAATGCAGGTGCAAAATTCTTTTTAAGACCAAGATTTTTTTTTCCTCTCTCTTTATGTTTTGAAAATGATAAATAATTTATAAGGTCGCCTTATAGTGACTTTGGAGTTTGGATTTAGTTAATTTAAAATCCATAACTTGGGCTTTGTCGTTCGAAAAAGGAACCCTCCTCGTCCCTTGTCGTCTCACCTGTCTCCGATCTAGTTTTCAACGTTTTCTTTCCCTTTTTCTCGGCGGAAGGATGCAGGGATTCCGCCTATGCTTTTCCCGAAAATTGCAAGATTTCCCTCTCTCGAATTCCGGAAACACAAACAAGATAAAACTTATTCTATTTTCTCCGTTGTTTCCTCGCCTCTTTTTATTTTCGAAAAAATGGTTAAACGAAAAGAAGGGAGGGGAAAAAATGGGAGAAGTGGGATTTGGCACACCCCTGAGACCGGAGGTATCGTCGCAGGGCGAACACCCGGCCTCGGGAGCCCTTATTCCGAAACGTCTCAAACAGTTTTTCTTTTATTTTCAAATAATAGCCGCGATTTTCGGAGATTAAACTCGTTATTGTCTGTTTTTGGGTTTTCTTTCCGTTTTTCCCTCGTGCAGCTGCTTCTTCTTCTTTTTCTTTTTTTCTGAGATTTTTAGCGTGTGCCATCTATTGTCGTTCCAAGGTCAAAACCGATAACCGATCATCATGTTACTATTGTAAAAATATAGGTTAAACCATTGTTTTTTGACGAAAAGCCCTTACGTAATACATAATATTTATTACTCGGTAATTCCCTTTTCGATTATAGGCAAAAAATCTATATCTTAAGTATCGGTTACGTAATACGAAAAGTTTGAGTCAAAAGGTCGATTAAATAAATGTTTTTTTCTTAAATTTGTGAAACGCATATCATATTCAGGTCTGTCCAAGGCAAAAACCGAAAAATGAAAATGCATATATGGTGCACCAAAGTAATATGTCTGAAAATGACGTAGTTAATAAATTGATAGTCTCATTGCCAAATGCCGTTCATGCTGAGCTTATACGAAGCTCTCTGACCTTGTCGAGGCCAATGCCATTCTCATCCTAGTTTGTTTTGGTTCTTTTTTTTTTTTTTTTTTTTTCCCCGAGCCTCATAAAGCTTTTTATCAAAGATTCCACGTGCCAATTGTATCAAAACTTTTTTTTTTTTTTTTTTTTTTGCGAAAGAGATAAAAGATAACAATGCAATTTCGGGATTGTAAACAATAAAATTTATGTCACGAAAAGCAAAATGACGCCGAAATTGCGAAATAAGGTGCAATCGGCCAAATGTATGGTGCAGGTTGTAATATTTTGAGGATTGCCAGATTTTTAATCGGGGAAAAATTGAGAATTCAATACGGATTTCTTTTCCTCGTTCTATTTTGATTTGTCTCGTCGAAAATTATTGGAGTCAAACCAAAAAAATCGGATTTGACCGACGGGTTTATATTTCTCTGGAGCGGGACGACCCGTTCCTGGTGTAAAAATAATTTTATCTTTCCTTGCCTTTAGTTTTAAAATGGTCGAAAACTTTTAGAAAATAAAGTTTCGTCGATATTAAAGGATAAGCCGAAAGCCACGTGCCTTAACGATAGCATCTGCCTATATTGTCTCGTCCCGGGCAATTCGTTTCCCAAATGTTTGTAGCACCTGCTTCACCGTTAAACTTTCCACTCGGATGCAGTTGTGGTTCTTTTTAATTTCGTTTCGGCTCCAGCAACCGTGTTTTCTATTCCTTTTTTTTCTTATAAATTTATAAATTAAAATATTAGATAACTCAAAAAGTAAAGTAGTGCTTGGTCCGTTTCGTCACAGGCGTCGACCTAAAAACCGAGAAATATATAAATATATAAACATTGTGAAACGAAAACATCAGATGACGTTTAAAATTAAAGTATAAAAATAACCCACGTGACACAAAAATGATTAAAAACTCTTTCCGGACGGTGGTCGTGTTGCAGCATCTTTTGGTAGGAAAGAGGATTTTTAATAATGAGAAAATAAAAGGGAGCTTAAATGGAGACGGCGAGGAGCACCTGTCGAAAAAATCCTACCTGCCGATTCTCTCGGTTCGACAGGTATTGTCCCGGTCGCGTGGCAGCTGCCCGTTAACTGCATTCAAACTGCATCCACTCCACCTGGTGTTTAGTGGATCATTTCTTTACGGGACAAAAAAATTTAAGTTAATAAGGAAAATGTCGAAAAGAATCGCCTTTTTTTTAAACGAGGAAAAAAAAAAAGTTTTTATATAAAATATCGTCCTCGATCGTAAGTGGTTTTCGGGTTTCTCTTTGATTTTTTATTTTACCAGGAAAACGTTTAAAAAACAAAATGTTTTGGTTTATTTAATTATCATTTTTTTTTTTTTTTTGGAATCCTTTAGTGTATAAATAAATTAAAACCGCAAAGGCGTTATCTTTTGAGGAAAATGCGAACACACACTGGGACGAGCGTTTGACGTGTTTTCTAATGAAACGCTTTATTGCGTTGGAGCAGAGATACTCTTTATCTTTTCCGAGAATTTGGAGATAACGTCCCTGTTATCGTTATATCCACTGGATAAATATTTTAAAAATTTGGCTTTTCATAACCGAAAAAGATAATGGCTTTCCTCCGGTGCCATTTCTATAAGGAAAAAAAAAAAAAAAAAAAAAAAAGTAGGTTACAATAACATTCCATCGGATTATCTGATTACGTCGTCGGATTTCTTAAGGTACGGGGGGTTGTAAAATTCCATGCCGACATTACCATCTTTTATTTTGCGACTTCCTAGTAGGAGAATAAATAAATAAATAGTCGACCCAGACGGACGACTTTTACTTTCGATCGGTGTCACGGGAGAAAGTCAGGTTCGTTCTACCTGAAACAAACTGCGCAGTTAGCTCGAGAGACCGTTAAACATTTCTTTTCGGGTCGTCGGATTCTTTTTCGTTTCCGCTCGATTCCGCACCGAAATTCTTGGTTCCTTGGATATTTATAAATTTTATTAAAATTTATACGGGAGAAAACGAAATGGGCTCCCGTCTTTTACACCCGCACCGGCGCTCTCGTAAATACTTTGGGATCGGGCGATTATACCCCTGACCGAGACACGCTTTTTCCGTGACGCAAAACCTACCTGATTTATAACCGGGTCGCACCTACATTTCGACACGGCTTTCCTTCCATCTGTTATGTAACCCCTCGTCTTCGGCTTTTTCCAAACGTAAAAATTTTAAATCCTCTCCGGATACGAAAAAATTGCACGGAGTCGTGACGATTTCTTATTTTCAAAAAAGAGGAAGAAAAAGAAGAGTCGGAAAGAAGCGGAGGGGGGATACTACGTAGTAAAAGAAAAAATGCAATCGCGTGACCTACTTTCTTTAGGACGTTCCGTAATCTTGCTCCTTGGAGTCTTATTTAATTATTTACTAATTTCGCGAGGCGTTTCGGTCGTTTTCCTCCCTTTCGACAATAGAAAACGGATTCCGTTTCTTTTTCGAGTTTGGATTTATAACCGTTACCGACGCCGACACCGGACGTTGAACTTTTAAACTGCGCAGCATAATATTTCCGTCGTAAAATCTCGGTCGCAAACAAGAGGAAAAAGATAAAAGTTTGGCCACCGGTCGGCCGCCTCGTTTAAATCCTTTTCGGGATTTTTAAAAAAATCACGACTTGACTTGCGCATGTGACGAAAAAAAAAAAAAAACAAAAGAATAAAAAAATAGGCGAAACGTGTAGATAAAAGTTTTAAACAAACAGCCCGGGTCGGCGCCGAACGTCTCTCATCGTTACGTAATGACGTTAGCTAGTATCCGTTTGCACCTGTGTGTACACACACGGAAATTCCCCTTTTTCCCTCTTAACCCGACCTTAACATTTAAAAGTCGGGTTTCGGTTTCGATAAAAATAGACGATTAAATTTAGAAAATTTTTAGTCGTCGATTTTTGAAAAAAGGATTCCTTATAAATTTGCGGAATTTTCTTTTCGTGAACCAGAAGAACATAATAACTAATTTGTAAACAGATTAATTTATTTAACTCGAAGCCGTTGTTGTTTTTATATCTTGGGATATTTTTAATAACGGTCCACGAGGATGATCGATGATCGCACAAAAAAATAATTCCACATGTTTTTGTTTACCGGTGAATCACGATGTGACTCGATGTGACTCATCCTTTTTTCACTGACCGATGTCAACTCGGAATAAGTAGCCTTTTTTTTCTTTTTTGAGACGCACAAGGGAAAATTACATAACGATGGCATACGCAATTGGAATGCTTTCGTCGAGACGGCTTCGCTCCCTGAAAATATAAACGAAAATATTTGTCCTTCGGTGTCCGGCCACCTAACTCTCGGATTTGACTTTTCCCGTTTGGAATTTTGATTTCTATAAAAATAATACGAGGTCGAAAAAGATTTGGCACGATTAAGTAAAAATATTTGGACGGAAAGTTTTGGAGAGCTCTCGAAATGTCCGAAGCGAAGTTGTCGTGACGCCCGGCTCCTTGCGGTAAATTCCACCGAGTCACTCCCGATTCGAAACTTTCCGTCCCCGTTTTTTCGGAGAAAAGAAAAATTTTGTTCGCTTGAATTTTGCCAAAGGAATCCTTCCTTGAAAAGTGGAAAAATTACGCGGGTTACCCGGTCTCCACTTGTTATTTTAAACTCCCCCTCCCCGAAAAAAAGTAAAAAAATCGTCGATCAGAGACTCGGACCTGGAAGCACGGATACAAGGTGTGACGTCATATTTAGCGCAATTCCGATGTCTTTATCCTCTTTGGTCGATGGCTAATTATCTATTTTTAACCGGACCGCATTATATTTAAAAATAAAATTTTTCGGCGCTTTTAAGTGCAAAATATCGGGATACGCCTTGACATTTTTCTAATGTTTTTTTGGCATCGTCCGAGGGCAGACGGTTCGCTTGACAAAAACAAAATTTTGCGAGCCGGTTTCGAGGCTCGCCGACTTAATTTTTTTTCCTCCGACGGTTTCGGTCAACCGAATCTTTTAAACGGTTACCGTCACGGGGCGCCCGGGCGCCGCGACGCCGTCACGATCCATCTTTTTCTCTGGGAGAGAATTCTCCGTCGGAAGCGGAAACCTTTTTTTAAAGAAATAACGGTTAATTTTATAACCCATTTCGATGACCCGATATCGTCTAGCGGGGCCAGACTAAACGGCACGCGTGGGCGACGCTATAGGTCACGACGCATGACCGAAAACGCTCGGAGGTAAATCCTATCCCCGGTTAAGTTTCCCGATTGAAATTCGCTAAAAATTTCCGTTTGTTCCCTCCTCGTGGTTTCCGTCTCCCTTGGAAAAACAAATGAAAATCGCCCGAGATGAGTCAAACTTATTCTACGAACATGACGATGCTGGAAGCGTCGGCGTCTCGTTGACGTCATCACCCTCGTGACGTCACGCTTTTGTGTAACGCCATTAATGCGGGATGCGTGGGTTTTTTTCTCCTTTTTTCGTCCTCTACCCGACAAAAAAATCAATTTGGACACTTTTTTTTTTTAAAAAAAAGGATTTTCTTCTCGTCAGTCTCGTGTAACTTTTTAATTCAATTTTTCCTCATGTTTAATTTTTTTTTTTTTTTTTTTTTTTTTTTTGTCCTTAGAAATTTTTTAATTTTTTTTTCTCGGCCTGGATCGCTTGTTGGGGAAATTAGGTTTACCTTTTCCGAAATGGCTTTTAGTAATGAAAGACCACAACTTAAACTCGGTCAAGGACATTAACTTAGTGCAGACGTCGAGGCACCGACTCGATAACAATTTCTTTCTAACTGTTCAAGGAGTCCGTGCTTATTTTTTTTTTTTTTTTTTTCTTGCATAATTTCACCGTAAGAGATCCGTTTTTTGCAGCAAAATTCCTTGCATTCCATTTACTTTTTTTTTTTTTTTTACATTCATCGATCTCATACGAGTTTTTTTGCTTCTATTCGATTTTCCTGGAAGAAAGTTATATTTGTTTTCCCGGTATAAGAAACGAGTTATCGGAAGCGAGGGGGATCCTCTTTTTCCCCGAGGTGTGTGTGCTCTTTCGTTTTTACAAAAGTAATCGGTCCCTCCCTAGGAAATTTCCTGGGAATAATTTTAATTTTAGGAAAAGGAATCCAAGGATTGTTAGGTAACGTGAAACGTTCGATTTATTGTTTGGGTTTTGTTTTTGAGAAGGCGTCCTAGCGTCACCTTGCTCGATGACGAATGTTTGTCCTTTACCGGTAAAAGCTCTTTATTAAAATGGTTTTCCTTTGAATGACGTAACGGCGGATTCCGAGAATCAGGACTCTCGGGAACCTTAGTCGGAGAGGAAACCGTCCACTTGTTGTTTTTCCCACCACTTGCGGCGCCGAACATGTTTATATTTCCGAGGAAAGATCGCTTCAAGCTTTTTTTTTTTTAATAATAATAATAATAATAATAATGTGATCGATAGCCTGTGAAAAGAGGGAAGAAATAAAAAAAAAAGTTGTTTGCATTAAAAAATATTATTCGGGGAAAAAAGCGGAAAGATTTGGTTTCGTGTTGGCTTCAATTTTATCGGCACGTGCTGGATATTAATTATTTAACCTTGACATTTGCTTACGATCAGCAGCAATTAAAAATAACGTTAATAAAATTTAAAGAAAAAAAAAAAAAAGTTATTACCACGAGATAAACGACTGTTAGGTGAACGTGGCATGCTTATGGACCAAAAAAGAAAATCCTTTTTTTCTCTTTTCAAAAAAAATAAGAAAAAGAAAAGGAAAAAAAAAATGCAAATTTAAAGCGAAGAGAAAATTAATTACCGCTATGACGTCGGTTTATTTACGTCAGAAAATGTTAAAACATAAGGCGCAGGAGCGTCATTCGGTAAAATACCTCGGTATTCGATGGGCCGAAATTGCCCCGTTTCGGCACTATAGGCCGAATGTCAACTCAAAAAATTTGTTTTCCTTCATCATTTTCCTAATAAAATAAATATAAATAATGAAGCCAAAAACTTTTTGACTGATTTAAAAAAAAAAAAAAAAAAAAATTAACTTTGAATTCAGCTTATGGATAAAAGGATTAATTTCAAGGGACATTTTTTCAGAGGGTGTGTGATTGTCCTCGGGGTGCAGATGTTGTTGCCTTTTTTCTATACCGTAAACTGGGGTGAGATTGACCGGCCTAAAAAAAGGTAGTTCTGGCTGAATTTTTTAAAATCTGATTGTTAGAGGGGAAAGAAAGGGAAATCCACTAGTAATTTTATTTAAAGAAAACATAATTTAACCGTGGTTACTAACTTTTTTTAGGCCGGTCAATCTCACCCCAGTTTACGGTATTTATTTTTATTTTCCGGTAAACTAAACTTGATTTTTCCTTCAAAATGCTTCATTTCTATGAATTTTTCTGAGCCACAAGTCATTAAGTGATATTTGATTTTTTCCCTCGAGGAATGGATACTTTTTGTTGAATGTTGAATGTTAAAGGAAAGAAATAATAAAATAGAATTAACGTTGCAGGCCTTCATTTGGATTGTTTTTTTTTTTTTTTTCCTCGTCGTCTAAAATATATTTTATAGGTAAAGCGTGGCCCAGTGTTGAATAAAAAAAAATGTGAATACCTACGCTTCAACCTGATGACGTAATGTAAATGCCCATACGTCACAGATTTCGAAACGTAAAGGATGCCATAATAAAAGTTAAGCTAAACATGGGATTCCCTGGTTTTCCTCGCCGTGTTTTATAAATGTTATTTACCTTTTGAAAGGGAGAAACGGCGTTGCCCCCACGTTTGACTTACGAGATAGGTGGGGCTTCCGACGGACAAGACGGGAGTTTTATATTTAGCTTCACGGCTACGCTTATGTTTAACTTAAGGAGGCCTCGAACCACGCTCTAGTATTCGGTCCGTTAGTTAGTCGAGTTCAGTTCTCCATTGAATCTTTCAGGGTTCGGGTGCATCGAAACTGGTTTTCCTTCGTTTTGCGTTTTTTTTTTTTTTTTTTTTTTTTTTTTTTTTATATAATTTATTTATTTTGAAAATTTACTCTCCGTTTGGATTTTTGTGTTGTGGGTGTTTTCTTTTTTTAATTAAAATAAATAAGGAATGTGAATATAGTTGAACGATACGAAATTTAAAAAAAAAAATGAAACTTGTGTGTTTAGTTTAGTTATTTGGAAATTTTTTATTTGGTTTGGGTGCATCCTTGTGATGGGTTCGAAAACCAAAACCTCAGCGCATCGACCTAAAATTTGGGATAATTTTTTCTTTAAAATTAAGGTTGGTTCCGTCTTCGTTTTTTATATTTATTTTTATTTATTTTATTACTTTTTTTGCCTTCCGCGGTATTTTTTTTTTCTTATGTCGCCAACGTGTTCAAATTAAAATTGGTAAGGTTATAGCAACCGAAATCGAATAAAGCAACTTGAGCACGGGGAAATGTAAAATTCGATCGAGTTAGCGGGAAAGATCGATGTCGCAAGGAAACGCCTTAAATTCCGCGATTAGGCAACTCGGATGTTTTGAAGCGCACACGTCCTTAACCGGATTCGGTTGGACAAGGACGAGTTTTTTAGGATCCGATTTGTTTTGCTTTTGCTATTTTCCCCCGCCAAGACCGAAATATTTGGTTGTGTTTTCTTTTTTTTTTTTTTCAATCCTTCGGGTAAACGCCCGAATAGCAAAGAAACACGTGTAGCAAAACTCGGAGTCAGGATTTTTTATTATTTTTTTTCTCTCTCTTTAAGTCCAAAGGTAGATCGCAGAAAATTGTAAACGGTAAACATTTGGTATCTGTCACGTTTTCTTTGGTGCCAGTGTTTAGGAGGTGGATTAGCTCAAAGTGATAAAAAGTCTATTCCAGTTGTTGTTATTATTATTTAAAGAAATTATTATTTTGCGTTTTAACAAGAAAATCGGAGAAATGGGAAGGAAAAAAAACGAATCGGGTCACGGTCATTTTATTTTTAATAAATACTGCGTCAAAAGATAGATTTAAAATTTCCAGCATTACCGCGACGTAGTTTTTTGTTAGCTTTTTTTTATTGTATTTTTTGTTTTTGTTTTGCTATTGTTAAATTTTTAATTTTTAAAAAAATCAGCTGGGGATATTTGTTTTTTGGCAAATATCGGATCATCACATTGATAACCCGATTAGTTACTAGGCCACTTCCTGAAAATATACAAGTGAAGACTAGATTTTTACTTTCTTTTTGTGTCTCTAGCTCTTTTAGCATTTTCCTGGGAGTAAATTTAATAAATTTTAAATTGGTGTATATTAAATTTACAATTACAATAGCGCCCCTTTTATGCCTGTGACATTAATTTGTCATAAAAATAAATTTTGCTACGAAAGCCGAGTCATGAATTTTGCTTTAATTTTTTTGTTCTGAGGCACGTGTCGATATAAATAATAAAAAAAAAGGCCATTAATGCACGTGCCGACCTCTTCGGTGCAATTTTACTGACGGAATCGTCAAGTCGAGTTTTAAAAAAGCTCGTAAGCCAACCGTGGAAGTCGTAAAAAAAAAAGCTAGCAAACATTAAATAAGAAAGATTTGATTACGATGCTTCCCTTTTTTTTTTTTTTTTTTTTTTTTAATAAATATTTTCGGAAAGTTTTTTCGCCTATTTAATCGGTTTTGTTTACCGGTTTGGACGGTCGACGTCGATCTCATTTAAATTGATAATTCGAAAATGTTTTGATAGTTGATGCATTATTGATTGAATTTTTTTTTTTTTTTTTTGTTTTAGAGGGTAGTTAACTCCGTGACCGTTCCCGAAAAGAATTTGCCTCTTCCCGACACAACAGTGGCGTCCCTCATAAATCCGGCCGCGGTTTTGACGCCGCCGGCCGCGCTTCCGTACAGAACGACTCCCGCGGGGAATTACACGAACGGACAGACCCGCTACCAGGAGGAATCGGACGAATCTCGAAAGGATTCCGGACATGGTCAAATGAACGGAACGGAATCCTCTGCTGTGGAAAAAAATGAGCCCAAGGAAAATGCCATCGAAAAACGAGAGCCCAACGATTTCATTTTCGGGAAACTCATCGGAGAGGGAAGCTTTTCCATGGTTTATTTGGCCAAAGACATTCACACCAACAAGGAATATGCCAGTAAGTAATTGTAATTACCTTATTTCCCATCTCATGCTTTGGAATCAAAGCGATTCTCGGTGTGTGTAGTGATCGGCATGATATATACCGACCAGAGTATATATATAGTATGCATATTTTAAGATGGCCGCCGTTTTGTATATATCATTTATTTTAAAATCGTAAAATAATAATAATTATTTAAAAATTTTCATTTAAATCTTTTTAACAATAAATAAAAGTGCAAGATAAAACAAAAAATGCTATGAAATAGACGATATATATATTGTAAAAAGGACTTTTGATTTAAGGCGCCAAATCAAATTTCCAAAATGGCCGTCTTCAAAATATCATCAATTGGCCATCGTCAGTTATAATTTGAATCTCTTTTATTTTTTATGTGATACAAACACTCTTTTACAAAGTTATGTTGTATAGGATTCTGAGATATACTCTTAACAGTGTGATTAGAATGTATTTTAATGGATTAAAAAGAGGAAACGGTGAACTTTTTTTAAAAAGATTTTATCGTAAAATTTGACTTAAATACGTTTTTGAAGTATTTAAAAACGCTTGCATCGTTTATTTATTCGTTTATGCCTGTTATTTATAGTTCATAATTCGTCAAAAACGAAAAAATATCATGGTAATGTCAACATTAAAATCCTATAAGGTATATATATATCCGAGCAATGTATACTGTATTTTCCGATCACTAAGTGTGTGATTTTAAACCGGATTTTTTCAATGCCGTCTTTTTTTTTCACGGGTAAAAAAAAAAAAAAAAAATGGAAGTAATTTTAATTTTAATTTTTTTTCTTGTTTCCAGTCAAAGTCTGCGGTAAAAGTCACATAATCCGAGAGAAAAAGGTGGAGCACATAAAGCGAGAAAAGGAGATTTTGTCTATTCTAAGCTGCAAGTCGAGGCCTACCGCCCCGTTTTTCGTCAAGCTCTACTGCACGTTTCAAGACAAAACGAGGTTGTATTTCGCCTTGTCCTATGCGAAAAACGGAGAGCTTTTTTCTCACATAAACAAAGTCGGGAGCTTCGACGTGACCTGCACGAGATTTTACGCGGCGGAGATCCTCCACGCTTTGGAACACATGCACAGTTTGGGGATAGTCCACAGGGATTTGAAACCCGAAAACATTTTGCTCGACGAGAAAATGCACATACAAATCACGGACTTCGGCTCGGCGAAAATCCTTAAACGGGAGGAAAACGGGGATCAAGAGTCCCCCGTGATCCAAAGGCGGAACAGTTTCGTCGGGACCGCTCAGTACATTTCCCCCGAACTTTTGACGGACACCTCGGAGTGCACGAGGAGTTCGGATTTGTGGGCGTTCGGTGCCATTATTTATCAAATGATCGCGGGTCTCCCCCCCTTCAGATCCAGTAGCGAGTACCTAATTTTTAAGAAAATCAAGAATCTGGATTACGAATTCCCGGACGGGTTTTGCCCTTGTGCGAAAGACTTGGTGCAAAAATTGTTGGTGGTGGATCCTTCCGAGAGACTGGGAGCCAAGGACGGAGAAACGTACGCTTCCGTCCGGTCCCATCCCTTTTTCGAAGGGATCGAATTCGAAACGTTGCACAAGCAAACTCCTCCGCAAATTTATCCTTACCTCCCCGGGACTTCGGACCACGAGGAACTCCGGAGTCATTACCGAGTGCCGGATCATTTGGAGCCGGGGCTGGACGATCGTCAGATCACGAGGTTGTTGGGCTTGGACTTGCAGGGAGGTTCCCCTCCGAAGACTCCGTCCCCCGAACCCCCGGTGGAAAAAGCCAGGAAAAAATCCGGTTTGGGATTGTCCGGGCTCACCTCGGAAGAAATTACGAGGAGGTTGGAGGAGCAAAAAGCTTCCGCCGGACGGTGGCACAATTTGTGCGACGGTAATCTCATATTGAAACAGGGTTTAGTCGACAAAAGAAAAGGACTTTTCGCGAGGAGGAGGATGCTCATGCTCACTTTGGGCCCTCACTTGTATTACGCGGATCCCGTGAGCATGGTGTTAAAGGGTGAAATCCCCTGGAGTCCGGAGCTCCGAGTCGAACCTAAAAACTTTAAAATATTCTTCGTCCACACGCCTAACAGGACTTATTACCTAGAAGATCCCGAAGGATACGCTTTAGAGTGGTGCAAAGCTATCGAAGAAGTTCGAGTTCACACCTACGACTGTAAAAAAGTGCCGATACGGGAGTGTAGGACATAATCGATCCTTTTTAGGTGCAAAATTAATTTTTTATTAGTACAATTTATTTATTCGGCTAGTGTTCCCCTCCCCCCTTCCCTATTTTTTTTAATTTAAAATTGCCCGGGAAAATCCGGAACGTGCTTTCGACGTTACCATTTTTTATTTTAGGGAAATAATAATTAAAAGCACGGACCGGCATTTTTCTCGGAATTTAATAATTTTTTTTTTTTTTTTTTTTTTTTTTTTTTGTGGTAGACGATTGTTGTATTATTTCGGTCGATTAATTTTTTTTTTTTTCCGATAAGGAAAATTTGCTGGGAAAAAAAATTGAAATCGTTTACTTGTTCTCGATCGTGATGTATCAGCTGATACCTACCTTCGATAGCAACAAAGATTCTTCGTATCGTACTATGGAAGATTCATTAAGAAAAAGAGAAGAAAAAAAAAAAAGAATTATTTCGACCGTTCGATAGGAATGTCTTTGACAACCGGCGAACGCCTTCTTTTCGCGTTAGCATTTAGCTGAATTTTCTTTTTTAAATCCTTTAGTCGCGAAAAAAAGACTGGACGATCGGTTTTTGCATTTGTTCGTTTATTTTTTTTTTTTTCTCTATGTTTTCCGTGTTTTGCACACGACCGTTTGTTTATTTATTTATGTGTATTTATTTTTTTTATTTTTATTATTATTTTTTTCCCAATTTTCTGGTTCGTGGCGAAGACTTTATTCGAATCATTCCCTATAACAGAAGGGCGGCGTTCGTCATTAGAAAGAATTAAAAAAATTTTATCTAAATTATTAGTTTATGGAAAGAAAAATATTGGAGATTCCGAAAGTTAACGCACAGGGATTAGATTTTGCACGCCAAATACGTACAGGGTGATTCAAATTATTTCTTCTTTGTCGAAAAAAAAAAAAAAAAAAACTCGAATCCTTGGAATCCGTGCGTTAACTCAACTAGATAAATTAATTTTGATTTTATTTTTGGAACAAAATTTATTTAAATATGTTTCCTAAGATGGTGTCATAGCTTTTTTTTTTTCTCTCCTCGTCTTTCTACTTTTATGTTTTGTTTCGGTATGACCCCATCTTTCTAGCCAAAATTTGTGGAATTTTGTAAATAGTTAATTTGAACACAAAACAAAGAAAATTAAATATATTGTAAATGTTTAATTTATTTCGCATATATTCGTTGTCGTTGTTATTAGTTTAAATTTATCGTGTTATTTAAACGTCACGTTGCAAATTCCACGTTGACTTTTTTTAAAAATTTTTGACCTTTGGTTGTCTAGATAAATTTTGATCGGTAAAATGTATCGAAACTTTTATTTTATCTTACGTAAACCGATCGAACTTTCGCCACAGATTAAATTGACATTCACCTAATGATAACATTTTGCTTGTTTGTTTATTTATTTATTTATTCATTATTCATGAGACTAAAAAAAAAAAATTCAACGTCGGATTTGCCCGTTCAAATAAAAAAATGTGAAAACGAAAAAAAGAAAAAAATATATATATACACATTTTAAAAAAAATTTAAGAACAAATCTTTGAATAGTGCACTTCACCTCGGTTAGTCAGCAAATAATTTTTGTTCCGTTTGCTTTTAATTGAGGTGGATTGCTTTTTTCTAATTAGGAAAATTCTGATTCTTGGACTAATTGTTATAGGAAAATAAATCTATTCGGCAAACAATTTCAAAATTTACGGTTTCGTGTTACTGCATTTTTTGTTTTTTAAAACTCGTCTATATTTATTTTAATTATTTATTTCAAGAAAATTCGTTTTTCGGTTACGCATATTGTAAAAAAAAAAAAAAAAAAAAAAAAAAAGTTGCTTCAGCTATAAAGAAAGTATCGTCTAACACGTAGCCCGATTTCATTTTGAAAAAGTAAGGAAAAAGTTAAGTGACACTGAGTATAGCTGGAAAACCCATAAGTGATTTTGATCAATGCAATTAATTTTTAAGTATATACCAGAATGTTTTCATTACTACGTTAATTTAAAAGAAAATTGTTAAAAAAGTTACACCGGTAAATTTCCCAACTTATTTTTGAAGTGGGAAAGTACGAAATTTCTTTTCGTTAATAAATCCTCAGAATTCCGAAAGAACATTTCAATTTTTTCTTTATTGATCATCCTTACCCAAATATGGTTTCCATCACAGTGATTCAATTAAAATGGAACTGGGAAAAAGTACTGTTTAACTTTCGCCTACAGTGAGTAACACATATTTTTGAAATGGGTAATGTTATAGGAAAAAAAGACTGTATATCACTGCGGTTAAGGACTTTTCAACTATTTAGCATTCCGAGTCATCCTTATTGTTCGTCATGCTTTACTTCCACAAGTATTTTTCAATCTAGTAAGCAACCTCTTAGTTTTTTTTTTAGATATCAGCATTTCACATCCCAGGGTTCTTGAGATGCCTTATGATTCAATAGTGATAGCTAATGAAAAAATTGCATCATTTAATCGTGAATTTAAAAAAATTTTCTGATACATTTTGTTTTTGCGAGTTTAGAAATTCAAAGGCATTCTTCAGTCCTTTCTCAGCACCTGAGACCTCACAAAAGGATAAAATTTCTCATAAGAAAAATTTTTGGTTAGAAGTACGTGATAAATATTCGGTCTTGGTTAGAGGTTGCTTTCGAAAAATCGCGTAGTACTAAAAATTAATTATGTCTGACTCACTTTTACAATCAAGGGGAAAATAAGAATTAAAAATCCGAAAAAAGTATGCTAAACTATATTACTCAAGAAATTATACACCTTTTTTATAGATTTCTTTTTCAAGTTCTCCGGGAAAAAAATGATATCATGTTTTTAGAGATGTGGATGAATTTAAAAGATGAAACATGGTCTCTATAATTCGTTTTTCCATAACAAGCGACCATCTAATTGGCTTCAAATTCATCCTTTCCTTTTAGTTCTGAATTTTTACTTTTCCACTTAAAAAGTGTAAAAGTCAAGTTTAAAGTATTTAGTTTAACAAAAATAAATGCTTTAAGAAATAGTATATTACAACACAAGAGCTGCAAAAGACAAAATTGTCCGTTGAGGCCAATTTTGAAAAGGTCTCGACGGGTAATTCTTTTGCAGTTCTTGTGTTGCAAGCTACTTTTCATCACAAAGCACAGCGTAATAATGGGATTCCTAAAACGCACTAGTGCGGAAAAATAAGTTTTCTGCACTGAGTGATGAAAAGAAATTTTTTTTTTCAAGCTTTACTAAAGAGCCTCATTTTTTCTTACCAATTATGTGTAAGATTGTCTCTCTGTATTTCCTCATCCATTTTTGTCTTGATTTCATTAATGCCTTCTAAAATAAGAACCTTTGATAAATATTCTCCTCAAAGCCAACATTGCACGTCACGGTGCTCAACCAGTCTCCGATTATCGGGCGGAATGGACGAAAAAATCTGACTTCACAGCGGGTTTAGGGATCATGAATATAGTCCAAAACAAGCAACCGCCAAATCGCGTCAGATCATCCTGGGCCCCCACTAGGGGCCCCCGGGAGCCCTAAACTTCTTCTTAGTCGTGTTGTATATCATATGAAAACCCGTTGCAAATGCTGTCGAATGAGACCTTACAGAGATTTCTATCTTTTATAGGCATGAGATATCGTCATTTAAACCATTCAAAATGAAGGATCAATTTTAGACTCTTTTAAATGACAGTATCTTCATGCCTATAACAGATAGAAATCTCTGTAAGGTCTCATTCGACAGCATTTGCAACGGGTTTTCATATGATATACAACACGACTAAGAAGAAGTTTAGGGCTCCCGGGGGGCCCTAGTGGGGGCCCAGGATGATCTGACGCGATTTGGCGGTTGCTTGTTTCGGACTATATTCATGATCCCTAAACCCGCTGTGAAGTCAGATTTTTTCGTCCATTCCGCCCGATAATCGGAGGCTGGTTGAGCACCGTGACGTTTATTTCCTGAAAACATTGACCCAATGCAACATCAACTCGTTTACTTCAGAGCAAGTTACAAAAGTGGATGATTCTCTATCTGAACGATGGTGAGTTTTGTAAATATGAGTTATGACATACAAAAATGATAATCATATTTTTGTTTATCCTGAAAAAAACGTAAGATAAAAAAATATGTGGCAGATTTGGATGGTGCTTTGCATAAAAAACAATCAAATTCCTTGGACAAACCTTGAAAATAAATACTTCATACAAGCATTGTTTTCATCTGAATCACCTTCAAGCTGCCGAACTTGCCGAGTGAAGTTGCAGTGGGGAATCACCTCCCTAAAAACTGAAATTGTACTTAAGACTGAGAAAACAAAATCAGTATTAGAGAAGTTTCAAATCGATACCTCTTAAATCGGTGAAATGCTTTATTTATTTCAAACGTTTTTCGGCAAAAATCAAATGTTTCGTTCTTTTTAGAGTCGTTTCATTTGTACCACTGTATATCATTTTTTACCTCTTTTATCACAGTATACGAAAACAAACTTGTAGCTTTCAATTTTTCGAAACAAGTTAGAACTTCTTCAATTTCAGAGCAACATTTTACTACCCATTGTGCACTATCATCCAGGATTCACAATGTTAAAAAAAAATTTGTTGAAGCTTGCCCTGATCCTCTTTTGATGCCTAAAAAAAAAGAAATAAATTGAAACCACTCCAATTTAATTTTCAAATTTCAGAGTTGAAATGAGTTGACTGATTTATAATAAATTGTATAAAAAAAGTCATTGGTTTTGTTTTAGATATTAAGGCTCTACAAAAGGTATAACATAACCATTGAAAATTATGCATACATGGTCTCTTCTTGTCATGGTCTCTATTAGGAAAATCTTTCTTAATACTTCCATTTATTCCTTTTATACACTGCCAGGCATCTTAATTTGCACTGATGGAATACTACTTGTACCTCTTTTGATGAATTTAAACTTTCAATTTCCTTCTGAGCTGTTTGTGAAAACAGGCTTTTTCTCATATGACTGTAACTCCATTTTTTTTGGCTGAAAATAAACAAAAACTGGGAAAAAAAAATAAATCATGCATTACAAACCTCAAACATACTCGTAAACTATCTCTTCTTCCATTGCTTGCGTTATACTTTTATTGGCTTTACTTTAAGGGTTCTATTAACTTATCTTTCACTTTCAAGAACGAGATTCTTAAATGCTTGTATTGCCTTCAATTTTTCCGTTCGCTTTACTTTGAGAAACGGGATCTTACTTTGAACGGGAAACTACTTTGAAAATTAAAAATGTAACCTGCAGCCGATTGAAGAATATTCTTCTGACCGCATCTTTTGAATTGTTTTCATTCATGACAATGATATCTAGATTAGATATATTCCTGTTTGTTTTGGTTTTAGTTTCAGTTCTGGTGCCACGATGTCGCCGTTTTAAAAAATTTCCGTTTGGAAACTTTTTTTTTTTTTTTTTTTTTTTATTGCTTTGAGTTGTTTTTATATTATAGGTAAATCGGATTTAAAACAAATTTTCGCAGAAAATAATTCGAAATTTATAGTCCCAATAGTTTTTTATTGTTGAATGGGGAAAAACGATGCTTCTCCAGAAGATGTCGACAAGGAAAACCAAGGAACGGTAAGCGCTAAACAAAATTTTCTGAAATCAAATCCGTTAGGTTTTTTTTCTTTTCTAGTACCAACCCGGGGCTTATCGAGTATATTCACCATACCTCTTCATAGGACGGAGAAGCTCCATTGTAAGTCTTTTTCCGAAAGAAAGGAGAAAAATATTGCACTAAAGTTGTTAAATTTCAGGACCAGGAGCTTGAGCATTCTTTAAATATCGGAAACAGATTTCAATGGATTTTCGCGAACATGAATTTCGCTCTCGGCCTAGGACCTCTTTGGAGGTTTCCGGTGGTGGCTTACGCCAATTACGGAGGCTCTTTCGTCATAGCTTACACCATCATTTTCTTACTCGTGGGCTATCCTTTATCCTTTTTAGAGATAGCCCTGGGTCAGTCGACTCGAAGGCGGGCGTCTAAAGTTTTTCAGTGTTGCGCAGCTTTTGAAGGTAACTAAAGGGGGGAAAAGAAGGGGTCAAAAGCCGTAACAGGAAGAAAGTCAAAAAAATGGCCCGTATTGTTTTTTGCTTCTTTTTTTACAGTACAAAACTTTTTTAGGTGTGGCAATCTCCATGGCCATTTACTCACTGGTGCTACCCATTTTGTACAGCGTGCTATTTGCTTACTCTTTGGTTTACTTTTACTATTCCTTTTCCGAAGTTTTGATTTGGAACGATTGCAAATTAATGAACATAAATATGACGCAGTACGTTTGCAAAGACATCGAAGACCCCGACAAGTGCTCCAACTGCACTTACATAACTCCGCACGAAGTGTTTTGGAAGTGAGTATCAACCACGTGCAGGGAATATTATTCTTTGTTTTGTAAAATTTTTTTCCCCAGCTTCAAGGTTTTGGGAGGATTTAAGGAGAAATCCGAGCGAACGACTTTGGACGGTCTAAATCTTCCGCTTTTCGCTTGTCTTCTCGTGTCTTGGTGCATCACGAGCATATTCGTCGTCGAGAAAGTCAGAAGACATTCCATCAAGATCGAATATTGGTTTACGCCCATTTTATTGGTCCTCATGGCGATTTTGCTCATTCTGAGCATCTACACGGCGAAATCCACGGGGCACGATCCCGCCTTGCAAGGGGTCACAAATTTTTTTGAGCCGGCCATGGTATTGTTTACAAATCTTCATGTGAGTTGGCAACGGATTAATGTTTTCGATGAAAGAAAAAAAAAAAAAAAAAAAACCAAGTCGGGAAATCGTTTTTAGATTTGGAGAGAAGCAACTCAACAGGTGCTTTTTTCACTGGGGATAGGGACCGGATCCCTTATCACGGTCGGTTCCCTTTGCCGTTTCAAAAGTCCCGTTCACATAGATTCCGCCATCGTATGCGCCATCAGCTTGGTTTTCACTTTCGTCAGCGGCATCTTGTATTTCTTGGCAACCGGACTAGCCCAAAGCCAAGCAGGCGGAAAAAGGTTCTTTGCCGAAGAGACTAATGTTTACGGTAAGTTATTGCCTCGTAGAGCCTCGAAATTTTGAAGCTTTACATCTCGTTCAATTATTTTTACCACGCACTTCCTTAATCTTAAATTTCCAGGTGGTGGCTTGTTTTACATAGCATATACAAATATGTTTTCCAGGCTTCCAGTGCCTCAAATGTGGTCGGCAATTTTCTTTCTTTTGGTGGTAATAATCGGTACCAGGGCCGTGGTATGTTTCCTAATTTATTTCGAAAAATTTTGTTTTTATTACTATCAGAAAATTTTGGTTTTAGATGGGTTCTATAGATACGACAACTTCAGTTATCAGCGTCCTCTTACCAAAAAAATTGGACGGAAAATATAAAAATTACACGGTGACTTACGCCGTGATACTAACGAGTATCCTCTTGGCTATGTTTTGCCTGACCAAGGTAGGTTCCGTTCAGCAAATACTTAAATGGGTCGACGAACCTTTAACATCCTTTCCTTTACTTTTCAGAGAGATAACTTCGTTTTCTACACTTTGTACGTATATCCGGGGGCCACGGTTTTGCCGGTTTTGGCTTTCATCGAAAGCATGTCGGTAGTTTGGATCTACGGAGTTTCCAGATTTAGTGGAGACGTAGAGTACATGTTGGGGTTCAAGCCGCACTTTATTTTTCGACTCCTATGGCTCCTGATACCCCTTTATTTAATAGTAAGTCAAACATCAAGGAAAAATGATATTTTTCTTGCAAAAATAATTTGTTTTTCCATCTACAGCTGATGATCGTGGCTACCTGGAGCTACGAATGGTTTTACCAAACCAACGAGCCCCTTTTACCGGTAGAATTTAAAATAGCCGGTTGGATTCTGGTAATAGTAGTCTTCGCCCCGATTCCCATAAAGTTCGTCATGGTTATCATCGAATTTCGTAAAAGAAACGTAAGTGGCTTTAACAATGGCTATAAGTCTTGTCCTAATTTTTTTTTAAATCCATAATTTTTAGCGTTTGAAGGAACTTTTTAAATCGAGGGACGATTTCGGGCCCGACGAACTCGAATTGTGGTACATCTCGGAATTCACACAAGAGAGAAAATCGGTAAAAAAAAAAAAAAAAGTCTCTTAAACCAGTCTCCTCCAAGGTCAAGGTTATCAATTCAGAAGGTATTTATTCTACTCTTTTTTAAAGGTATCCACCAACGCTTCAGAAGGGGAAAAAAAAGTAATTGACATTAGCGGTTGGACTCACGAAGTAGAAGAAGACGAAGATCAACAAAATAACAAGAGACTGGGCAAAGGCTCCATACACCCCTCCACTTTTTAAAGGAAATATTGTTGTGGGTGGACGACCTATCTTTGTAGCAACAGCCATTTGTAGCAATAGTCGACCTTGAATATTAAACAATATTATCAACAAGAATACACACATGTTCTTTCATAATCTTATCGAGATTGCGAGATCAATTGCAAAAGGGTTTAAGTCCTGCTTCTTGTTTCTTTAAAAAAAAAAAAAAAAAAAAATTTTTTTTTTTGTGCAACTTTTATTTAGTTGTTATAACGAAATAAAAAAGACTCTAAAATGACTGCTAGCAGTCGAAGCTGAAGTTAATAATTGGGGACGAGAATAATAATTTTTTGGAAAATTCGAAAGTGAGATCCTGAGTAAGTGTTTAAAAGTCGGTTACCGTTTTATGAAAATGAGCCCTTGGTCGTAAATAAGAATTAGTGAAATCCGAAGAATGCATTCTCATCTTCTCGTCGATACTATCGGCAGTGCTGTGCTGAAATTTCAAGAATGACTAAAGTGACTCTTAAATTTCGGGGCCTGATGGCCCCTGTTTTTACCCCGTTTAATTACGATAAGTAAGTGCCATTATTTTATGTACTAAAATGTTTTCTAGGGCAATTACATTCAAAATGAAACCATATCATAAAAATTAAAATTTATCAAAATGATTTACTTTTTAGTAATTTAGAAAGAAAAAATAATAAAGGTTTAATGAACCGAAAAGATTTTTTTGTACTTTTTCTTGTCAATCTTTTACGCTAATACTAAGAACCCAATTACTAGGCATTTAAAGCCTCTCTAAAGTGATTGTTTCAAAGATATAATTTATCGAATACGATTCAAATATTTTTAATAAAACAGCGAAATACTGATTCAAGGGTCGTTTTATTTTGCGTCCGTGATGCCAACCTTTTTCCTATTGCTTGAAAAAAAAAAGCAAATCTAAAGTTACTTTTAAATGGACTCCACGTCCAAAAAAAATTATAATGTTGAAATGATTGGAGTTTTTTCTGAAGGCTCATCGCCCGAATCGAATATGCCTTCAGTAAACTTGAGCGCTATGCTCCAAACGCTATTTGCGCCGGCAAATATTTAGCCGTAAAATTAAAAAATGGCTCCAAAATAGCATTAGCTATTTGTGTGAGTGTCCTTTAAGTTTTTATTTCAGAGTTTCATTCGTTTTTGATAAAAAGTCAATTGTTTTTTGTATTTCGTTCATTAAATTAGACAAATGCTTTAATAAATAAGTAAGTAAGTTTTCTTCTCCTTATAAGGCACGTTTCATTAAGATTTTCTTGACTACAACTCATTTCTTCAGTGGAACTCGGATATAACGAATTTCAAGGGACCGGGAAAATTTGTTCGTTATAACCGGAGTTTGTTATAACCGAACTTCGAAAAAAAATTCGTTTTTTTTAAATTAGGCTTACTTTGTTATTTTTTAATTTCCGACGTACCAAAATTGATCCATGGTGCACTGTTTGAAACTGAAAGCCTGGATTGAATTAATTTTTCTACTAAGCTGGAAAAGGCATTGCTCGAACTCCGGGTCCTCTTGACTTCTTGTTTCGTAAAATTAATTAATGTTTTTTCGCAAAATAGAACAAGTTGAAGCTTTGACTGAATCTATCAAAAAGCAATTCAAATGAGGAAATAAAATCACTTTTAACGGAAAAAAAATCATTATTTATCATTTTGAAGCGGAAAAATGGCATTTCGAAGAAAAAAAAGTCTTTTTTAAAGAAAAAATTTGCTTAAAATACAACTTTGTTCGTTTTAAAAGGGTCGTTCCGGTAAATTTTTGTTCGTTTAATCCGAATTTTCGTTATAACCGGATTCGTTAAAAGCGAGTTTTTTTAACATTGAAAAGATAGCGGACCAACCAAATGATTCATGTTTGTTCGTTATATCCAGACATTCGTCTTAAGCGAGTTCGTTATAAGTGGGTTCCACTGTATCTATGAATCAGGGTATCTTATACTGAATTCGTACAAGTAAAATCCGACAGCTGAATTCAATTTTTTCTTTCCTGAAAGAATTAAAATAAATTGGATTTGATTCCGTAAATAAGATACCTGAATAGTAACCAAAGTAAAAAAAGAAAAAGGCTTTCTTTGAAAATAAAGTCAAACCGGAAAATCGTTTTTGTACGAGTAACGTCCGTCATCGACCTAAAAAATGAAATATTTTGGAAAAAATAATATTTTGTTTCCAAAACCTTTCAGTTATTGTCATAAGAGCATGGTAAAAGATGAATTTCTCTCTAATTCTTTTTATTTTATCCGTATGTCCATAATCTTTAAACAAATATCGTATGGATTAGGGTGTCCCTTATTTTGCCAACTTTAGAATCGCGGGTGGGATACCCCCTAAATTTTTTCCTTTTGATCTAAAAAGAAAGCCTGTGAAGTTTCACAGTCCTAGGATAACTCTAACCCGTGCCGCATCGCACTTGAAGTTTGCACATTTACGAAATATGGCAGTATTTCGTGAAAAATCCCGATTTTCTTAAAACTGTCAAGTTTTTACAAAAAACTCATATGACCTTTTTGAAAGAGCATAAAATTCTGCGTCGACCAGTATTTTTAACTTTTTGATAGCTATCGCCATTTTTTAAATAGGACGGAAAACATGTTTTGGCTAAAAAAAATTGCAAATTCAAAATTAACTAACAAAACCGTATATACCCTGTCGGATATCAACATTATTGGCGTTTCGTAGTACATGGATCATTTTCCCAATGTTTTCGCACACTGTGAAAGGAAAGTATAATGTATAGTATAATGCATAGTATAATATTATATAATATAACTTCAAATATTATAATGATATGAAAAAGGAGATGTATATATGAGATATTGAAAAAGGAGAATAGGCCGGAAGAACTTTTCGTGGTTGCGTAATTTAAGAGCTTGGACCGGCTTAAGTGTCGAGGAGCTCTTCAGGATTGCCCGCGATAGAGACGAATATAAAAGTCTCATTGATGGTCGCCTACGCCTGGACACAGGTAGGGCACCGTAAGAAGAAAATTATAATGATAATAATATACTACATTGAAAATAATATTAAAGTACCCATGGCGGAAACCTGCAAAGCCCGCATAACTCGTAAATACTTTTTACGCTACAGACACTGGAAAATGATAAATAAAAATATGAATAATAATATTAAAAATTGTCTCTAGATGACGTCGTATAAAGACCTAGATCGCAACGGGTCTCTAGCATTAACACGGTCCCTTCGTGGATAGCAATTCCCCATTTGATGGTCTGGGTGACAGTTCTACGCTTAGTAGCCACTGTTATTCGAGGATTGGCCTCTTTTCACCATAGCCCACGGGCAGGATGATAATAGGAGAAACCCGAACCTCGGAGGCCCTATACGTGGATTTAACGACCATAAGGATTTCAGGACGACAATCTTTGGGTTTCTTATGCACGGTTCCCAAGTCTAGTGCATCGGAGTCCCAAAGAACATATGAGTCAACTAAGACAGCTGTTCTGCCCTTTCTTCACAATAAAGTTTGGTATGCGTAGTTTACCACTGGCTAATCGAATGTACTGTTCAGTACTAAACCACACTGATACTGATGCACTGAACTTTGCAGCCATGCATAAGAAAGTCAAAGATAGTCGTCCTGAAATCCTTATGGTCGTTAAATCCACGTACAGGGCCTCCGAGGTTCGGGTTTCTCCTATTATCATCCTGCCCGTGGGCTATGGTGAAAAGAGGCCAATCCTCGAATAACAGTGGCTACTAAGCGTAGAACTGTCACCCAGACCATCAAATGGGGAATTGCTATCCACGAGGGGACCGTGTTAATGCTAGAGACCCGTTGCGATCTAGGTCTTTATACGACGTCATCTAGAGACAATTTTTAATATTATTATTATTATTCATATTTTTATTTATCATTTTCCAGTGCCTGTAGCGTAAAAAGTATTTACGAGCTATGCGGGCTTTGAAGGTTTCCGCCATGGGTACTTTAATATTATTTTCAATGTAATATTATTATCATTATAATATTTGAAGTTATATTATAATATTATACTATGCATTATACTATACATTATACTTTCCTTTCACAGTGTGCGAAAACATTGGGAAAATGATCCATGTACTACGAAACGCCAATAATGTTGATATCCGACAGGGTATATACGGTTTTGTTAGTTAATTTTGAATTTGCAATTTTTTTAGCCAAAACATGTTTTCCGTCCTATTTAAAAATGGCGATAGCTATCAAAAAGTTAAAATACTGGTCGACGCAGAATTTTATGCTCTTTCAAAAAGGTCATATGAGTTTTTTGTAAAAACTTGACAGTTTTAGAAAAAATCGGGATTTTTCACGAAATACTGCCATATTTCGTAAATGTGCAAACTTCAAGTGCGATGCGGCACGGGTTAGAGTTATCCTAGGACTGTGAAACTTCACAGGCTTTCTTTTTAGATCAAAAGGAAAAAATTTAGGGGGTATCCCACCCGCGATTCTAAAGTTGGCAAAATAAGGGACACCCTAGTATGGATGTAACGTCCGTCACAGTGGAATTGCCCTCTAGTATAAAATTGTAGGTTCTGGTAGTTTAAGGTTATTTCCTAAAAAGGCAATATATCCTGTAAAGGTGGAATTCCGAATTTTAATTTTTTTCAACACTTTTTATAGAGAAAAGAGCCTGAATTTAAGCATCATTCCAAAATACGCCAAATATTTGAAAGAAAATGGCGTCCAAGGGATTTTAGGTAATTGAATTTTTTTTATTTACGTTAAAGCCAACGGGAAATCACGATAATAAAATTTTTCAGTGAACGGCACCACCGGGGAAGGGGTATCACAATCAATCGAAGAAAGGGAACAAACTGCGGAAGCTTGGGTTAAGGCGTGCAAAGTTACCGGACAGACGGTCATGATCCAGGTCGGCGGGACCAGCCTCAAGGACGTAAAAAGACTGGCCGCTCACGCAGAAAAGCTCGGAGTTTCCTCTATACTTTGCCTTGCGGATTTGTTTCACAGGCCGAAAAACGCAGACGATCTCTTGGATTATTTGAAATATGTTTCGGAAGCCGCTCCCAACACCCCACTGCTATATTATCACATTCCAGGATTCATCGGAATCAATAGTAAGTGGAAAAACTCGCAATTAATTTAAAAATTAAATTTATAAAAAAAAATCTCTTCAACATATACAAAAATTAAGTCGACACTTTGAATTCGATTATACGTCAAAACGAAAAACTTTTGTGCTGGGATTTTTTACAAAAATCTGAAACGATAAAGAAATTAAAGAAAAAAAAATTAATTTACCTTTATTAAACCAATTAACGTGTGATAATTTTTGTAATTTTAGTCGACGTTAAGGAAATGCTTGAAAAGGCGGATCGAGTACCAACTTTGGTAGGTTTAAAATTTACCGATAACGACTTAAGCGTCGGTGCCAGTTGTTTAGCCGTCAAATCGGGAGAGCATCCCGTATTTTTGGGGAGCGATACAATTTTAGCTGCGGCTCTGGCCTTGGGATTCGATTCAGCAATAGGAACGACTTTGAACATGCTCGCAAAGAAAAACATAGAAATCAAAAGCGCCATGGACAAGGGGGACATCAAACAAGCTTCCGAAGCTCAAAAACTTTTAACATCGGCGGTGAAATCGATATGTAAACACGGTATGTTTAATCATTTATTTCCGTTCAAATCTAAGGGATCGTAATAAATTTGAAAGGACATTCTTTTCAGGTTCTTGGGTGGGCACAATGAAATCTGCTATGAATATAATGACGCCCATCGACGTGGGACCGGTTAGGGAGCCACTGAAAATGATATCGCCGGAAAAGCTACAGCAATTACAACAAGAATTAAAATCACTGCAGCTATCAGAATAAATCCATTTTGTAGTAGTAAATTTTGAATTTCAATAAATATTAACTTCAAGCAATTCCGATCCGTCGACATTTATTTTCCGTCAGTTAAAAAATCAAAAATTGACCACACTGCGGTTTCAGCTTTCAAATGTCTGAGCAAATTAGCATCATTCGGATCCTTTATTTGTTTCAAGCGGATCCTCGGACGTAGATCCTTCTTCCAAAGTGGTACGAATATTCTTAAAACATTTATCAAAAATCAGTTTTTCCTTCTCATTTGCAAAACCATGTTTTATCGATCGGGAAACCCCTCATGTTTGTTTTTGTAAAAATACATCTCACTGTACATGTTCGAAAGGATTTATGTCCGGAATCCTTCACATTCGCAAAATTTACTAACCTGTCTTTTTTTTTTGTCTAAATACTGAAGGTGAAACTGAAGAACATTTTAAAATGCATATCGCGTACGAACGTCTTCCAATTTTTTGGATACTTCACTGGGAGTTCTATCTAAATCCTCTGCTATGCTCTTTTGCTTGGCTGGGTCAATGGAATTATACTGTTCGCAAAGATCTCCATCGATCACATTCTAAAACAAGACCAAAAATAATTTAATTACTTTTGAAATCACAGAGGAAGAAAAATAAATTGACACTTACTTTCACCGGGTAATAATAAGATCTAAAAGAGAGATGGTCCCTTCCGCAAAGAGGCGGATGCTCGCTTCTCATATGCATTTCCAAATGTTGAAAAAAGTCGTGATCTTCCCTTGATGTGAAAGGTACGAAAACTCCGACCGTTCCGGATAGGGTCGTGTATACCAGGGATTCGGACCCTCCCGGTATCAAAGTCGCTTTTTGCAGCGACATGCAAATTTCTCCCACATGAAAATTAGCAAGAACGTCGGCTTTCTGCGAGGCTCCGTTTAAAAGGCCTCTGTCCCATAACGATTTGTTTCCCGTAGGGTCCTCGTCGACGTCGTCGCTGATCCCGGAAGACAGTCTTATCTGAAGGAGAGAAAAAAAAAAGATTTAATTAATTTCATACTGAAAGATCTCGGACGAGATTGTTGTTTCCCGTTTCATGTACTTACCACCGAAATGTTTCCGAATTTATCCGCAGCCGCAACCGTGTCGTAATCCAAAATTGTGGTGCAAGTGATCCATCGAGGATGCGTGTCATCAGCAAAAATAATCAATTGATTTTCGTGCCTTTTATACCGGACCATGTAAACGCTCTCTTGTACGTCGCTCACAAAAACCCTTTGGCCAGTAGCAACAATGTTTACTATTTGATTCGGAATATACTGCAACAAACAATGTACAACTTCAAATTTATGCTCCTTTCAGACAAGGTAGAGGAAAGCTAATTTATTTTTCTCGATCAGATTAAAAATTATCCATCAAGTCTTTTTCAGAGACTCTAGTCTGTAATGGGGTATCATCATCAAAACCAAAAAGATTTCTAAGTTCTGCTAATTCAATGCAGAATTTAACTAAATGAATAGCAATCTAAAGTTTATCAACTCGAATTTAATGTCTGTTTTTTTAACATTCAAAAGAAAGAACCACATATGAATTTTTTTTTCAAATTCCATAAAAAAGGCAGCCAAAGGTAAATTTTTTAATCTCCAAATAGCGAACAGAGTTACAATATTTTTAAACCTAGTCGAAACAGAAACCTGTCTTGTGGCAAAAAGGCATTTATTCCCCCAACAGGTTTACCAGGACTACTTTCTCTATCTTTAGGATCTCTTTTTACATACTTTGTTTTCACATTTTCTTAACAGCTTCTTTTTGCCCATATCATAGAGTCTAAGCATTCTTCCGACTCCAACGAGCAACCTCCCGTAATAAGGGCACAGAGCGCTAGGTGCTTCGTCCACCGTTGTTTTGTGGATCAATTCTAAATCTGTAACGTCTTCGTTGATTCTGAAAAAAAAAAAAAAAAAAAAAAAAAAAAAAAAAAATTTAAGAATGTTTTAAAATTTTTTCTTTCAAAAGCAAATCACAGAAGAATTCGCAAAAAATTGACATCAGTATACAAGAGAAAAGTAATCATCGCTGTTCATTAGTCTAACATGTGCGCTTTCTTGTAAATCATCATCGGAAAGGAAAAATGATATTATATTTCCTCTCTGTCATTAGAACTTACTTGTAAGTATAAAGATAGCCACAACTGACTTGTCTAGGTGAAAGCTGGTATTCCTTTGCGACCCCGACTACCAAGAAATAACTCTCTGGATGATTGTTAAACCTCACGATTGCAATACTGAAAACAAACAGAAAATCAGCAAAACAAAAGAAAAAAATTAAAAAATAACATTCTAAAAATTTACTAGCTGGATCAGCACTGCAGGACAACTATCATTAATTATTTCAATCTTGTCATGTGGTTTGTCATCATTTCAAAGTAAATACTCATTTCATAAACAAGAAAAAAACCTAAGGTACCTTAAAGCTGCTTCGTTCTGCTCCAAACGAACGATTTTATCCGTTCTCCCTTCGATGGGATCAATTATCCTAATAATCGAAGCCCACATTGCGGAACCGGCTTTCGGCGCCCCAAAAATAGATTCCGGTAGATCTTCGCTGAGGAAAGCGTCCGCCATTTCTCGAGCAAGTTCCTGTTCTTCTTCCCCGGCTGCTTCTTGCATTTCCTGAAAATCAACGAGACGAAATTCAGATATTCTTAAAATTCTGACTTTACATCTTACGACAGATGAGCGATCAGCAGTGCAAAAAGATATCATACATAAAACTTCAGAAGATCTTGTCATGTAATTCAACATCATTTCAAAAGGGGTAAATTTTGAAAATAATCTACAATTGTTACCTCTGCCATTTGGACTCTCCTTTGTTTTTTGGTCTCTTCAGTGTAAGCGTTGTGTTCCGTTTCTATTAAAATAATTTTAGCAGTTTCCGCATGGACTACAAATTTCCTAGGTGTATATTCTAAAGGAAACGAAATCTGGAACAAAGAATTCCTTGAATTAATATTTCATTTTCACAAATTTTTATTAATCAAAAGTATCAAAAATTAAAAGAATCAGATTTAAAGTTATCCATCAAGTCTTTTTCAGAGACTCTAGTCTGTAATGGGGTATCATCATTAATAGAGTCGCTAAACTTTTGGTTTCGAAACCATTCAATCCCTCTGCAAAATATTATATTTTTCTTTACAGGTGTCGAAGGTAAATATTTCAAGTGCGAGACCAATTCGCCTTTTTGAAATAACGAAAGTGGCATTACTTTTTTTTTCCACGGACTAAAAAGTTAGCTTTTTAGTATTATAGAATAAAAAAAAAAAAAAAAAAAAAAAAACTTGTTTACTTATGTTATTAATATTATTTTCCAATTTTCATTCGTAATGAAAAATATGTTTTATGTAAGGACAACAAGTGGCCCTTATCTGAATTTGAGATTCAGAACTCAAATTCGCTGTTTCCCTTTCAGTTTAGAAAAGTGCCAATTGCTGTCCTTAATATGAAAAATACTATTTTTTTTTTAAAGAATTAAACACCAAGAAATGTTGAAACCTTTCAGCGCATAACGCTCAACAGTCGGGATGTGAAGCTCATTGTCAACCTCTAATAAAATTAAAGAGCTAAAGTGAATCTTAAAATTTTTCCGGGAATTATAAAGTTAAACTCTGAGTTCAGAGCACTTACTTGATTAAAGACGGCACCTAATTTTTCTAAAGCCAAAATCCTTAAGGTATTAGTCGAAATAGCTACGATGCCCTCAGGACACTGTTCCGAAGAGAACCCGGAGGCATATTCCAAGGATTCGTACGATAGTGGTGTCAGATGAAACCTATTTTGATAATAATAACTTAGCCAAGATCTGCTCGACATAGCCAGAACCTTGAGGGAGAAAAAAAAAACATTACTTGCTTTCTTCGAAGGAATCAAATCAACGAATACTTACTGCTTCGCTTCCTTGCATCCGAATCCTAAACAATTTTACTGGTCTCGAACCTAAATATCTTGTCCTGGTGTCGGCTAAATCCCCGGTTACCGGATCCAAAACTGTTCGTAACAATACTCCGTTTTGTAAACCAACGTTTAAGTAAAGACTCGTCGTTTGACTCGCTGATCCTTCTTCACCGGATTTCTGGTCTCCGGCTCCCATTTCCACGATGCAGAGGGACTCTGCCGGAGCGGGTAATGCCTGCATGCTCAAAGGCGATAAACAATCCTATAAAAAAGAAGAGAATTGCCAGAAACGGTGGAAGCGTAAGGGGAAAAGTTTAAAACAGTTAGAATAACTATCAGAGGTTTGAATTGTAATCAAAGTATTTCAGGTGAAACACGGAACCAATCACATCATTTTCAGAAAAAAAAAAAAAAATAATAATAATAATAATAATAATAATAAAGCGATATACACTTACAGAAGGATCGAGGGAGATAATTCTGACAGTGTTGTCTGCCAAACCAACAGCCAAAAACCTTGATCTGAGCTCCCCGGCAGGTACGTTGCCAAGTGCCATGCAGGATACGTCTGAAGGCATGGCTTTCCGTTCTGTGTATTCGTTTAATTGGCCAGTCTGCAAAAAAAAAAAAATTAGCAAATCAATAGAATACTTGTAACCTCTAAATTCATGTCGAACCAGTGCTGGCAACCCAATCGGAAAAAAAAACTTCTACCTTTCAAAATTGAAATAATGTTCAAAATTTCAGTTAGAATATGAAAAACTTCAAAATTAAAAAATTAAATTGGATTCGGGTTCGTTTTCGACAAGTAACTTTGTCAATAGTTGGTAAGATTTGAATTGTTAGGACAACTCAAAAGATGTATGAATTTTTTGTGCCCCATAGATTCACTTCTGAATACATACAATTTTAATAAACAGAAGGCGACTACGAGATCGATTACTATATGCACATCTTCTGTGTCGTAATATCTTTCGACATTAGACTCAAGGGATTCTGTGCAAATTAAATCCAATTTTCGACTTGGAAATAAAATTGAAAATTACCGGATCCATTTCGAAATAAACGAGTTCCCCTGCCGTCAAAGCGATCACGACTTGCCTTTGATTAACGGCACATTTCACGATCGTTTTCTTTCCCGGGGCCTTCCACTCGTTGACTCTTTTATCTGCTCTAATGTGCCTGATCCCGTCCGGATATACCTGCCGAAAGAAATTCAAAACATTAAAAGAATTCCGAAATTATCAGTTATCAAAACGTTTGTCAAAGACAAACCAGGATTCGATTTACGGCCGAAATCGATCCAACGATGCAGCTATCTTTTATTAATTTATGCACAACTTTCGACCTTTACTGTTATTTTCCAGCAATAAAGGAGATACAGGTGCAAAAAATAGAATGACTTTCCTTTCAGAGAATCACTTACCTGAACCAACGCGTCGTCTCCTAGAGCCGAGCAAGATAAAGTTGGAGTAGTCCCTAAGAAACCGGAGTCAGTTACTTCTTCCACGGTTTCACCGATTGAAAGGACCAGTGTGGCGTTCACAAACGAAACAATAATGTAAGCGTCATATTCCTCTGCAATTAAAAAACAAAAAAAACTCGACTTTTTAATTACAAGCCTTCAAAAACGTATTTGGTTTAGGTTCATCTATTTGCGATAGCTAATATAAAGTAAAGCAGGGTCCATTCCGTCGTGCACCTCGCCATCTTCAATACTCACCGAACCAACTGTCGTCGGCTTCACTCGGCACAGTAATCTGCAATAAAAACAATCTGGTGTTTGATAAAATTTTGTATCGACCACCAGATTTTGATTAGAATCGTGAAATTGGAAGAATAGGATGTCTACCAAACCTGTCTCCTCAAATTAAAACAAACAATTTTTATATTTCGGGTTGTCCTTGACTAGTATTCAGCTGGCAGACAACCTATGTTGAATGAGTATTACTTATTGAAACTAAAAAAACTAATGCAGGAAAAAAATTACCTTCTATTCTTCTTTTCACAGTCCACACAGCGTTGGGATTCCCGGGCAATTCTGAGACGGCCATCTCCGAAACTTCCAATCCGTGACGCAAAACACGTAAAGTAGATCTCGGCCCACGCCCGCACAACATGTACAATTGCGGGGTATCTTCATTTGCTGTTAAAAAAAAAAAAAATGAAGTTTTGAAGAAAAAGAAAAATAAATTTTAAAAATATAACGACTAAAAGTAAAGATAAAATTACCCAAATCAGCAACCTGACAAGCCATTATAGGTGACAATGAGTCCATTTCATCAACTTGGACTAAATTTCTAAGAGCTCTTGGAGCAAAGAAAAATGTATCCCCTTCTTCCAAGGGCATGGCTGAACTAAATTCCGGTTCGTCGTCATCGTCCCCGAGATGCGCTATCTGGTAGAGGTAGCTTTAAAAAGAAAAGAAACATTGTTTCATATTTTTGGTATCAGGGCATGCAACATCACAAAATACCTACTGATTTCCAAATTCTGAAGCTACAAAAAGAAATCCAGTTTTCATAACGCACATGGATGTGGCTACTGGAACAGTATCAAAATATTTTAACTTGATTTCAGTCACCATGTCTTCATCTGTCTCTAATGTTATTTTAAATATGTCGCCTTGTTCCGTCTGGGCCAAAAAGAAAAATACTGATTTTGTCTTATGAGTAGCAGAACAAACAAATATCATTCCTCTTTCAGGATCATCTAAATCATTCTAAAAAAATCAAATGTGTTAAAAAGAAAAAGTAAAAAAATAAATAAGGAAAAAATTGAGCTTGACTCTTACCCTTCTCCTTGGAATAGGACAACGAATATCATGCTGATCTCCTAAATTTTTGTAAGTTAAATAATTTTCTGAACAAATAAGGACGCCACTAGGCCCATCATTGCCCCCAGGAACCGATATTAAAAAATTAGCATGCTCTTCAAGAGGTTCACTGTATTTTCGGACTACGTGGTTCAGGCCAAGATCTAATTCATAAAAAGTAAGGGTTTGCTGTGTTTTGCTTGCAGCCTCACCTGTCGGATCTGTGTCTGCTTCCTGAAATAAGATTTTAACTTTGTTGTATTACTCTGTGAATTCATTAAAAAACAATTTCTGCTCACCTCATAATCAATTTCCAAGCATGCAAACATAGGATTTTCAAAACCAACGTCCACTCCAACCATATGATAAACTAAAGTATTGCTTTTATGAGCTTCAAGGGGTGATGATATCGTAAGTCTTGCTTCTGCATCTCTGTTTAATATGTACACTAATTTTTGTTTTTCTACAGCTCCTACCATCACTGCTCTTCCTTTCGGATCAATGGCCAAATACTGACCAGGAACTATTCTTCTGCAACCACTTTTACCAAATGTTTCTTGGTGAACTTTTTCAAAAATGTTTTTAGAGGGAATAAACTCTAATATCACGATCCGCCCGGAATCTGAGCCGACGACAATGTAATCTTTAGTTCCTCCAGTCAAACGGAAAGACATGAGGCTTCTCACTATACCGAATATTTCCACTGTTAAAAGAGTGTGAACTTTACCGGTGTTCGGATCTGGTCGGAGGAGCTCCAGCGATTTCCCTCTTGAAACTAGTATTTCTTGCATTTTACTGCCACTGAAATTCCCATGCACCGCATAGGTAATTCCAGTGGCTCTCTGGAGCGTTAAATTGTAGAGATGCATTTCAATAGCCTCTACTGCCGGTCGGCACGTTTACCCTAACCGGTTTCCTGGAACGATTAAAAAAAAAGATGTAACGCCCTTTTTTTTACTTGCAAAAATACCGCTTCAGTTTTAACGAATCACAAATAATAAATAGTTAAAAACCAAGCAACTTCTCTAAAATAGAAATAAACATTATTCTACGATGCCATTACGTTTATGATACTATCGAGTTCAAATAGGACTAAAATTGAACGATGAATAAAGCGGTTGGATATAATACCAGTTAAAAGAAATATAACCTACCGATTACTTCGGCGACCGGATAATTATATTCTGAAGATGGACGCAGATAAAATTTTCCATCTTTCAACCTAATCGAATCAACGCTATGGCTATGCCTAACATGGCGGACGACCATAGAGAAATATAACACTACGTTGGCGGAAGACATTTGTAACCGGAAACAAGTCATCGTGCACAGCCTTTCCGATTAACCGTGATCAAGCAAAAGAACGTCCGTTAATCATTTTGGCGCCAATAACTGTTTTAAACTCTCACTTTCAATACAACTCTACAGGGCAGCACTTCTTTTTTCGTATCGAAAATGATACCTTATGATGATTTACGACTCTAGCTTTCCTCTACATTTAAAACAACTGTTTCAGCAGAGCCGGATTTAAGACAAATGAAGTCCTAGGCTAATGCGGCCCCTCCCAAATGTATTAAATCCGATATTTTATCTCTTAGGATCTTTTTGCCCGTGAAAAGTTAGTCCCAAGTTTGCGCTATGTATGAAATTTTTTTGTTTCTAAAGTAAAATTGGCTTTTGGAAATTACGTCATTTATATTAACAAATGATTCTTTTTAAATTTTTTTTCCCAAACTCACGCTTTACAGTTCAAGGTCTACCTTTCTTGCTGCGGCCCTAGGCAATTGTCTATTTTTCATACTGTAAAATCTGACTCTTGTTTCACAGAGCAATATTACGAGTTTGGAGAGTTTTACGATTGGGAAAACTTCGTCATGATTGATTTTTCCGAATTTTGTCAGTAAAATTGGAATAAATATTTTTGTCTTCTTTCGTTTCATTAGAAAATCGAAAGCCAGTAACGTAGCGTAGTCGGAATGTTTGCTAAATATCGGTACCTACTCTTTTGAAACTTTTTTTTCAATTTGAAAGGGAAAAGGTAAGAACATTTTATGGAGATATATACTCACACGTCCATTTTTCCTCATCAAAACTGAAAATGCGGACATCAGGTACATAGAAAAAAAGTAACTCTTCACGATATGACAGATATATAACAAAATACTAAAAGTTATGATACTGTATAAAGGTCTTTATAACAAGCAATATAACGGTCCAACTTATTTGAATAGTGCTTGTTTTTTTTTTTTTTTTTTTTTGCTGCAAATTCAGCGATGATCTGAAATCTTCTTAATTTTATGATATTTCTAATATCATGGAGTTATTTAAATTTTTGAATATGAATATTTTTTTTATACCGTAGAAGATTGACAATTTTTGCATATAAGTTTTCTAATCCAACACGTCTAAATATATTTTAAAATTATCGAAAAAAAAAAAACGAATTTTCTTAGCTTTACTAATATAACGAGTGGTACTAAATTGAGAAATTCACTTGCTTTAAAAAAATATGACGGACAGTGTATGTACAATTATCGTCTTTTCACTAAAGATGCAACATATATCCACACTGAAAGAATGTCATTTGGATACGGATGAATGTATACTGCGACAGCAAATTCTACTTCTTCGGTTTCATTACAATGAACTCCTGTAGCTTTTACGGCTTCAGTAACGGCTTCCATGTCTGTGTACGGCATGTTAATCGGAAAACCGCACATCTATAACGAATAAATAATTTCAATATTGCTTGGTTTATCGAAATCGAAATCGAATTCGCATCTAACACCCACTTTATGCGAAGCTAAAATATGATGAAGCTCCAATATATGGTTAGGACTATGATTGTCTCCAGCATTCCAAGTAGCCTCTTCCAATTTTGGAAGCAATTTTCTTAGAATTGCAGCACAATAACGATTCCATTGAGTTCTATTTTTCTTTCTCCATTTCATTAAATTATCTCTTAATCGTTTTTCCATTTTGTCTTGCAAAATTTCCACGGATTGCCTAAAAAAAGGATTTTTTTTTTTCCTCTTAGCACAAATCATTAATTTTTATCAGAATAGAGGCAGTAATTTTACTTTGATGTGATTCGGTAATCCAAAATTTGAGGTTGAACGCTTCCTGTAGGAGCAGCGATATTTCTTCCGAAAGCAGGAAACCAGTCTGCTCTTTTCGACAAATCGAATCTAGTTCTGCGAGGAGCTTCTTCCGGCTGTATATTCGCCCAAATCTAAAATCAGAGGCATGATTTAAAATAATTTCGTAAATTAGAATTTTTGATAAGATTTTTTTTTTTTGTACGTTTTGATCATCGATAAGGCAATAAATTTTCTGAAGAGGGCAAAAACTATCATTCGTGCTGTATCTCTGTCCGTTTGTAGCGTCCCAAATAAAATATTCGCTGCTTTTGCTAAATCCTTCCTTGACTAACACGTAGGCGGTGGGGCCGTAGGGTATCCCAGACCCGAGCAGAAGGTAAGCCTTAAAACCAAGATGCAAGAAATACGAGCACAACAATATGGCGTGATCCTCTGAATCTCCGGTTAACAATCGTAATATTTGCTGAGGAAAAAAATTAGCAGTAAAATATTGTAAAATTTTAACGCAAAAAAAAAAATCCTTACGTCACTAGTCAACCAGATATCGAAAAGCCCCGGGAAAAATGTGCTGCCAGCTATGGAAGGTATCATCGAAACAAATCTGGCAGCCATTTCCGGTGTAACTTTTTCCATTTCAGCTATTACAGGAGGAGCCAGAGGTTTTATAAATCTAGTAACGCATACAGATTTTCCGGTAATGTCGGTCACTAAAGTCTTAATTTTTCTGTAGGGGAACATGCTAGCTATTTCCTGTTGCCATCCTTCAAGGTGTTTTTCTAAACTAGGGATTTCGCTGCTTTCTAATTTTTCCTGAAAAATAAATAGAAATGCAAGGAAGGGAAAAAATGTTTCTAATTTTATGAGCTTCGAAACTCACCTTAAAGGGTTCTGGAGGGTGCAATGCCGGTTGAACTGTTATAAACAAAGTTATATACGTGGCATCTCTTTGAGGCAACAAAGGTTCTTGAGAAGGTCCGCCGAATTGCCGCCTATGAGCTTCCCTTTCGTATCTCCAAAAAAAAAAAAAAAAAAAAAAAAAAAAAATAGGATGTTTTGGAATAAAAAACAGACAGGGCAGAAAAAAATTACTTACCCTAAGAGAACGGGCGGAGAATATAGTTTGAACGTTCCTTCGATCCTCGAATTAAAACACAAAGTCGAAAACGGGATTTCCATTCCTGCCAGCCAGTGCCTTTCTAACCGCTGATGTATATTTGTCTCTTGTAAACTGTCATCTTCAATCAAGTCGACAACCATTTCATCGAATAAATGAAGGTAAAGAGTGTCCCTAATTGATTGAAGACTCCCTAAATGCAAAAAAAAAAAAATGTCGTCAACATTAGCGTTTTGTCCAAATAACTTTTTGTGAATCACCAACCTGGAGAGAAGTCCCCATTTTTAGTATGGAATGGTATTTGCAAATCTTGGTTCCAAGTTGGATTTGCACCTTCGGCAGCCGTAGTTCGTGCTTTTATTCCTCGAAAAGATATTTCTACGAAAGGTCGAACATTTACTAAGGAGAACCCCTCGATGCTTTCGTTGACAGACATGGTATCCACGTCCTTACGGACCGGAACTTCAAAAGCTCGAACGACGTTCACCACTATTTTAACATCTTGTCCAGATAAGTTTTGAACCGCAATTTTCTTACGCTCTCTTCTAACGGGTCTGAGGGGTCGTTTCGGTTGAAGCCACTTCATGAACGTTAGACCTAGAGTTCTAAATTTAAAAAAAAATTCATCTATTAAATGATTAATTAATTAATTAATTCATTCATTCATTTGTCAATAATTCTGATTGTTTTCACCCTATATCCGGAACAGTTTCTTCAGAAACGATATCTTGAAGTCTTTTGTGCTGTCTGGCTAAGCGGCACTGCTTAAGGACTCTTTGCTGGACTTGCTCCAAATATTTTTTACCCCAAGCTCTATGGCCGTCCAGAGGATCGGAAGAGCCTATGTCCAGCAGTCGATACGGAGTGGAAATCCTTTTTTCATAGATCTAACCCCCGCAAAAAAAAAAAAAAAAAAAAAAAAAAAAATTGAAGAGCCAAGTTTAAGATGATTCTACATCAGTAGGGAATTCCGGCATGAAGTAACCCATTTTCTGAAATGGTGAATTTTTCGCTTGGTCAGTGGACTCAGAAACTGATATACCCAGAAAGTGACATAAATTTTGTATATCCGTTTCCCATTTTGGGAAAAATTATCAATATGAAAAAAATGAATACATGTTTCTGTAAACATTGTTCGAAGATAAAAATTAGTCTTCTATGTTTAGTAGGGTGTACAGAAAAAGAAAAAGTGTTTGGAATTTTGTTGCTCACCAAAAAAATAGTTTCATTGGGGGGTAAAAACCTCAAAAAAATTTCGAAACATTTTTTTTTTACCAGCTGGAGGTCGCGCTTTGCGGAAAAAGGACCTAAGCCAAGAATTTTTTGAAAGCGTTCAATTAAGTTAATATTTATCGCATTTTTCAGTAATCGATATTTGTAAAAGGGGTCTAATTATATGTTTTTGAGGTCGTAGGACACGAATTTCAGCATCCCGATTTTCTCCGACCAATGTCTGAGTCGCTGTTACCGATTTTTTTTAAACTTTTATTTATGTCCAAATTTGGAGCCCCCAACTTTTTTTTTTCCTTTTAAAGTTGCTTATACTTATGAAAAAAAGCTTGAGGAACACCAATTTCACTATCCCGATTTTCTCCGACCAACGCCTGAGTAGGGGTATAAGTAAGAATTTGGTTTTTTGAGCCAAAAACTAATTTTTTTGTAAAAAACTGGCGACAACTCCTCACCAGTTCGAGTTAGAGGTCATGTTCTATGACATTTTTTAGTCAGAACGCTCTAATTAATAAGGTACTTTTGTGTTTCGGGTCAATTTCCAAAATTTTCTTACGGACGGAAAATTCTGCTAGTAATTTTTTTGAGATTCCAAATTCTTTTCGTCCGTGAAAAAATTTTGGAAATTGACCCGAAACACAAAAGTACCTTATTAATTAGAGTGTTCTGACTAAAAAATGTCATAGAACATGACCTCTAACTCGAACTGGTGAGGAGTTGTCGCCATTTTTTTACAAAAAAATTAGTTTTTGGCTCAAAAAACCAAATTCTTACTTATACCCCTACTCAGGCGTTGGTCGGAGAAAATCGGGATAGTGAAATTGGTGTTCCTCAAGCTTTTTTTCATAAGTACAAGCAACTTTAAAAGGAAAAAAAAAAGTTGGGGGCTCCAAATTTGGACATAAATAAAAGTTTAAAAAAAATCGGTAACAGCGACCCAGACATTGGTCGGAGAAAATCGGGATGCTGAAATTCGTGTTCTACGACCTCAAAAACATATAATTAGACCCCTTTTACAAATATCGATTACTGAAAAATGCGATAAATATTAACTTAATTGAACGCTTTCAAAAAATTCTTGGCTTAGGTCCTTTTTCCGCAAAGCGCGACCTCCAGCTGGTAAAAAAAAATGTTTCGAAATTTTTTTGAGGTTTTTACCCCCCAATGAAACTATTTTTTTGGTGAGCAACAAAATTCCAAACACTTTTTCTTTTTCTGTGCACCCTAATGTTTAGCTAATGCACAATATAAGATACAATATGTCACAAGATTTTGTATATTTAGACACTAGCAAGAAGTACGGCATGTATGAAAATTACTTTATAACTATGATTTTATTTTCTGAATTATTGATTTTTGCGAACTCTTTCATTTTTAGTTTTAAAATATCCTATACAAAATTTATGTCACTTTCCTGATTTTTTTATTTTTTTTATTTTTTTCCTCGGAAACTGATATAATTTCGGAGTATGTCACTTTCCGGGTATATCAGTTTCATATGACTCTTGGTCAGGTCTAAAAATATGCAGCGCCCAAGGAAGAATAATTTTGCCTTTTAAAATTTCATTCTCTGGCAGAAAAAAACCTGTAGCAGCAATTTTTATCTCACCTTAAATATGTCTTTATGAATTTGTTTTTCGTTCAACGGAACAAATTTTGTTCCCCTAAATTCGGGCTCCCCCAAATCGCGAAGCCTTAACAATTTTAATCTGAGATTTTCCTCCAAATCATTTTCCTCGCAAAAATTGTAGTCCATCAGCAAAGGATCCAAACGGAAGTAACAAGGGTCCATTTTGATGGCGTCGCTGGCATGTTGAAGAAAATGAAAAAATGCAGCGTTGTAAGGATCGTTTGGATCCAATTTGGATTTTTCCGCCCAATCTTTTAGTTTTGTGATGTCAAACTTGCCACTTGCACCGATTATTTCCGATAAATTAGTGGTTGCCTCGTCTCTAAAATCACAAACATAAAACTGGTTGAGATAAATTTTTGCTTTTTAATCGTTATAAAGGTTTAGGCGTTACTACGTCACACCCCTTAATGTATCGAGTGACGAGCTCGATGACGGGGCACTCATATCGCAAAGGTATTTTACGAATGAGCGGGACCTACTTTATTTAGACAGGGAATCCGAACCCTGTGACACATCGGTCTTCTTCACATGATACACACATGAGTATCAGAGGTGAATGCTGGTGGAAAAAAATCCCGACTGAAATCAGGTTCGAACCAAGACTCCACACGATCATTCGTTTCGGAGTCGAGCACGCTCGCCACTCAGCCGACGTCGTGTCTACCTAACGCCTAAACCTTACACCAGAAACCGAACTTGGTAAAGGTAGGCGCCGGGTCATAGGGCTTCATGTCCTGATTATGCCGAAAAAGAAAAAGAAGAATCGTTATAAAAATAAAACAAAAAGTAACCTTTTGCTATTCCAGAACTTTTCTGGAGGAGCTAAAATTTTCCCGTGATCGTCCGCCCAACCGACCCGACAAACGATAACCCCAGACGTAAACAAGCAAACTGGACGATTATTAAACTCGCTTCCATCCGGATACGGAATGACGTTATAACCAGAACCGACGGCGCTGTGATTGTAGCTCACCGATAATTTGCTGCTGAATTCGTGTTCTTCCACGTCCGAATTCTGCACCGTCGTAAAGCTGCAACGTACAAATACAAAACTATTTTTTTGCAGTGCTAAACTTGCTTTTCCGGCCTTAGAACATACATTCCAAAATAAGTTTGCACCTCAAAAATTATTTAAAACTAGTTCATGATCATATTTTTAGAACAGTTTGCGTGCAAAAAAAAAAAAAAAACTTTATAAAAAATTCAAACTCCCCAATAGCCAATAGAATTATTAGATTTTGCCAAGGCCAGCGGCGAAACTGTCTCCACAGCATGTCGCTAATTCTAGGCCTTTGAGATTTGAGCTCTAAAAACAATTTCAGTCATACAAAGGCAATCAAGACCAACGACGAGGATCATACCTATCGGGAAAGGGTAAATATATCCCGGAAACCAGCAACGTTTTTGTCAAAGGGCCGGCGTCTTCGTGGATTTCGATCATCAAACTTTCCGGCCATTCCAAAATCCTAATCGTAAATCTCTGAGTTATCATTACGTTAAATTTTTGACTTAACGGCTGAGATTTCGATCTGCAAACTTCTTTCCCGTTGTAAAATAATTTGACGAAGACAAAAGTTTTCTTTACCGCTGATCTTCTTTGTTCTTCTCTACAACATTAAAAGTACCGATTAATATTTAAGGAAATCGGAAGAAGGAAAAATGCATTTTACTTGTTATTGTAAGCCGTGACGTCTGGGTTAACCATAGAAGATAAAGCAATTTCTAGTTCCGGTTCGCCAGGTTGCCGGAAACAATTTTTGTAAGTTTCTATCACTTGAGTTTTAATATCGCCGGCATCAATTTTACCCGGTGGTTTAGGTTCTTCGTCCAATTCGTCATCTTTGTCAGAATCATAATCATAATTTTCTACGCTTTCGGTATCCGATAATTTTTCGGCGGAATCTTCGCTTTCGACCCTTTCATTTAATCGTAACTGCAAAATGTATATCGCCCGTAGGTAAATCATAAAATTAGCAAAGGGAAATCCGACTTACTCTTTTCTTCTTGTTCCTGGACCAATTTTCGTGTTTTTCCTTATATTCATCTAATAATTTTTTATGCTCTCTCTCTTTTTCCATTTGGATTTCGTGTACGTCATTTTTAATATCCGCTTCCCATTTTTTCTTTTTCGCTTCCGGGTCGTCAGGAACTTTTTTTTTGATGATCATTTTTATCGTCGTGTTTTGATAACCTTGTTGTTCGCGTAATTGTTTTAAGTCTTTCCAAGTAGCCAAAATTTTCTTCAGAAGCTCTTTATCCATCCGGCCTTCGATGTTACGTAAATGTCTAACTTCTTGAATATCGTCTTCATATCTTAAAATAAAGAAATTTGGGTGACAAAAAAAAAAAAAAAAAAAAAAAAAAAACGTTGATGTAAAGTGCATACTTTCGCAATTGTTTCCTTAAATTCTCGTTATCCCCGTTTTCGTTTATTGTATTTTTTAAATTATCTCTAGCTCTTCTAAGTGCGTCGAGTCGGCCACACAGCCTGGATAAATGATCAATTTCCGCCCTTCGTTTGTATTTAACGTATAGTTCTTTAAGGCTTTGAGCGATCAGATGTTCTCTGCTAAACAAAGGGTGGTGGCTGAATCGAATCGAGCTCACGTCGATGTCCAGGACGTAGTTAAGATCACCAGAAAGATCCATGTAGCGATGGTTTAAATCGCTAAGAGTAGCCGGTTTGAAAACGATCTCGTTGGTGCTTTGGGCCATATCATCCTCCACAAGCAGTCTAGTGGAAATCAGTTTTAACGGGCAAGGGGACGAAATCAATTCTCCATCTTTTCCGAACCATTTTCTAAATTATGAACACACACAAAAATATTAAATTAATTAATGATCAATCATATGCCAACCTTGCAGAAAAAGAGTTACGCTATAACAAACATTTGAATCATTTCTTACGAATTTTTAATTCTGTAAATTTTACAGGGCTTCCGAATTTTCAATCATTGTGAGATTGACTTAAAATAAAGTTCGACTTTAGGTACAGATTTATTAGAATTAAAACTTTTCGAGAGATTTACTGAACGGGTTTTAAGGCAGCCAGGGAGAAAATTTAATTTTGGTCACGCACGAAGCAAATATTTTAAGAAATAATATTCCAAAGCTAGGAGATGTCAATCCCAACCTGCTATTGGCAGACATTAAAACCCTCTGCTCCATTTTGTTCCTCATATTTTTCGGCACCAGAGTCTTATTGCCGACGTAGAAACCTCCCTCTTCTAAATTTATAGGGACCGATCCGGATTCCAATTTATTTTCTAACGGCACTAGAATTAAAAAGAAACAACAATCAGTTATTAGTTAAATTCCTTAAAATTTTCCATCCCTGAAGCACACTTAAAATTTAAATTTTTTAATTCCCAAATAAAAGAGTGCGTTTTGGAAGGGAAAATTAAAGATTCAGTTAAAATTGGGGACCATTCACTTTTTAATGTAAAACCAACGAACCGGATTTAGTCGAAGGGCAAAACAAAAGCTCTTCTTGTTTTATTTTAAATTGTCGTTCGTCAACGATTTCGGGTTTACAAAATTCTATCAAATCCCAATCGTCTTTGATTCCAAGATATTCCGAAGTTAAAACTTTAGTTTCGGATTGAGCTTCCAAAGGACTATTGCCATCGGGGCTGACAGGGGGTTCTACCGTAGGAGTCAAAATCGGAGTGAGGGCTTCGTTTGCGTCCGTGAAAAACAGATATCCCTCAGAGTGACTTGCATGTTGAATCTAAAACAAGAAAAAAATTCAATTTGGAATAAACTAATGAAAATATTTTTTTACAGATATTTACTTCAGTGACTTCCTTATAAATTTCTTTCCACTTGAGTTTAGTCTTTTCGTGTTTTTCTATAGCTGCAACGATTTCATCTTCTTCCTTTTTTAACAGATCTTCTACCCTCGTCCCACTCTGTTTCATCATGAGTAATTTAAGTCTCGATTGGGAGCGTGACTGAGGCCTGGATAAAGATTCCACAGCTCTTTCCTGCGATCACAATTACTAATAAATTCCAAAATTTTTTACTATTTTAATTTATCTCAAACGCACTTTTACGGTGTTAAAGCGATCCCGTATTTTTTCCCTGTAAGACATGTTATCCGACATGGGAGTAAAGCTTCTTTCGACAGGAGAATTACCGGGCGAAGATCGCCTACCTTCGTCTCGATTCTTTTTGAACTTTGTCATCTTCGTGCGATTCCTTGATTCATTCTTCTCGTCAATACGGATTTTTCTGATTTCATCTTGAGCTCTAACGTCGTGAATTTTATTAGTGCGGAGAGGCGGTAAGGGTTTGGGGAAAGCTTCATTTTTTCTCTTCGGTTTCCCAGCTGGAGATATCAAATCTTCAGTACCACTGCTTGTGTAACCGCGTGATTCAGACGGGGAAGATAAAATTTCATTTTCCTCTGCAATAAAAAAAATTTTTAATATAATTTGCAAGGAAAAAATAAGAAGAATCACAATTTTAACCTGTTTTAACAGGGTGCTTAGTGGCCTTTTCTCTCTTTGTTTCATCACTTGTCCTGAAAGAAGAAAATGTGGTTTCCTGAGTAGATTTCTTTTTCCTTCTTCTTTCTCTTGGACGACTTGAGCTGGTGCTTGAAGATAAAGCACTATCACTGTGTGCTGGACTTGCAAATAAATGTACAGGAACATTTCTCTTTTCTGATGTTCCTTCATCATCCTGAAAAAATTAATTTTTATTTTATCGCAAAAAAATATATATATATTTATCAAAAGTGTAAACATTTTTTAAAGGAGTTAGCAAAGATCTGAAAAATACCCAAGAACTAATTGCTGATGATCTTCTTCCTCGCGATGTCCCAGGCTTGGGAGAATCAAGATCTAACAAAGCAAAATCAGTCATGTTGCTTTGCGGCTATAATTCAAAAACATTTTCATAGTCACTACACCTGCTGGTGTTTGTGTTTACAGTTTTTGTTACCATAACAACTCTTCTTCAAAATGAGCAATGAGCATGTACTACTACTACCCCATTCACCATTTTTTTTAGATAAATTCAAATTCCCGTTAATTCGGAGTAAGTAACTGATGAACGAGTAAACAGATTTTTTTTCTCTTAAAAATTGGAAAAAAAATTCGAAACCAATGTTTACTTTGTGTAACTTAACCTAACCTAGTTTAAAATAAATACTTACAGACTTTCAAATCTACTGAAACAGACCTACAAAAAGTTAATAAAGCTTTTTTTCCTTCTAGGCGTAATGCCTAATGAAAAAACATAAAAAATTAAAGTAATTAAAGCGATAACAATGTTTTTTAAAATAAAAAACCGGTTTAAAGAAAAAAAAAAAAAAAACAAGCATTTTACTCAGAGGTTGTCATCCTGACATAACAGCCGCCCACAGCCCGCCCGGCGGAAAATTTAAAAAGAACTAGTTCAATTAAAATTAGTAAAGAACTAGTAGAATTGTTGAATTTTTCCTCCGTTTGTTGTCGTTCGAAATTAAAAAGGGAATTGAACATCTTTATTTACAAGAAGAGATTAGTCCGTTGTTTATTTCATCAAGCGGAAAAAAGAGTCTCCATAGGACTGTTGGTAACATCGAAAAATGGCGAAATCGTAATTTGATTTGTTTCTCTGAAAAGTTCTCTGGTTTCTTTCATCGTCGATTTGCTTAAATATCTGTTCCTTTCTGTGAATGTTTTCCGTGAGGCAAGGTATTGCACCTAACGATTTAAAGGCCCCTTCGGTGTATTGCCATTTAAAAACCGATTCAACACTACAAACGGTGAAGTAAACATAAATATTTACGTTAAATCCTTATAATGTCGGATGGCCACTTCCTTTGAAAAAAGATTAGATAAAGATTTTTGGAGTTATTTAACAATAGCTAAAGACCTTTACGATAATTTTAGCTCCGACGAAGAGAGTAAAAGTCCTTGCGAGGTATTTTCAGACAAATTTCGCGCTATCAAAATTTTTACTTAACTAGAAGTTAGTCTTTTAGGCATGGCTATGCAGGCTTGCTGGGAAAAGTTTTTTAACCGTAGATGGCAAAAGAGACAGAAACATTTACTTGTCGAGATTAGTCCTCCAATTGCAAAGCGGAAAATTTTCAGGAATTTTTCAGGAAGCTCCACCTGATGGGCCTTTGAAATCCGCGTTTTCAGTGTTCGGACTTCCAGCAGAATTAGAAGAATTAAAGGTTCGATTAAAAGTTTTGAAAAGCATCAGGCCTGCAGTTAGTCATTGAATGACCACCTCCTCTTTAATTACGAAGTATAATTCTGTCACCAAAAAAGTTTCGATAATAAATTGGACCTAATTTAATTTTTTTGCAGGAAATCGATGAAAAAGGTTTTCGGATTGATCGGAATATCGCAACTATTTCGGATGATCTCTTCGAAGCGAGCAGAGATGGAAGGACTTACTTGGCTACCAGAAAAATCCCCAATGGCTTAATGGCCTTTTTGGCTGTAACGGTCAACGATGACGAACCATTATGGCTAGATCAAAGTACACCGTACGTTTTCTCTATTTTTTACGTCACATCGATAGCAGCCATCTCGTGGACTCTCGCCAATGCGAAATCGCTCAAATATTATAGCAAATACTAAAATCGCTTATTAAAAAAATTATATACATTTCAGTCCCATGGCTTCGACTTGTCAAGCCGAGACCGGCAAAGCACCAGTAGGACGTTTCGTGAAGCGACTGGCCCAATTCGAATGCGTAAGAAAGAATAAATTCAAATTCAGTGGTAAAATTTAAGTTTTGGTATGATCTTGAAAACCGGTTTCAGGTTCCGCTTTCTCAACTGAGAAAATCTCCCGAAGAAAGAGAAAAACTCCTCGAATGGATGGATGATATAATCCAAGGCTGCAATAAATGGCTTCGGGGTAATTATTACTTTTCAGACACTTAACACAACAGTGGCGTTATCTAATTTATTACCAAAAAAAAAAAAAAAAAAAAAAAAAAGTGGCAACCAGCGAGCTATGATTTGATTTCCTGCCAATAGTGCCAATTCCAATTTTTTTTTTTTTAGACCAAGATCCAAAAAACAAAGATTTAGAAACTTTGTTCGAACTCCTTTACGAAGATTATAAAAATGACCCGTCAAAAAATAAAATTCTGGAAATGAAAAGAGGTGTCAGAGACATATTAATGAAAGACATTCGAAACAGAGTGATGAAAAGAAGAGACGAGGTTAGTAAAACCTTCGCAAACGTTTGTACAACATAATCGAAACAATTTTTAATGGATTCAACTTAAAGATAGCTAAGAGAGAATTAATTTTGGATCAATACGAAGCAGACGAATACCAAGAGGAAAGATTATCCCCTCGGAGGCTCGGGGAAATCTGGCTGGAATGCGTCAAAAGACCCTTGAAAAATTCCGTTGAAACAATTTTAAAAAGTGTTTATCCTCAACGAGTGGTCAAAAGGTATCCAAAATAAGTCAAGTTTTAAAGTTCGGAGAAAAAAGTTCCTTAAATATTTATAGGTTTTTTGAGCTTTTAGTACAGGAGCGAATCGATATAATCGAAAAGAAAGAGAAATGCGCTGAAGAAGAGATTTGCAATTTAAAAAACGATAGTCTGAATCGAGTGAACGAAGAATTGTTAAAGCTTCAGGTTTTTCCAAATGTTTTTCATTTGCCCCGTTTTTTTAAAAAATAATTAAAATGATTTTTTTTTTTTTAATAGAAAGTTCAAAACGAGTACAAAGACTTGTATTGCTCGTATAAAAGAATAGAAAATTATGGGACGGAGTCTGAGAAGCGAAAACGAGGGGTAGGAACATCAAAGCACTTGAAAGAATCTCTACAAAAAGAAGAAATTCAAGAGTTGAAAGAGAAGATTCAAGGAGAAATAGGAGAAAAAATAAAGGCTTATGAGGTAACAATTGAAATAAACAAAATAAAAACACCGAGGTTTTTTTAATTCATTTTTAAAAATATAATTTAGAATCTTAGAGCCCTGGGAAACCAATTAAAATCGCAATTGAGAGAAGCTGAGGATAGCTATGCAGCCATGGAGCAAACCATGACAAGACGAGAAATCTCCTTTCAGTGCAAAGAAAGAAGATCAATCAAAGAAAAAGAACAAATACAAAGAGCTATCAGAGAGAGGAAAAAAAAGTTTGAAGATTTCCATGAATTGGTGGAATAAAACGAATGGATGAATTAACTCCGAAAAATTTTATTCCGAATTCCGAATATTTTAATTCCGAATTCCGAATTCCGAAAATTAAAGAATTCCGAAAATAATAAAATAATTTTTTCCCGCCAGAAATTAAAAGAATTCTGAATTCTGAAAAGGATAAAAGTAAATTTATTTATTTATTCCATATTTTATAATCATCAGTGTTGAGTATTGATACATGTTTTTTGAAAAACAACTAATTAAAAATCACAGATTGAAAAAATAATTAATCACATATTAGTTGGGCAGTTTTCACCAAAACGGGATTTTTTAGTCGCCATTTTCCCATTTAAAAAAATTTTGTTTACATCTCCTCCGAACAAGTTATTTGCAAGAATATACGCTAAATTCGGTATTGAATACGGTTTTGTAAACAGGCACATCTGAAGTTGATGGAACTACATCATATGTGCTGATTTTGGTATAAAATATCACTAATACGGGAAAGAATAGTGTTTTAATTCGTTCGGAGGAGAGGCGAGTTTGCAACACATGCAAAATGTAAGCAAACAAGTTTTAAACTCCGAAAAAACTGACACCAAAATGTTAGTATTTCCCTTATTTAGCGATGTAACGAAAATCAGCACAATTCGTTCAACTTCAGGTGTGCCCGTTTAGAAAACCATATTCAATATCGAATTTGTATTCTTGAAAATAACATGTTCGGAGGATACAACAAAAATGGTGACATAAAAATCCCGTAATGGCGAGAACTGCCTAGTTACCAAAAAATCACAGATATGCTGACAGTAAAAATCACAGATATGTATGTCGTTGTCAAATAAATTTAAAAAAAAAAAAGATTACTACTTCGGCGGATTTTTCCTAGGCCGCCCTCTTTTTCTCTTTATCTGTTCAGGTACAGACGCAGCCTTACAACCGAGAGGACTTACAACCGAGTCTAGGAGACTATCAATTGCAGTCGGATACTGAAAATTAAAAGCTGATTCTTGAACGAATGACCGAGGACCTTCGATTTCCAATTGCACCTCGGACCGAGGTACAATAGATCGTTCGATTTCCAATTGTACCTTGGACCGAGGTACAATTGGAAATTGAAGATAACTCGGGAGTGAGCCAAAAGAATCTTCTGCGTCTGTACCTGAACAGATAAAGAGAAAAAGAGGGCGGCCTAGGAAAAATCCGCCGAAGTAGTAATCTTTTTTTTTTTTAAATTTATTTGACAACGACATACATATCTGTGATTTTTACTGTCAGCATATCTGTGATTTTTTGGTAACTAGGCAGTTCTCGCCATTACGGGATTTTTATGTCACCATTTTTGTTGTATCCTCCGAACATGTTATTTTCAAGAATACAAATTCGATATTGAATATGGTTTTCTAAACGGGCACACCTGAAGTTGAACGAATTGTGCTGATTTTCGTTACATCGCTAAATAAGGGAAATACTAACATTTTGGTGTCAGTTTTTTCGGAGTTTAAAACTTGTTTGCTTACATTTTGCATGTGTTGCAAACTCGCCTCTCCTCCGAACGAATTAAAACACTATTCTTTCCCGTATTAGTGATATTTTATACCAAAATCAGCACATATGATGTAGTTCCATCAACTTCAGATGTGCCTGTTTACAAAACCGTATTCAATACCGAATTTAGCGTATATTCTTGCAAATAACTTGTTCGGAGGAGATGTAAACAAAATTTTTTAAATGGGAAAATGGCGACTAAAAAATCCCGTTTTGGTGAAAACTGCCCAACTAATATGTGATTAATTATTTTTTCAATCTGTGATTTTTAATTAGTTGTTTTTCAAAAAACATGTATCAATACTCAACACTGATGATTATAAAATATGGAATAAATAAATAAATTTACTTTTATCCTTTTCAGAATTCAGAATTCTTTTAATTTCTGGCGGGAAAAAATTATTTTATTATTTTCGGAATTCTTTAATTTTCGGAATTCGGAATTCGGAATTCGGAGTTCGGAATTAAAATATTCGGAATTCGGAATAAAATTTTTCGGAGTCAAGTTATCGTCCCGAATAGAACGCAAGAAAAAAATGTTAAGGTGCAAATAATTTTATTCTATGAGCATTAAATAAATTCATATATTTTCATAATTAATTCGTTTAAAGGCTCCTTTCTGAGAGTGGGATATTTTCTTCAACCTAAAAAAGAGGCGAATTAAATTAAATTAAATTATTTTAATAAATGCCACCTTAATTTCTAAGTAACCATTTTGATTTTAATTAAGAATAAGTGTATTGTCTCCATCTGAGACTTTAATCCAAGGATAATCGCAGACCCGCAAATCTGAAGAAAACTCAAAAAAAAAAAAAAAAAAAAAAAAGCTGGGATAATGCTGTAGATACTTACTTTTTTTTATGACGAGCACATCGTAAAATTTTTTGCTGTGTTCTTTTTTGCCGTATGGAACGTAGCAAGTTTTGTGACTTGGTAAAATTTTCCCGATGCATCTTTCATCGTTAATGGTGACTCTTCCGACATAAAAATTTTGGCCCGTGTCAATTCTTCCGAGTTTCGCCGCGTTCGATGGAACGTTTCCGTTAGCATCAGGAACCCATTCGTACGAATATCCGGAGTCGACGACTAAGAACTTGACGAAATCAAAATTTGGCTTAACAATTATTAAAAAAACAAAGTTTCCAATTTTTTTTTTTTTTTTTTTTTTTTTTTTTTTTTGCCTACCATAAATTTTGCAGTGGTGTACTCCCTTCCGCCGTAAGGATAAAAAGCTAATTGGTATCGAGGAACTATTTTGGCAGGCATAGTCTCGTTTTTGTGCTGAACAAAGCCGACGTATATCTGTCCGCAAGGAGAAACACCGGATGTAATGGCATTGGCCGGAATGTCGTGGGGACCGCTGCTAAAGTAGATGGAGGTCCCTGGCACGAGTTCCGTAGGCATCGTGCAAGCTGAAGCATGTATTTTTTTTGTAAATAAAAGCGGGCTTAAGGTCCAAGTATTTTTGCAACTTACGAATCGGTTTAACAATTAAAGAGTCGTAATATTTATACGGATGCTCTTTTCCGCTTTTCGGGACGTAACAGACTTTATGAGACGGTAGTATTTTCCCGACGCATCTTTCCTGGTCCACTGTGACTCGTCCGACGGCAAAAGGTTCCTTGTTGGATCCTCTCCCGAATCTGACGGCGTTTGGAGGAACGTGCCCTTCGGAGGAATCGATCCATTCGTACGTGTAATCGGGTTTAAGGACGACATACTGAAAATCGTCGCAACCGGCAGGAATGTTATCAATTTGTTTACTGGTGGGGCGTACACTCGAGAGAGATAATCTTCGTTTCTTACGGTACACATCCGGTGAGATAACTCTTTTCCATAATAAGGAAAGTAACAGCAACCGTCCCTAGGTATGATTTTGCAAGGCATGGTCATCCCGTTGTATTTGACGACTCCGACGTAAACTTCTCCGCAAGGCGAAAGTCCGGATTTAATGGCGTTGGCGGGAATGTCGTGAACACCTCTGCTGAAGTAAAAATCCACCCCTTCGCTCAAGCCATCTCGATCCGGATGATCGGAGCCTTTAGACAAAAAATAAGGACAAGTATACAAAATCCAGTACTAAGAAATATTAAGGAAGGGAAACTTACCCGACATGATGAGTTGGTTCCTTCGAAATCAGTGCGACAATAATCCCGTGTTAGATTAAGTTTGTAAAAATTTTTATCTGATAAGTTGTAAAATAAGATATCGCTTGCAGTTTTGTATTTCTATTGATTCGTGCATTACGGCAAGAAAAAGGAAATGAGTACGTCAGTCCCACAGTTTCTGGAACTGATATATTCAAAGAGGAGCTGTGTCCCGATCCCTTCTTAAACAAGAGGAATGAACCATGGGCATTGCAAGAAGAAAGTGCCCTGAAGCGAAAAAGTTCATTTTCAGGTGTGAAATGCAGAAAAAGGAAGGGGAGGAGGAGTATAAATTTTTTTTTATTCAACATTTTGGCTATGAGACTAATCAGGTTGTTCTATAGAACAACCTGATTCACATCAATAAATAACAACAATACACACATTTATAAATAACGTGAATTTGATAATTATATTTATATTATGAAATTTACATATCTGTGCGGAATATCTATTTCACAACATACTGTTATATTTCATTTCCATTTAAATTTTTTAATTGTATTAAATTCTATTAACATTTGATATCACCTCTATTGCACAAAGTTTAGATGGCATAATATGGCATCTCCTCAACTTTCTGTAAGAAAGAGCAATCGTTCCTTTTTAAGGCCCGACAAACAGCTCCCATCTCACTTTAAATCTCTTTCCGCTACTGTCAACAACTTTTCATATTTCTGTCGCAAATGGATTACTTCAAAATTTTACCAAAAGTTATTTGTTTTAGGCATTTTAGAAATTACGAGTACGTCGTAATCGATGAAAGGATATTCCCTTCCGCATTTTGGCACGTAGCAAACGCGGTGACTTTTTAAAATTTTTCCTACACACTTTTCACTGTCTATCGGGACTCTTCCAATGTAAAAAGGTTCTTGACCGTTGGCCATCCCTACCACTGCCGAATTAACCGGCGTTTCCCCTTGACTAGCCGGCACCCAATCGTATTTATATCCCGGATCCACTACGAGGTACTGAAAAAAAAAAAAAATAGTTGCCGAGGAGTAGGTTTTAGTGAGTAGCATTTAAGGTGATCCTTACCGTTTTTTCTGAAGTACTATATTCCTTTCCTTTATAGGCGTAATAGGTCAAATTGTAAGCCGGGATGATTTTTGCAGGCATTATTTCGTCTTTGTGACAAACTATACCAACGTAAACATTCCCACAGGGAGACAGACCGCTTTTGATAGCATTTCTCGGGACATCGGCTTTTCTTTTGCTCATGTAAAGCGAAGTCCCAGTCGTTAATTCAACTTCAAATATTTATTTATTTATTTTTAGAGTTAAAAATAAGAAAAAAGCTAAAAATTTACCTGTTTCGTTAGTTACGGCAAAACCTTCATCGGCATCCATAGCTTTAGGACATCACATTGCATCAGGTCACTTTCTGTAAATGATCCAGGGTCAAAAAAAACGAAAAAAAAAAAAAAATTCAGAGATTTAATCTTATCTTATCGAATTTTCAATAATAACCGTACAAGATTGGGTAGCTCAAGTGGCTGTTATGCAAAAATAAAAACCCACCCCGTAACATCGTAAACAGTCATCCATTTCAAATTTGTTATCGTTCTTTTTTTTCTCTCAAAATGTTTACTACAATAACAAAGAAACGCGTTATCAACAAGAAAATTAACAAAGCAAAAAAAAAAAAAAAAAAAAAGTTTGAAATTACTTTGTAATTAATATAAAAATATTAACCTTGTAAACTATATTAATTTAACCTTCGGCAGTTTCTCAAAGGTGCAACATTTAAAAAACGATATTATGTATGGTTAGCCATTCGTTTCAAAAGTACAGAGGTCGAGGGTAAATAAAGACAGGACTCGAGTGGTCGTAACCACATCACATTAATCTCGTGATTTGATTACATCCAGTGTACATAATTTTGAAGGTGAAAATTTCATGATATGTGTAAGCACCCTTAGTTGCTCTTCTACTTTTTTAAAATTTTGTGTTTGCTTCGCGACAAGTCTATTTTATATTCGTTTAGGTTTTTTTAAAACAATTTTTAGGGGACATTTTAATCCCATTCCCCCTATGTTCTCAAATCAATTCTTTTTACAGTTCTGTAAAACTTTTTTTCCCTCCCCCTTATCTAGGGTGGTTAATCATAAAAAAAAAAATTTGAAGCTTATCGACAAACTGGATAAGTTGCACTGATTAAACGTTTACCTTATGGGGGTTATTTACATTTAGATTCAAGACTGCATACAATAAACTCTAGTTTCTCAAAAAACATCGATAGTTTCTCAAAAAACTCCATTAACATTTTTTTTTTTGTTTTGGCAAATTATGTATTTTACAACATTACACGACCGAAAAAAAAAAAAAAAAATGCGGGTCTTCATTATCTAATCTCAAGCAAATAAAAAATTATTAGTTCACACCTAAGATCTAATAAATCAAGGACTGTCATTAATATAAAATGATTGACAGAGATTTTAAACACGACTTTTTCCCCCTAAGTAAAAAAATACTGCGGCGTACAAGAAAACTCCCAAATTTTGGTTTCTTAAGAAGGATCGTCTTAGAAGAAATCGAATCTTTTATTTAGGTATTCAAGATTCCAAAAATAAAATAAACCGGCAAACTTTATACATCCTTGCAGACGCATTTATTTCTTTTTTTATAGCCTGATAAAAAGCGATTGTTACAAGGTGCACGAGACTTGAATATTAAAAACGGGATGCAAGTGAAAGGCAGACATGTAAAATCTTTTCAGGATTAGTTTAAACCTAAAAATCAAAGAAATTGATGGTGAGGATTCGTCACAAGTTATTTTTGTGATTAAATTTAAATTTTGTAATAATAATAAAAATAATTGAAGGAGGTTCCACGCCACGATCAATACTTTAACGCGTCGCAGAACAACGGTACAGACACGGACTTCCATGGCCCAAAAGCTGTCACAACTCTCATAATTTATGGAACCATGGCGCTCTTTTGGTTCTTTTACATAGTGTTTTTATTGAAAATTTGCCGCTATTATTTTAAAGACAAATGGTTGAAGGACGACCTGAAAAAGTCAGAAGAAAGGTATGCATTTTTTCCGCAGCTTTCAACCCCCTCCCCCTTTACTGTGTCTACGTAATATGTGTTCGACTCTTAAAAAAAATATTTTCCGAAATGTTTTTTTTTTTTTTTTTTTTAAAGAAAAAAGCGAATGAAAGCAGTTCAAAACGGTCGTTGTCTATCAGGAAAAGGAAGCACAACGACGAACAATTCAGAAGGGACTAACTATATGACAGAAGAACATTCGATGGAGTTGAAGGAAACCAAAGTCGCTTTTAAATTGCCGGAAAGCTCGGTAAAACAGAAGTCAGATACCAATTTGGAAAGTCTGCCACCGAAAGAAATGGTTTCAGACACACTCAAGATAGATTTCGTAGAATATATTTAACAAAAAAAAAAAAAAAACGCCAACATTTTTTATTATTCGAAAACGTGGAATAGTTTTTAAAAAAGAAAAATTTCCTTACTTACTTAACTTGAAAATAATGGATAGGCTACTCCACTTTGAGGTTGAAAAAAAAAAATGAATCGAATTATCATTGACTTAAAGTATCGGCGGTTTAAAGTAGACTGACAATTTTCAAGGTTATAAAATCAAACTGCTAATGATCTGAAACATGCATCGTGTGTGCTACTGTTTTCTATGCAAAACGTATTAAACTGAGGTACAAAATTGTAAACAACAATAACAATAATTATAAGCATGTACTTCCCAAAAATGTCGAATCAGAAATTTATTATCGCATCATGATAACATTTCGAGATGACCCCTTTTCATTACATTACAATCATCGTATGCTTATTATGTCAAAAGTATTTACGGTTTTTAGCACAGGGAAAAAGCGGAAAATCATTTCTTAAATATGATAGGCACAGAACTTTTTAGCTTAAGTGGCTTTGTAGAGCTTTGCTCACTAATTTCATGGTCACTCCTGAGTTCCTTCATAAATGAGATATTTGAACATGGAAAAGGATATAACCCATTTTTCTATGTTGCTTATAAGTTCGGTTGCTCCATGAAGCAACCGAACCGCTCTTTATAGTTATAATTATTTTAATTTCCGCAATCGATGGACCTTTTGATAAATTGTTTCGGATTATGTCACAGATATTTTTTGAATGTTTTGACTGTTACTTACTCTATCGTCGCCCACAATGAAGATAGGATAACTTTGTTAAAACCAAAGTGATAAGATACCATTGTAAATCATTTACTAGCGGGTGTTGGAGTGATAGATTGTTTTTGCATAACCATCCGCCTTCGCTTTTATTTCATCTTATGGTGTACTGTTCCTCGAACGGTTATCTCGGAAAAAAGAGATACGATCCAGACACTAAGATCCCTATCTTACGTTTCAAAAGTCAAAAACTTGGGAAAAAAACAGCAACGGAATTTTCGCTTTTTGACATTTTTTGCACAAAAATAAATTTGATATTCACTGGAAATTAAAAAAATGGAGACAATATCAGTCAGAAATTTCCGAACAAACTCTTTCCCGGCCAAAAACGTAACGGCCTAATCCAAAATGGCAATTTCTGATCCTTTCCACTTCAATTTATAATCAAATCAGTGCATCGAGATTTAAAAGTTATCAATAATTTCTATGAATTGAACCGAATGAGATATTATATATAATGTATAAAATGAACGTTCTTGTCAGGACAGCGGAATTGTGGCTTCGTGAATTACTCATGAAAACGAGATGAAATCCATCACGATTTTGGTTGTTTCACTAATTCTGGCAGCAATAAAAACCGGTGGTAAGTACAACATCACTGTTCGAGAAAGAGGGACAGTGCTAAACTTTTCTTTTTCCCATTTCATTCTGCAGCTGCAGATAAACCGAAATCTTTTCCAAAAAGTATCAAAATCGACACAAGATTAAGCACCCCAGAGGAATGTACAAGAACGTGCGTGGAAGGGGAGCCCCCTCGCACCTGCTATTACAAATTTACTTTGGAACGTTATAACGTTTTAGGAGGGTACGTTCGATCTCGCGTATATTTCGGTTTGCGGATGATATCTCATGTGTTCCAATCCTTTCAGAGCTTGCTCGGCATGCACTATAAACGAATACAACACCACATGCGATAATCCTCAATGCATCTTAGGAGACGGAGTGGAAAGAGGAGTTTTTTCGGTCAACAGGAAGGTCCCCGGTCCGGATATTCAGGTTTGTAAATTCGACAGAGTGATCGTTGATGTTAAGAACGACATATACGGTTCCGGTCTGACTGTTCACTGGCACGGAATAACACAGCAGGGCAGTCCTTACTCGGATGGAGTCCCCTATCTCACCCAGTGTCCTATCGAAAACGGAAATACTTTCAGATACATCTGGAATGCCAGCAACTCGGGAACTCATTTTTGGCATTCTCACACAGGTTAGTAAAACGCCAATCATTTTCCGCTTAAGCCAGCTAATTTAAAAATTTGCGACAGGACTGCATAAGTTGAACGGACTTTACGGAACTCTGGTCGTTCGAGAACCTCAATCCGAAGACGTTTTAGGGGATTTGTACGATTACGATCTTCCGGAGCACGTTTTGTTGCTCAGCGATGCTTTGCACGAAGACACCTCCGAACACTTTCCGGGAAAACTGTCTTCCCGGTTTCAAGGTCAAGTCCCAGCGTCCCTACTAATCAACGGAAAAGGTCAATATGAGGTGCGATAGTTGTGGATTTCTGCATTTCTACTTGGATCTCGGTTGCTAAACCAGTGCCAATTTATTACTTTTTTCTTTTTGCGTTAGTACATAAAAACCGGCGCAGTCACATCTACTCCGCTACAAGTTTTCACGGTCCAACCGGGGAAAAGATACAGATTTAGATTAATCAATTCAATGGCCTCCGTGTGCCCGGCAGTTTTGACTGTCGAAGGGCATAAAATTTCCGCTATCGCCAGCGACGGAGAATCTTTCGAGCCGGTGGAAGTTGATTCCATCGTATCTTTCTCGGGAGAGAGGTACGACTTCATAATCAACACGAACCAAAACGTTTCCACGTACTGGATTCAAATCAGAGGCTTAGCGGATTGTGCCCCACTGAAAACTCAGCAACTTGCGGTTATAGAATATCAAGGAGGGGATTTACAATCTTCAACTGAAAAGCCGAAATACGATTCCGGACTTCCCATAGGAGCGGTAGGTTTCCATTTCCCGAGGGCAACATAAAAATTATTTGGACTCATTTGTCACCCTTTATTTTTCAGGCACTCAATCCCATTGATTCTAAATGCGAAGAAAGTAGCTCGAATGACATTTGCTTGGACCAGTTAAAAAGCGCTGAAATTGTCGACGAAGACGTCCTCCAGAACGAACCAGATGTTAGACTTTATTTACCTTTTACGTTTCTTTACTACACAACCGAAGAATTATTCGTGGAGGGTCATTACAACCGATATTTAGGTAGGAAATTTTCAGTTACCAATAATAATAATAATAATAATAATAATAATAAGCGGGCATAGTAGTCTAGTACGTAGCATGCTCGACTCTCACACTCGAGACCTGTGCTCGTGCTTGGTCCGATGCTCGCTCATGACATAGGAGTGGGACCATCACAGTTAAAAAAAATATGTAAAAATTTAACAAAATCACTTGTTAATATCGGTCCACATAAAAACGTCAACAAACTCGACTGTGTTAAAAATAAAAACATTGAGCGGCCATAAGATCGTCTTTTATTTTTCGTCATTTGTTTTAGTCAACACAGCAAATTTGTTCTTTTTTAACATAGAAAACGTAACATGCTCAGTATGTAGACCCTTTTCTACATAATTACATATTTTTTTTTACTGGGTACTTTCTACCTCATGGATTTATGGTGTTTAACCTATGCAATAAATGATTATTTAGGGAGAGATGCTATGATTATCGTAGTCATCTTCTTCTTCCCTTTTTAGTCTGGTGTAATAACGCCAAAAAGCCACCGCGACCTTGTCTTGCACAAAAGCAAAAATCCAAATAGAACTTCAAAAAAAAAAAAATGGTGTGGTTAGGACAAACGCTTAAATGCAACCGTCTTCCCCCTATATCGGAAGTAGGCTTAATTAAAAAAATCTCTTGAAAAATGAGAATATTTCAGGTCGATTTCAGAGATAAAAACTTTTGAGTTCCGACAGGTCGTAATGGTTTTACGACCTCCTCCATCGGAAAAAGGTGTCCCCCTAAGAAGGGAGTCAAAAGAAACGAAAAAAAAAAAAAAAATAAAATAATAATAATAATAATAAAAAGGCGCACCGGCAGCCTAGTGCGAAAGCCCGCTCGACTTTCACACTCGAGTCCCGCGCTCGTGCTCGATCCGGTGTATCTGCATGCAGGAAGGTGAAACCATATTTTTTAATTCACGGATTTATGGTGTTGAACCTATGCAAGAAAAAAAATCTTATAGGGAGACATGCTATGATTATCGTAGTTATCATGTTCTTCCCCAACAAGTCTGGCGTAAAAACGCCAAAAAAAAAAAAAAAAAAAAAAAAAAAAAAAAAACCGTTGCGACTTTGTCTTGCACAAAAGGGTAGTTCTTGAAAAAACGTACGTCTTTTAATTTTTAGCCAATATTACTTAAATATCAACTCAAATCCATTGCAAAAAAACTTTTTAAACTTTTTTTTTGCAGTGGATTTGAGTTTTAGAAGTTAAAGAATGGCTTTTCTTCTTGGAAAGAAAAAATAATTATTTTTAAGCCATTTTTATTGGCAAAAGTGTGCGCTATTTGTCCTCTCCCGACATACGGAACATTTTTTGAAGAATATGCACGTTTTTTCTCATGAACGATAGAACGAAAAAAAATTTTTTTTTTGCACTGAATTGGAGTTTCGGAAAGTAAAGAAGGTTATCCCTTCTTTTTTTATTACCAAAATGTGCAATATTTGTCCTTTCCCGGCACGGAGGAACGTTTTCTCAAGAATGACCCAAAAGCAAAAAGCAAAAAGAACTCCAAAAATCTCACGATAACGGTGTGGTCAGGGCAAATGCTTAAATGCAACCGTCTTACCCCTGGTATCGGAAGTAGGCTTAAAGTTAAAAAAAATCTCTCAAAAAATGATAGCATTTAAGGCCGATTTCAGAGATAAAAAGCTTTCGAGTTTCGACAGGTCGACGATGTGTGGGGTTACCGTAATGGTTTTACAGCATCCATCATCGGAAAGGTGTCCCCTTAAAAAGAGAGTATTCAAATAATTGGATCCAGAAGATTCGTCGCCAGGGAGTCACTGCGTAAATTGGTCACCAGTAAATTCTGGTCATACGTAAATTTGTCATCAGTAATTCGCCACCCGAAAATTCGTCATTGCGCTTTATTTGTCACTGCCATGTATGTCACTAGCAGATTAGTCATGCAATTAAATTGGTCATTTTAAAAATTATAACTTTTAAACTCTTTCATTTCTACTTTATCAACATTTGCTCTTACTTATTTCGTTTTTTTTTTTTCATAAACAAACATTCAATTTAAATTCTGTCTGTTAACTTTTCGTTCTATTTATAACTTTATTTTATTTTATTTTATTTCTTTAATTTTGATGAAATTTACTTGATTAAACGATAAATTTTTAGTAAAATGGCAAATACTTGCTTCACTATTTCGGAAAGAGGCAAGAGAAAATTAATCCATAATGGATTTCTGTGCAATATGCATAAACGCGTGAGGGATGGTATTATATAAAAGGTACCATATATCATTTTCCATACATTAGTAAATATAAATGGCCAATTCCTAAAATGGCCAAAATGCCTTAATGACAAATTTATTTAGTGACCAGTTATGTATTAATGACTAATTTTCCAATGACCAATATTCATTAGTGACGGGAAATATGCGATGATCAAAATACATAATGATTAGTTTTCGGTGACCAATCTTCACAATGACCGGTTCCCTGGTGACGAATTTTCGTAAACCCCAAATAAAAAGATAATAATAACTTCTAACTAAATTTTATTCTTTGAAAGTTAACGGGAAAGGAAAACACGTAGTCAGTTTGATTAACGGCATCTCATACAAAACTGCAACTTCCCCCCCTCTCTCGCAAATTGAGGATATCCCACCGGAGCAATTCTGCAACGGTGACCATCGCCCTGAGAACTGCCCAAAAAATTGTACTTGTACTCACATGTACGATGTACCTTTGCACGGAATTGTAGAAATCATTTTGGTCGACGACGGTAAGTCAAATTGGGATTTTCCGTTGAATTTAATAAGTCTCTATAAAACGAATTTCCGATTGTTTCTTTAGATCCTACTTCCAGTCAGAGTCACGCTTTTCATCTTCACGGTCAACCTTTCTACGTCTTGAAGTTGGGGCAGAATCCTGTGACACACGGAAAGGGAACGATCACCCAACAAGTCCTCAAGTCTTGGGATCAACAAGGTTTTATTCATAGAAATTTTGAATCTCCGATTAAGAAAGATACCGTTGCAGTTCCTTCGGAAGGTTATGCTGTTTTAAGATTTAAAGCAGATAATCCAGGTTTGTCCCAGTGAAAACAGGAAAGTCTGTTCCACGAGCCAAAGTTTCTCACGGTCTCTTTATTTTTAGGTTATTGGCTGTTTCATTGCCATTATATGTATCATGTTGCCATCGGGATGAATCTTGCAATTCATGTTGGAGAACGATCGGACCTGCCTCCCGTACCGGAAAACTATCCCAAATGTGGAGACTTTTTGCCCGATATCAAATTTTAAAGAAATCGAAGTAAAAATACAATAAGTATATATTATATTAAATTAAATTATAATCGTGTAAATAACAGACAACAATTTTTAAAATTAAAATTTTAATAATTTAATTTAATTTAAAATAACAAACATCTAGACTAGCAAAAATAAAATTATTATTTTATTTATAAAACTTATAATAGAATTCTTTTCGATATTAAAAAAAAATCGGAAAAATAAGGTGACAACTGCTTATAGTACCTTTGAGTACCCCTTTTTAGCGATCGTTTAAGGAATCCGAAAATTTTCCTCTAACAACTTTCAATTATAATAAAAGCAACAAATCGTCGTATAAATTTTTCACAGCTAAAAGGGACGGGTTACTAATACATATGTTGTCTTATACAAAAGTAATAATTACAGATTTGTTCATTTTTAGCTTCTAATTCCAAAAAAGGCCTCATTCGCCATGGTGCTTTGAGCCAAATTCAGCTGTTATTAAAAGTTTTCAATTCTGATTCAAACAGAGTTCTCACTTGCACTTCCGAAAAACACGAAAAATTTATGTCAACTCTATGCCAAAGTCTCACGGAAGGTCATAAAAAAGTTTGCTTGTTATTCGCCATCAACCGTGGATGTAGCACAACTAAGATCTGCTGGGTCTTCTCCAATGTATTATCCCCCCCCCTTCTCCCCATCACCCCCCGCCCCCCAAAAAAATTAATCCGACAAAAAATGTGGGTCAATACTCTCGTGATTTTCTTGTTAAAAAGCACGCTCTTCCTTTCTATGTCTCAGGTTCATTGGATCTTCCCGACATCCTTTTTCAAGACCAGAAGTTTTCATCTTCGTGTATGATGACGTTTCTGCGGACGATGAGGGACCGGAGGCCGGCTTTCATGTTCTTCTTCTTCTTCTTCTTCTTGAACAGAACTTAAATTTCCCGCATCAGCTTCTGCTATATTCGAAAGGGACGACATGACTACATTCAGCTGCTCGTTGCTCAATTTCGGGAGCAACAACGCTGCTTCGTAATTAGGCGGAGGCGTGGATGGTCTTGGGGCTCTTTGCAATTCGCTGTGTTCTCGAGGAACGTCGTTGCTCGAATGAGATCTCCTGATTCTTTAAAAGAAAAAGAGGAAAAATGGTTCGTTAATGCGGTGAGAAAGGGTCACGTAATAAAATTAGGAAATTAAAGGTGAAAATCTTTTAAAACTTACACGTCATGACCGGCCGGAATCCTGGTCCTGGTTCCCGATCCTTGTCTGAATATATTGTGTTCGATACTAGATTCCGCTTCGTGAGTTTTCTTTTTCAAATACCTGCAACCGAAAACCGCAGAAACGATGATCACGACGATGATGACAAACGCAATCACAAAAGTGTACCAGGCCGTCCTTGAGGTCAAAGACAATCTCTCTTTGTGCCATTCTTCGGCGCAAGCTTCCAGCCAAGTTTCGTTGTAGTGTTGGATGCAGTGAAGATCTTTTCCGTTTGCCAAAGATCGATTTGCGACCAAGTGAGTGTATAAATTTTTAAAGTCTTGGCTTTTGCAATCGCAAGACCAGGGATTATGACCCAAGAGAACCCATTTCAAATTAGTATTGTAAACAAATATCTTGTAATCTAAATTGACTAATTTGTTCCCAATTAAATTTAATTCGGTTAAATCTCGGATATCGCTAAACGCGAATTTCCCGATGACCAATATCTGGCAATAACTTAAATCCAAATGCTTGATTGTTCTGGATTTTATGTTGGTCAGTCTTTCTATCAAATTATAAGACAAATTTAACTTTTCGAGTTTCGGAAGGTTTGTATTAAAATCGGCCACGATCTCGTAAATTTTGTTGAAGGACACGTCCAAACTCACCACGTTTTGCAAAATCATGTTGTGGAAACCCTTGACGTGATTGTTGGCCAAATTTAGATAAATTAAATTCCTTAAATACATGGTGAATTTAACGTCTTGAATCTTGTTGTCAGAGAGATCTAAAATCCGAAGCTTTTCCGTGTTTAGGAAGGACTTCTTTTGAATCGAGTATATATTGTTGTTGGAGAGATCGAGGGTCATGAGCTCCGTGTTGTTTTGAAACATCGTCTCATTTATTTCTTCAATGTGATTATTCGAAACATTGGCTACTTCCAAACTCGGAAACGAATTCAATTTCAGGGCTTTTAACTCCGCGTTGGACAAATCCAAATCCGTCAAGTGAAACAACAAAGTTTCGTTCTCGAAGTACAAATCCAAATGCGAGTTGAAAGAAAGGTTTAACTTCTTTAAATTGGGAAGGTAACTCAAATGAACTTCCGTTAAGTAATTCAAATTTCCGTTGCTAGCGTCTAATTCTTCTAAAGTCTTGCATCGCAAACCCATGATTTTTCTAAAAGTATTGTAAGAGAGATCGATTTTCTTTACGATCGGGATTCCGGTGCAAGAATCTTCTTCGAAATACTTGATAAAATTGTGACTCATGTCTAAAACCTCCAAACTGGAGCATCTTAAACCGGTAAAAGTGTTGAGTTTTACGTTCCGGGATAAATTTAAATATTTCAGTTTAGACAAATTTTCGAAGACGAGGTGAGACAAATCGCCCACATTATTCTCCGATAGATCGAGGCTTTCTAAATTTGGAAGCAAAGTCGACAAAAGCTGTACTTGGTTGATTTTGTTACCCGAAAGATTTAAATTCGTAAGCAATTTGAAGAGCCTTACGTCGTTGTACTCCGTTATTTCATTACGAGATAAATCCAAAATTTTAACCTGAAACATGCAGGAGTCCATAGAACAAGGAAAAAAAAGTCGTATGACCAATGCTTACATTTTGATCTATACCAAAGGGAACAAAGGTTTTCCCGGTTCCGGAGCAGTTAATAGTTAATTGACTATTTTTCGGTCCCCAAGTGCAAGAACATTTTTCCGGGCAATAAGTCAAAGCTGAGGTCAGCCAAAGAGACGAATAAAACATCAGCCATATCGTCCTCATGTCTTAGATCACTTCTATGGATTTTCATCATTTTATACAACGCCTAAAATTAAATTTTATAATAATAATCACAGAATAAAAAATTTCCCTATGTGCAGCTGTTCAAATATCAAAATTTTATAATAACGGATTTACCTTGAATAATATTCAACCATTTTGTTGGATGTTCATCGTTTCGACTGCCTTATCTTATCAGCCTCAATATCTGATACTGATTCAGAGGCAACTTCGTTCGTTAACTTTTTAAAAAAATTTTTTTTGAAGAAAAAGTATTTTTTTAAGCTCTGTTTCCACTATTTGTAAACATGAGGTAGGTAAAATGGTGAAATGCAATAATTAAATTGATCAACTTACCATTTCAATTTCGCAATTATTCACACAGTTGCCTCATTTTTGAAAATATTCTAATTTTCCTGGATTCATCCAAAAAAAAAAATTCCTTAGGCCCGCTGCAGTATAAAAAAAGTTACCTAACAGAGAAAACCATCCTTCTGAATACCGCTATCGGGGTGGGACTAGCAAAGGCTTGGCCCTTCTTCATTGGCAAATTTTTTAACGATTGCGTATAAATACAAAAAAAAAAAGGAAAAAAAAATGGTGATTAAAGGAAGGGGATTAATTGAATTCCCCCCTCCCCCCAACCTAGGAGCCGAGCCCGTGAATCCTCTTTTTCCTCCTTCAGCTTCATTATTAAAAAAGATTTCGTGTGTTCATGTTAGTCTTCCACAAAAAATCGAGGGGTGCAAACCAGAGCCTAAACCGGAAATTCCGAATTTTCAAATTTGGCTTTGAAGTCGAAGATTTCATTTTTTGATATTTCTTTTTCATCCCCGGATCAATCAAATGATGGTTTTGTAATACTATAGCTTATTACCTAATGGTCAGAATAAGATATTTGACCATACATTTAACCTTTTTTTAACTTTAGTCCAATTTTTAGTATGAGCATCAATAAATTAAAAATTAGGTTAAAGGTAACAAAATTTTTAATTTTGGGTGATAAATATCCCTGGATTCGAAAATGTACAACGCGTTTGAAAATCTGATACTGAGAATGTTAATTTTTTGAAAATGGTATGCCCCCGAAACTTCGGAAAATGGTCCTTTGCAACGGAAAATTACTAGGTAGGGAATTTAAAATACATGAAAAATAAGAATGTTGGCCCAAACAAAGAAAAAAATAACTACACTTTTTCTTGAAATTTTTATTCTCTACGACTTTTACAAAATTTATAAATATTTGTGCGCCCTTTTATTCTGTACAGGAAGGCAAATACAAAAGTTTTGACACAAAAAGAAAAAAAAGTGAAAGCGATTTTTAAATGGTAGGAATCGACAATAAGAAAATTATAGACGAGAAGCGTCTTTTTATATTTCGACATGGCAACAGACTCCACGGGTTTCGTATTTACTATTCCGTCAGTTTACAAAAAGAATTGACATAGTCATGTAGCAGTGTTCACATGTCTCCAAGTGTTTCAAAAAAACTTGGTAATATGGGTTGAATTTAGTTGTATGGAAAATTAAAATGGTTTCTGGCCAAACTTTTGTGATTCACCTGATTTTCTTTTTCATTTTAAACGTCAGAAAAGGTAAGATTCATTTCATTTTTTTTTTTTTTTTAAAATAAAATTGTATTTCTTGTTTTGCGATTTGTAAATGCCAGGAAAAAAATATATTTAACACTTTAATCCACTTGCATAAATTAAGTGGAAAATTTGGAGGAAAAATCTTGTTACGGAAAAGGTTTTTTCTATTTTCATTATTTGTTTGGTATCCTAATTCGAGATTACTGAGATATGTATATAATCGGAAAGTGGTCCAGAAATAAAATGTTTCTCTTAATTTTGCCAAGTCCAGCGATGACCTAAATACAGCAGGTGCCGTTATTCCAAAATATTAAAATCCAACCGTAGAAACTCAAACAGATTACAAGAGATACAACTCCCTACTTAGCATATACGGTACTTGTACGCTTGATTGGCACTAGTTTTGACTCTTATTTAACAAAAAAAAAAAAAAAAAAAATCTCTGTATTGCTTTTGAAGACTAATTTTAAAAACAATAAATTATGCATTTGTTCTTTTCAAGAACAACAATGAAATTCAATTTTAGCCATTTTTGAAATGGGATGACAATAACAAAGGTCACTATGGAGGTAGAATTCTGTTGGAAGATAACCACGACATGTATATTTTAACTGGCTGGTCAACATTCTTTTTTGAGTTGGCTGAAAGATCCTTTTTTTTTTCCCTTTTGGAATCTCACCTGGGTCGTTAAACCTAATAATGGAACAATAGAAATAGAAAATGCCATTTTCCCATTGTGAAATAATATACCTGAATCTCTAAAATAGTAAATCACCTATGAGGATGGTACACCTTACACCACCTGTGATGAGGACCCTCGTTATCGATTGTTGACATAACGCAGGGGTCGTAAACCCATCAAAAAAAAAAATTCAATTTATGGTTTTTTTTTTCCAGCGTCCGTGGCGGATACCAGAAATGTCGAAAGCTTTCTGAGCGCCTTAATGTTGGAAGAACCAGTAGACGAAGCAAAATGCGACAGGACAGTTTTGGAAGTGGGGGAGAGGGATGCACAGACAGTCATGGACACAGTGCCTAGGCTTCACGGAAAATGGGTCTCTCAAGAGTAAGTATGAAATTCATTTTCAAATTGAGGTAGAAAAAAAAAAAAAAAAAGGTGCCAAATGAACATTAGGTCTTGCATTGGCTGTGGCTTAGTCTGCTTCATATCGGCGCCTCCTCTTCTTGTCTCAAAGGTTATCCACCTCTTGTAATATAAAAAGGCTGGAAAGGTTAATGCTCTCGACCACCTCGAGGTCTAACACCCGTTAACGGTAATTAGATTTTACATCTTTTTAAATCCCTTTTGTATGCCAAAGTACAATGATCGAAGAATAGCACAATTATAATAGAAATGCCAAAAGACAAATAAACGCCCACGAGTCAGGAAATGTGATAAATTTCGACACATACAGAAACTGTTTATTTCAGGGCTAAAAACTCTACCCTAACAAAAGAATGGAAAGAAGACTTTCTCTCTTTTAAAAAGCAAATAACATGCACTTAGAGCAAGGGCGGATCCAGGATTTTTTTTAAACTGTCTAGTTTTCTTGTTATAAATTGCTCCAGTTGGAAAAGGGAAATTTCCCTATGAAGAAACATATCGGAGCCATGGGAGAAGGCCATTTAACTTGCCTTTTTTCAGATGCGAATTGAGACCGGGACCGAAATTCCTCCTGAGAAGCTACTCCTTTCTAAGGAACAACACGTTTAAGCTGGTGCGATTTTATTACGCGGATGAATCCTGCATCATTCCGTTGTACACCGTCACTGCCAAAGGTTTTTTATTTTTGAGAGGCGGCTCCTGGGCGACGACCGGTGCGACCGAAGCTGATTATGCACTCACAAAAGTCACGATAATACCACAAACTACTGAGGTACGGAGTATTATTATCTTTTCGATTTAAATTTTGTAAAGCCGGATTTTTTTAAATTATTTTATTTTAGATGGCGGAAAAACTCTTTAAAGAAGCAAACTCAACCTGTTCGGGAGGGGCAAAAAAAACATGGCGGCCTCGCAAAGAATATGTCGTTTATCGTTCCAACGACCTAAAGGACAGACCGCGTTTGAAATTTCGGAAAACCGACAGAGACATGGACTGTTTGACTGTCCTCGGACTTGAATTTAACGAGCTCCAATTAATAAAAACGCAAACGAGGCCCGTCCAAGAAAAGTCAAACAGAGAGCTCTTTCTAGAGGACATCCATTCCGGGGAGGAATCGATATTCACTTACAGACCGACGGGGTTTCAAATACCTTTGCTCAAAATTGATCAGGTAAAGCCGAACTTGTGGGAAAGCCACATTTTTCTCTATTCCTCCCTCCCGTGCTAAATAAAACAATTTGAAAAAAAAAAAATTATTTTTTCAGAGTTACAGGTGTGGAAATTGTCACGTGGTAGGTAAAGGTACGGAAAGATCCCCCCCTCACCTCATGTCTCGACCTCGACTTCCTCCTTTGCCTCACGGCCGATGGGTAAGCAGTCGTTGTGAAGTTCGCTCTTTGGGCATGTTCCTCACCAGAAGACTGAGTTTCGATTCCACGGACAACTCTTGGATCGGCGAATATAATTTCCATTCGGATCCGACTTGCGGAGTGGCCACGTTTTCTATATCTGCCTCCGGAAGGTACTCCAAAGGTAAGGTGGCTCAATGTCCCCGGCGCCACCCAGAACGAAACAAAACAAAATACATATACAGGCCTAATGTACTCAAAGTGTACCTGAATGTACCACCCATATTTCATTTTGTACCGTTCTGGTTTCCTAGGGAAAGTATATCATTGCGGGTGATTTCAGGGACATTCAACTTCACCCGCGATGTTCCCGATTCAGGATTAAATGATTGTACCCGACAGAGGACCTTTGTACCAAAATGTACCTAGTCAATTTTTTTTTGTACCTTAACCGTTCCGGAGTTATTCGAATTTTTTTATTGGGTGGCGGCGGAGACACAATTAGGTCAACTGAAAGATTCATAAACGATTTAACAAGGCTTAAAAGAACGCGTTTTGTACCGAAATGTACCGTAAAAATTAAATTTTGTACCCATACAGATTCCGAAAAAATCAAGGTTTATTAAAAACCGCGATTTCCTGCAATAGACAAGTCACATGTTTTGAGATTTTCGCTGGAAACTAATGTATAGTATGCTCTTAACTAAAAACTAGTATTTAAACGGGAAAATTTTTCACCAAATTAAAAAAAAAATAAAAACAAAGTTCGAAAAAGTTTTTGTCACGTGATCACTCCTTAAACAATTTTCTATTGGTGTGACGTCATCTGCCTGTATCGAAGCGAGATATCGAACTCGGAGCGAAACACGCCTTATTTGTAAACATGCTACGCAACGTTGCCGTTTAGAGTTTCAGAAATGAACACAAGCACTTTTAGGCAGATGACGTCACGTTCCTTCACGTTCTGTTTTGGCGGGCATTCAAATTCAAATTTTTGTTTTTTCTTTTTTCGGGGGTTAACAGTTTTTTTTACCGAGTCAAAATTACGCTTTTTGTCGTATCTCCCCTAGCACAATTAAACGATGGAGTCATCTCAAAACATGTGACTTCTCTATTTCGGGTGAAACTCTGGACATGCATTTTTATTTCAAGGAAAGCGTACAAGTGATGCGGCAGGAAGTTAGTATTAGACGTGTACTAAAACGTACCGGTAGAATTGTACTTTGTACCCCCTCCCATAAAAAAAAAAGGTCAGAAAGAAAATTTCATATACCTGATTTTGACCCAGGACACAAAATTAAATTGTTTATAAAGGAATATTTTGTCCTCGTTGTGTACCGGACTCTACCAACCATTTTTGACTTTGTACCGATTCCGATCTAGAGAAAATGCAAATTGCAAAGGAAAAAAAAAATGGAAAATGACCCACATTGATTTTTCCAATTTTATCAACGGAATCATGGTGTACCCGTTCTGTACCGGACTGTGCCAGGCTCGGAAACGTTTGTACCTTCATGGAAACGTTTGTACCTTGATTCAATCATTTGTACCTGACTCGGAAATGTTTGTACCTTCATGGAAACGTTTTTACCAGGCTCGGAAATGATTGTACCTTTCTCGGAATCGTTTGTACCTTGATTCGATCTTTGTACCTGACTCGGAAACGTTTGTACCTTCATGGAAACGTTTGTACCAGGCTCGGAAAGGATTGTACCTTTCTCGGAATCGTTTGTACCTTGATTGGATCTTTGTACCTGACTCGGAAATGTTTGTACCTTCATGGAAGCGTTTGTACCGGGCTCGGGAACGATTGTACCTTTCTCGGAATCGTTTGTACCTTGATTGAATCTTTTTTACCTGACTCGGAAACGTTTGTACCGAGATTGAATCGTTTGTACCTTGACTCAATCGTACAAGCGATTAAATTAAGGTACAAAAGATTCAATCGAGGTACAAACGATTCCGAGAAAGGTACAATCCTTTCCGAGCCTGGTACAAACGTTTCCATGAAGGTACAAACGATTCCGAGTCAGGTACAAAGATCCAATCAAGGTACAAACGATTCCGAGAAAGGTACAATCCTTTCCGAGCCTGGTACAAACGTTTCCATGAAGGTACAAACGTTTCCGAGCCTGGCACAGTCCGGTACAGAACGGGTACACCATGATTCCGTTGATGAAATTGAAAAAATCAATGTGGGTCATTTTCCATTTTTTTTTCTTTGCAATTTGCATTTTCTCTAGATCGGAATCGGTACAAAGTCAAAAATGGTTAGTACAGTCCGGTACACAACGAGGACAAAATATTCCTTTATAAACGATTTACCTAATTTTGTGTCCTGGGTCAAAATCAGGTATATGAAATTTTCTTTCTGACCTTTTTTTTTTTTTAGGGGAGGGGGTACAAAGTACAATTCTACCGGTACGTTTTAGTACACGTCTAATACTAACTTCCTGCCGCATCACTTGTACGCTTTCCTTGAAATAAAAATGCATGTCCAGAGTTTCACCCGAAATTGCAGGAAATCGCGGTTTTTAATAAACCTTGATTTTTTCGGAATCTGTATGGGTACAAAATTTAATTTTTACGGTACATTTCGGTACAAAACGCGTTCTTTTAAGCCTTGTTAAATCGTTTATGAATCTTTCAGTTGACCTAATTGTGTCTCCGCCGCCACCCAATAAAAATTCGAATAACTCCGGAACGGTTAAGGTACAAAAAAAAAATTGACTAGGTACATTTTGGTACAAAGGTCCTCTGTCGGGTACAATCATTTAATCCTGAATCGGGAACATCGCGGGTGAAGTTGAATGTCCCTGAAATCACCCGCAATGATATACTTTCCCTAGGAAACCAGAACGGTACAAAATGAAATATGGGTGGTACATTCAGGTACACTTTGAGAACATTAAGCCTGTATATGTATTTCGTTTTGTTTCGTTCTGGGTGGCGCCGGGGACATTGAGCCAGGTCGACCTAGAGCCAAATTACAAGGCACTACTGTTGCTTATCCTTTTTCAAGGTGTTTTGACGAATCGAGATCCGAAAAAGCGCATCTGGTCAGGGACGGACTTCGACTTCAAGGTAGATCGAGCCTGGATCACCATCTATGACATCACTTTAAAAGAGACATTCTCCGGTCAAAAAGATTGCGGAGTCGGACCTTGGTACGTCGGGGTCCCGAAAGATGTCGGAGCGACCGGGGGATGCGGGATGCTGGGCCTCGTCGTTCCCACCATCGACTACGAATTACTCAAACTGGAAATAGACAATGAGGTAACACGATTCCTACTTACTGCTCCCGTGGAAAATATGAAAAAACATTGATTATTTTAAATTTTGTAGGGGACCCCTCTTCTTTTCATGGGATTACCGGACACAGAAAACAAGGGGAGAGGATATCACGAGAGACCGACATCTTATCAACCTCCTCTGATTCAGTGCAGCACCACTCCCCTTCAGCACCAGTATAATTCTAATCGAGTCCATCCGTTGCCTTACGTAAGGACGATCCGTTCGCTTTCCGTCTCCGTTCACCGACTTAAATTCTTCTTCATCTATTTTTCATTTTTACGTTTAATTTCCCTCACATTGTAAATACTTTGTAATTAGTGATCTAGTCCTCACGACTAGAATTAATGTCCCATAATATTTTTAGTATTTTTCACAAGTAGTAGTAGTTATAAATTATTTCCGGTGATTCATATCGGCAATTTTCCGATATAAAATTGGGGAGAAAGTTCCAGTGAATTCTTGTAAATATTTATCCAATAAAATTATTTTTGTATAGATAATGGCGTACATTTTTTCGAATAACTTGTTAGATCATTGGGATCGAAACAGAAAACGAAAACAAGACCATTTTCGGAAATAAAAGTTTTTTCGGAACTTTAGCCTTTTTTTTTTCTTCAAATTTTGTTAAAATTTTATGTCAGATTTACTAAGTTCAACTGACAATAATTTTCTTGGTTTTGCTTAAAAAAAAAAAAAAAAAAAAAAAAAAAAAATTCGACTAATTAGTTTTAACTTCAAAATTTTCGGCAATCGTAAAAAATGTCCTAATTTTCGATGTGGACCCCGAAAATTCAGGGTTCCATTTCCTAGTATTAAGCTTTAATGGGGCCAAAATTAGAAAAATAATTTCCTACGAAAGTCTGACACATTTGTAAGTGTTGAAACTGACTTCCTGACACTTTCCAAGGGCATTTTTTTCAAATACGGCAGTATTTTTTTCTCGACCGAAGCCTCGGGGCTCTAAAATAGCTCAAAATTCCAAACAGGTAAAATTTGCATACAGCAGTCAATTTCGATGTTTTCAAAGACTCTGATTAAAAATTTTGCGGTCAGTTTCCTCTAATTCTAATTTTTGGGTCCAAAAGCGGCGTAGAATTAGAGAAAACTAACCCCAAAATAACACTTACAAATGTGTCAGACTTTCGTAGGAAACTATTTTTCTAATTTTGGCCTCATTAAAGCATATTACTAGGAAATGGAACTCTGAATTTTCGGGGTCCACATCGAAAATTAAACTTCTCATCACTCAGTGCGTTTTAGAAACACCTTTAATGCGCTGTGCTTTGTGATGAAAAGTAGTTTACAACACAAGAACTGCAAAAGAATTGCCCGTCGAGACCTTTTTAAAACCTTGGCCTCGACAGACCATTTTTTCTTTCGCAGCTCTTGTGTTGTAATATACTATTTCATTATCACATTTTGCACGATTATCGAAAATTTTGAAGCTAAAAGCTCTCACTAAAATGAAAGACGGTGGGAATCGCATGCTCCCTCAAGGAAAGACAACAGTCAGTGCAAAACAATTTCCTTTTTATTGAGGAAAATTCCCATAATAAAAAAAAGATGAGAAAAAGTTTAAAAAATACCCGAAGCAACAGGTCTCAAAGTGCCGCTATCTGGGGAACGAAAACATCTTAAAAGCTAAGTTAGTTTTCTTTACAAGCAACAGATAACGCCTTTTGAATAAAAAAATCTATCGAGCTTTCTCTTTTTACAGTCAGATGGAACGCCTTTACTCTTTTTTCTTGTTTTCTATTAACTTGCAATACTTAGTACGTTTTAAACTCGTCCAAGTTGAAAGCACAAGTCTGGATTGTATCTTTTGTCAATTTTAACATTAGTTAAAGAATTTTGAGAAATCCATCAAATGTCCTCTCTGAGAAAAAATAAAAATGACGTCGAGGAAATAAGCAATACTCAAATGAGATGAGATTAAGGGTGCTAAACTTGATCTGACATTTTTTTTTTTTTCATCTTATTTAGTTTTGGCAGTATTTTCAAAATGTTTAAATCTCTGGGGTAAGGTCAGTACAAAAGAAGCTTTTTTGGTCATATGTGCCCTTTTACTCTGCACCGGATCGTACTTTTAACAATTTTTTTTTCCAAAAGTTTAAATACACAAATACTAAAACCTGTAAAAATTGACATCTTATCTCTTCTCTGGTCTCGATCAATTCTTGAATTTCTCCCAGTTTTCAATAACCTAAGCCCAGCCAAAAAGTTTTTTCTAAAAATCTGAAAAAAATAATAAGTTATTTTAGAACCTAAAGAAATAAATTTCGTTTGGGATTTTTATTAGCAAACATTCGAGATAGTCAATAGAAAAATAATTTAAGAAGTACAGAATAGCCTTGGATAGTTTTTCCAAAAAGTAAGTAAGGTCGATTCGAGGATGAAAAATTCCATTGTCCGTTTTTACAACTCAAACAGAAAAGGTTGAACCAATTCTTTTGATCTCATTAATTATAAAAGGTAACGAAAACGATTTCCACGGATGAAAAAATATTAAAGAGGGGAGGGGGAAATAAAAAATCGTTCATTGGTGGAAGCTCTTAATTCGAAGTAATGAAAAGCATGCGATTCGATTGGTTGTTAGCCTCGGATATTCCAAGAAAATAAAATTGTGTCCAAATCCTGTAAAACCTATTAGTATTAGAAAAAGCTGTAACCCCCGGATCTCGGGTTCCCCGAAAAATAAAAGGAAAAAAGACCGGGGAAACAATAACAAGTTTAACGCAATCGACCGGCATCTGAAATTAAACCTCCGACCAAGGAAAGGAAAAATAAGAAGGCGAAATATCTCGTGGAAATTTTCGACTGAGAATCTATTTTCTTCGAGACAAAATAACAAATTGAACTAATTTCGAAGAAATAAATTAGAAATTACGGTCTCGGTAGATATTTATCCTCGTAGAAAATGTTTTCCCCTTAACGATTTTTAAATGGAAAAAACTGGAAAAATGCACGAAACGTTCCGTCTTTTCGGTAAAAAAAAAAAAAAGGAAAGAAAATAAAAGAAAAGTGTCAGTCCGACTGTCTCTAGTCTTTTCGGATGAAGATCTTCCCATTTCCGGAATTTAACAAAATATCAAAAAATCGATCTTTCAGACTTGGAGAAAAAAAAATCGAGTTTTAAAGATTCAAAAGAGGGGCACGTTTAATTCCGAAAAAATTTGCTAGGCACTTCAGGGGCGGACTGAACAGAACCTTCGACAACTTGCAACTCCGATGTTTAGCTTTGGTCGAAAACGGCGCTATTCGACCTGTTTTCAAAATGGAGTCATGAGGGTTATAGGGGTTACCATTTTCGACTATGAATCAACGTATATGTGATGCTTTGATAAAGGGATCAATTTAAACTGAGTCAAGTTCCTCCTTGCAATAAGGGACAATTGGAGTCCACATGATTAAAGCCACCCCCTCCTTTTCTGAGAAAAGAAGAATCCGGCATTGGCCTTTAATGACAAATACAATTTTGAACAACTTTTGATACCTTGGCCAATATAATGAAATAGTCAACATGTGATTCCAAAAATGCTCATTTTGTCTCATCAAAATTTTGCATTCCGTGAAAGTTTCTACTTTCTTTTATTCGATTGAAATTATGGTAAAGAGCTCTAGTATTCTTGACTAGAGATCCTCAAAGAGATTAGCCATACGTGTAATTCCAGTTCTTCGATATTCTTCTCCTGGAAATTATTGGTTTAATTAAAATGGAAAATATAAAAAAAATAGGTAGAAACCATTTTGCAAACTTGAAAAGTTTAGAAAAATTCGGAATGCGAAACCCCCCAAGGGGGGTGCAAGTGTCATTGAACTGAAACTTTGCCAGACAAGCAAGTCTTTAAAATTTCATTTTGATTTCTTAAATTTTATATTTTTAAGCCACAAGGATTGTACAGAATTTCTTGGCAAATATAAGGACGTTAAAAGCACCACCGATTCAAGTGTGACAAGCGAGACAACGAGGATATCTGCGAAAAATTCTGTTGTCATTTGAACGTTAGGAGAACGATTTGCTTCAAATTCGATCAACCAGATCATGAATTAGAGGAAAATTACTTTTCTCGATGTCCGTGAACCCGTATCTGGGGATTCATTTGTGAGATAAATGGATATTTTCTTGGAAAGAAAACACAATTAATCAACATTATTGGTTTTTTTTTCTTTTTTTCTTAAATAAACGAAAAAGAAATGTTTCTCGAAAAAAAAAAAAAAAAAAAAACGGTGGGATTCGCTTAGGTGTCCTTCGAAAAAAAAAAGAAAAAAGAAAACGAGACGTTTTCCTCCGGCATTTCCATCCCGTAATGACGCTGATCTCCTTTTGAAAGATGGACAAAGGATAAAAGTTTTTTAAAAACGGAGCCAAGAAACGGTTGATCGAGTTCGCATTAATTTCAAAAAAATTATTTTTTCCTGTTTTTTTTTCTTTCTTTTTGAAAGAAAGAAAAGAAAAGGAACTTAAAAGAAAAGCGACACAAGACGATCTAACTGATATGAGGTCATTATTTCATATTACATGGCACGAGACTAAAGACGCCATGTTTCCAAGCTCGAAATGGACTGTTATCTCCAATTTCTGGTTCTCCCTTGATGAGGAGGGGCGTGGGAGGAGGGAAAGAAGAAAAGAGGAGAGCGCCAAATTTATTTGCTTTACTCCGGGTTTCATTTTTCAATTTTTTTTTCCTGTTTTGTTTTTTAAAGATTTGTCATTTGTCGACGACATTGTCATGTTTGAATTGTAATCGGAAACTACTGCCACGAGTCGATTTATTACGCGAAAGCTTCGTCCGGTCAAATCCTTCCTCTATTCTTGCAACCGGCAGACCCTGGGATTTCGCTTTTATAATTGTCGATCCCGAAAATTCGATTTTAGGAGAAAAAACTCCGGGAGGGAACAGTCGATGTCGTCGTATATCACGGCGTTGTTTGCAAAAACCCGTCGTATACAAAAATGGTTTCAAATATCAAATATTGACTCGAAATTGATTCCGTTTGATTTGTAAATTGTTTATTTAAGCAAATGTTGTACCCGTAGCCCGAGCAAGACGTGCATATATCGACGTGACACCGCAGCCCCGTAACCGGGAACAACCCTTCCGTTCTTTTTTTTAAATACAAATATTCGACAATTATGTAAAAACGCTGACAGTATGAAAAATTGTATTCGGAATTTTTGTTTTTTGAAACGAGGAATTTTTTACATCAAAGGCGTGTCCCGGATGATTTTACATTTTTCTCACCGGCTTATTTTCATCATTTCTTCAGCCCGATTAACAAAACTTTAGATGCCAAATAACATTCAAACAGAAAAAAAAAGAGAGTCCAAACAATAAAATTGCTTAAAATATCTAAGAAAGCAGACATCGAAGTCTCTCCAAGGGAGGATTAACAATCGATCTAAAAGTTTGTAATTAAATAACGTCCTAAGTTTTTGTACTTTTTTTAAATAGTTATGACATTTAATCGAAAGATAGGATCGATCCTGTCATTGATTCTCCGATGGAGTTGTAAAATTTCTCAAGTTTAAGAGTTCTGCTTTTAGCGGCAGCAACAACAATAATCATAATTTAAGGACCCTTGCCTTCTTATCTTCTTTTATACTTGAACAAAAGAAGAAAATTAATCAGTCGACGAGACCGAGGGAAAAAAAAGGCAATAAATGTTACAAAACTGTAGAGTTTAAGAAAACAAAGACGAAATGAGAACGCTAACGAAGGAGATTGGGAAGAAAAGAATGAAAAGATGTGAGAAATAAAAATCCATAATCTTGGATGATTCAGGCAGAACTGAATAAAGGACCCGTGTGAGAAGGACGGGGGGAAGAAGAAGGAGCGGAGGGAGTGGGGAGTGGGGGAAGGATGGGAGCCGTAAAAAAAAGGAAGAGAAAAAAAAAACCAAAGAAGGGTAAGGGGACCGAGGGGCAAAAAGAGGACGGAAGGGAGAGCAAAAAGCTCGTATCCTTATGTATACTTTTCACGCCTTCGTCTTATCGTAATTTTCTAGCATTCTTTAAGCGTTTTTTACATCTCGGCATGCAATTTTTGTTTTGTCGAGACCGTGTAATTTCCTTTTTTTCCTTTTTTCATTTTTTCCCCCGGAGCAGTCTCCTGTTGTTGCCGACATTCATTCGTACTCATGCCCGTTCATAAGTTACAACACTAACGACCGCAACCATTTTCAAATTAAATTGTCGTAAAATAGAACTGTAAAATTAATTAAGAGAAATACAAGGAAAAAAAAAAAATTGCAGTTTCAGTTAAAACGAATGTGTAAGACATAAAAAAAAATTTTTTACATTAGCAAAAAAAAAAAAACAGGGAACAGCTGCGTAAAAAACTAAAACTACCCCGTCAGTCATTGAGCAAGGGGTGCGTTTTGAAAAAGAGGGTTGAAAAAAAACCGTGGGGTGAATTTTTTATATACGGAACACCTTTGAAATATTTTTTTATTAATAAACCATTATTACCTTATGGAATTGATATCGATTTTTTAAAAAAAAATTAAGAATGGATGGAAGACTAAAAAAAAAAAAAAAAAAAAAAAAAATGTTTTGGGGGATGAATTGGAGTGAAGGTCAGTTTTTCGCATCTGCGCAATTGGTGAAGTCGGCTTTTTGGATTATTATTGTCGGTGGATATGGGATTACATTTATACTGGACAGGTTCGTAAAAAATGGGATAAATCCTATGGTCACTTTTCAAATTTACCACCTCAAAGGGATCGTCATCCCCCAAAACTTGTTGGCTTTGACCCGTGACAAAAGTTCATACGAAATCCGAGATTACATCAGAAACACATTGGAAATGACTTTTTGCTTTTAAACTCTGACTAATTTTGACTAAGGTTGAATCTGGCCCGAATTTCAGTTCTTAGTAGTGCTCTTTCAAAAATGAAAACAAAAAAAGTTTTGGTTTTGGTTTTGGGATCGGCTTCAACTCTTTTTGGCTTTTCCTCTCTCGCTCCTCCTTACTGTTTTTAAAACAGTACGCTTTTTCTATGTCTGCAATTCTAGAATATATTTGGGTCTCCATTTGGTTCGCAAACCGGTCGGTCTGTACGTCAAAAAAAGTTTTATTTATTTATTTATTTTTAATTTTTTTTAAGCTAAAACAAAGCAAATCGGCGTCAAATTATATTCAAAATGCTAGTAATTTTATCGAGAACAAGATCCTATTGGTTAAATAATACATCGCTATGTTTAAAATTCGTTTTCCTTCGCAAATATCAAGATTTCACACGATTTGAAAGCGTACGGAGGGCCTTAAAAAACTTGTAAAACTGGCTAAAAACGTTTGTTGTCAAACCCTAGAGTCTACCAAAACCCACCAGAATAGGTTCCAAATCGAAATTAATTTATTTGAAATTCTGAAACTTTTTAGAGGATGGGGGGAAGACAGCTAGAATTTCGGACAAAAAAAATGAAAGGACCAAGTTATATGGAGGATCTCATTTAACAAAAATTGGTTTGGATTGTTTTTGGGTAAATAGCTAAATAGCGAAAGCTTACATCAAGTAAACCTAAGGCACTTCGTTGGCTAGACAAAACCGGCCGGTTCACCGTCCGGTTTTTTAAAAAAAAAGTTTTTTTAATTAATATTTTTAAACGTTAATATTGCATTAAATGGGGCGAAACTTATACCAAATTGTTCCTTATTGTTAGAAGAAGTCGAATGTACATGTTAAATATGTCGGTAAGCTTAAATTACGTCAATATTCGCAAAATGAACTGATTGTTTATGTTTTTTTACATCGGCCATTTTGTTTTTTATGTAAACAACATTAAATTTTGCGAATATTGACTTAATTTAAGCTTACCGACATTTTTAAAATGTATATTCGACTTCTTCTAATAATAAGGAACAATTTGGTATAAGTTTCGCCCCATTTAATGCAATATTAACGTTTAAAAATATTAATTAAAAAAACTTTTTTTTTTTAAAAACCGGCCGGTTCACCGTCCGGTTTTGTCTAGCCAACGAAGTGCCTAAACTACACAGCAAAGCGCGCAATTTAAACCGCAGAAGAAAAAAAAAAGTCAAATTAAATTTTCGTTCAAAAACACGTTTAAAACCGATGAATGCAAAACAGCGATAAAGAAAAAATAATAATATAAAGACCCTTTTTAATATTATAAATCCGTAATTAACTATAATTTTATCTTTTAATTTATCGTAATCCCTGGGAATTATACAGTAATCACGACCCCTTAAGAGCCCCCCTACTCCCCGACACTTGAAATTTCCCAACTCTGTTTGACCTCGCTGCTTTTCCTTTTTTTTCCTTAATTATTTTCTCCTTCATTTTTTTTTTTTTTTTTTTTGTCGAGAATTTTCTTTTAATCTTGTTTCCGACTTTCAATAAATTATACTCTCCAATCTCTTTTCTTTTCTTCTCTTTTTTTCCTGACTTTTTTTTTTTTTTTTCAAAACGCTGTGATTAGTTTTCTTATGAGTTTTCGTGACGTAATTACCCCGGGTTCATAAGTTTTTCTGGAAATACATCCCGTTATTTCTAATAACGATGAAGTATTATGGAAATTAAGGCTTGTTTTCTTTCTTTTCATCCAAACTTTCTTTCTTTTTCCTTTTTCCTTTCTCTGAGGAGAATTATTTAATTAAGGAAAACGGATATCCAACGAGTTTTGAGACACCGCGGGACTTTGCCCTTCAAGTCAAATCCGTTTTTAATATTCCTTCGATAATTAAGTTTATTATTTATTTCTTTCCGCGGAAACAACAAAGTTTTTTTTCTCTTTTTCTTTTAAACGAGTAAAGTTTTATGTCTGTTTTACTGTTTTAATTTTTTTTATTTTCTCCGACTCATTAAATCCTATTTTACACAAACTGATTTTTTCTTTTAAGAGTTTCCCCTTTTTTTCCTTCTACTCGACGTTCACCCTACCCGATATTTTTTTTTTTTTTTATAAAAGCATGACGGTTTAAATCGACTTTTTTTTTTAGAGACAAGTATTTTAGAGGAAGAAATTGAAGGTCAAATGTGCCCTTCTTGCTGAAATGATCGCTTTCTTATACAGGGAGTGTATTTTTCCTTTTTAGAGTTTAAATTTCCCAGAATCTTACTTTTTTTTTGAAAATCCGATTTAAAAAAAATTAATCCCTTGAATAATGAGATGTTGTCATCATTGTTTTTCGGTCTTTTCCTTTAAGAGAAAATAGGCTCAATAATAATGGCCCCTTTTGAAAATTCAATTTCCGCTCTTAATTACTTTTTAATACCCTGTTCGAATTAAATGATTCTATTCGATCAATCGAAACCTAAACTTTTTAATAGCATATCCGAAACAGATGGTTCATGACTTTGTTTCAATTTTTTCTAGAAAACAGCTAACTTC